>CM023825.1:30619177-31044338 GCA_013266295.2 Branchiostoma floridae x Branchiostoma japonicum | reverse complement strand
GAAAATAACGAAAAATAGACAAAGAATCACACGCGCCTACCCTGGTCACATATATGTCTGCCTTGAGGTTCGCGAAGACCACAGAGACGTTTGTCTCCAAGACGACCTATGAAATATGTACAAAACCACGTTCAAACCATGTTCAATGACATTTTTGTACAAGCAGACTAAGACAGACTTGCTTCGAGGGATTCGAGAGATAGCCAGAATATCAAACTAAAACAAGATCAATCTTTTTCATCAATTGAAGCATTACTTTTCTATACGTGATAGTATCAACCTACTAGCATGGTATCACTGGCGCAAAACATATTCATGCATATAACATTTGTTGACGATGAAACGATGCACACTTATTATTTGCATATGAGCTTTTAAATTAAAAGATACCCACAATACGTTGATATTACCCTTGCGTTGACCTACAGTAGCATAGTGTTTACTCTCCGTACCCATCCAGAACTATCTAGTTCTATGCCTAAATGGGTTAGGGTTAGGATCAGGCACGGTTCTGGATAGTCTCCGCGTATCCAAGAACGTAGATTTGCCCCAGGAACGGTTCTGGATACGCGTGGACTATCAAGAACGGTGCCTGAGCATAATTCTGGATAAAGCACAGTTCTGGATAGAGCATGGATCTGAATAAAGCATGGTTCTGGATAAAGCACGGTTCTGGATAAAACTTACCGTCCGTGTCCATGTACGTTCCGGGTAGGACTTCCTGGTGAGAGAGACGTTACATACAGACAGGTTGTATTCCCGTGTCGGGCCTTCAAACTCAACCGTCACGTTTCGAGCGGACTGGTGCACACTCATGTCGGCAGGGACCCAGTCTGGACGAAAAAACGACATTCCTAATTCTTAAGTGGAGCTCAATGGACAGAACATTGGTTTCAAAGCTTGGAGTACCATCAAATATAGTAGTTTGATGGGTTCTTTTTGGGAGATGACAGCAGATTCATAAAGTGGAAAGCTACATAAGTGAGAGACAAAAGTTAACATTCTTCCTGCTACCCAACCCATTACCAAGTACACACTTGGTGCCAAATGGCTATCTTAGCCGGCTGAAGGTTAAGACGTTCTGCTGTATCTATAACACGTGTTACAGGATGCTGTTATATCTCACCTGTCACAGTAAACTGTACCGGGTAACTCCTGAAGGGATCTCTGGCATCTACGCTGTACTGAAGGAACAGAACCAGGGGTACATGAGTATCAAACTTGAACAAGACTAGCTCAGTTTGAAGGTCAGCTGAAGAAATCATATCTCACTTTGTTTGTAACTGGATAAGTGGTTAAAAGTTTAGAATTGATAGATGATCGCCCAATTAATGCCAATGCAGATCGGGGAATTGCTTTAAAATATCAACAAAACATGCCCCTCCCCCATTACATGACAAAAACGCCTTCCATGTTTGATTTCAAGGTGCACCTTCTGTATACAGGACACCTGTAAGGTGTTAGGGTTAAGATGTTCTCACCTGTAAGGTGTACTGCCCAGGTGGGATGTCGTGGAAGGTGTGTTGGAAGTACTTCTTGCTGCTCTCCTTAAGGGACTGAGAAAAAGAGGAAATCAAATTCAGGTTTCAACATTATTATGGCAATACGACCGTAGTCCCTACACATTAATTGCAAATAAAACGTCTTTGAGGTTTGGCAAAATAATGCTCACACGTATAAAGCCTGACAAGACTGAGTCTTTGAGACTTTGCAATGATTGCTTGACAAGAAAGTATAAAGTTAAGATCATAGATACATTTGTAGTATGTAGTTGTATCAAGAGTGTATGATGTCATATATAGCAAAGTGGATTCATTCCTCAAGCTAACCGACATCTCGCACACGCAGTCGTCCCTCAGTAAGACATCTGGTGCCGCATTGTTCCCGTTTAGAACTTTTATTCAGCCTGTCACGACCGGTTCCGCCCTGTGGGCGTCTTCAAACGGCCCCAGATGTCTTATACTGAGGGACGATTGCGGTGTGCTAGATGTCGGTTAGCTTGAGGAATGAATCCACTCTATTATATAAGACTGGATGTCCTTACCAGGTTTTTCTGTGTCATGCTGATGATATCCGGATACGGTGCGGTTCCGCTGGGTTTGCCCAGGTACAGGCTGTAGGTGCGGATGTTGAACTGGCGGGCAGTCCTGGCCCTGATGACGACACTCCGGCCGACTGACGTCACCACAGGCTGCGGAGGGAGCCACTTGGACGGACTGGGCCTGGTCTTACATCCTAGGATACTCTCACAGGCTGGAACATACCAAACAAATTACCAGCTGTTGTATCCAGAACTGCAGAATCTGGTCAGTCAAAGTTCTGGATAATCCACGCGTATCCAGAACGGTGTCTTGGGCAAATCTACGTTCTTGGATACGCGGAGACTATCCAGAACCGTGCCTGATCCTAACCCTAACTCATTCAGGCATAGAACTAGATAGGCACGGTTCTGGATACGGTACCAGTTGACAGAATACCCAGCAAATTTCGATGCGTGTTACTGATTTTTTATGAACTTTCGTGAACAGTGGTTTGAGTATCGATTTAATGCAACGCAGAGTCGATTTTCAGATTAAAACTCAAAATAGGGGCCCTGAATTTGAAACGCTTGTACATGAACAACGAGTACAACCTGGAAGATGAAAAAAAATGCGTTTAACATGTCTACAATTGTTGTAGAACAGGCATTGGTTGTTTGCAAAGGAAAGCAAGCCATCCCAGGAAAGTTGACCATAAGCACACACAGAAGTCTGGAGGCAAATCTCCATATTCATGTCTACCCTGAGCCCAATGGCCAGACAGGTCTAGGTACTAGGTAGGTCGGTGACATTAAGGAAAATTGAGTTGTGTTTTATGAGTTTATCAGCTGACTTACGCCTTGTCCTGTACTTGTGGATGAGCACGCTGTCGTCATCCCCGTGACTCGGGCGCCGGGAGGGCAGAGAGCGGACGGTGATGACGTAGCTGGTGTCTGGGCTGAGGCCCCTCACGACATGGCTGAACCGCTTCTGTGGGAGACAGTCATGTGTCACATAAAGGGTAAAGGTAAACACTAACATTCCATGTGTCCCTGTGTACACGATGTGTGGATTGTCTTGATTTTGTATCTGTTGATCTGAAGATACCTGATCCTAACCCATTCAGGCACAGAACTAGATAGGTGCTGGATACGACAGTGGACAACTGCACATACATCGTGCAATGCAATTTTCTGACACAGAAAGAATAGATGAGTCTCAGATCCGTCGATTACCATGTATGCGGAAGCTTCCAAAACAACATGTGTCAAATAAAGGGTAAAGGTCGTCCAATAGCCTTTTTTGAGGCCGTAGGGGCAGTGGGTTGTTTATCCAATGTGTCTAGGGCACGGTATTGGAAGGTGGAGCCCATCCCTCTCCTTCCACCACCTTTTACCTCCCCAACCGAAGTCTGGTACCCATTTTACACCTGAGTGGGGTGACGAAAACAGTGCCTTTCCCAATTGGCCAAGGACATAACCAACGTCTAGAGAGGAATGTCAGAGGTCGAGTCCGCCAGTCCAGCCACTTGGGCATTCGACGATACACTAATATGGCAAAATCTAGGTTCAACGGCAACGCGATGAAGCACATGGCGGCAATCTGAGTCCAAACACGGATCCGGTTGAGTGAACGCAGAGCAGAACAGCTACTTAAGGCAACAACAAATGTTGTTTTCGCCTGGGTGGTAGTTATTGAGCACAGAGGAAGAGGAAGCAGATGTTCAGGAATTCAGAAAGCCAAGCCAATACACATAAAAACTACGCCCTAAGGAGATTCCTCTTCTGCTGTCCTTTGTTAAAGTTATTTTCGGACCAGTTGCTATGCCATGTTTTTGGCTCCTGTTTATATGGATATTGTAGGGCAAGAGTAGCCCCTACCAGGCTGCTGAAAAATAGCAGAAATTGGCCAGATAGATTGAATAGTATGCCAGAAGAGTTAGCCAGCCTGAGGGTACAATTTGTAACCGTAATTTTGTACCCTAACTAATCGGGCATGCAATTCATTCTATTTGGCCAATTTCTACTATCTTTCCAGAAACCTGAGGAGTCTGGTAGAGGCTAGGGCAAGCGTCATGGGGCGGGTAAATCTCTCTACTGTATATGTGATTTTGACTTGATAAACAAACCCTCGACTAAGTTGCGGCACTTTTTATGGACTAGAACTTAACTGCACCTAGTTAATCATTTTACCTTCCATAGATAAGCTGTGTGCGCAGTTTATTGTAGAATTGACAAACATGAGATGAATGTTGTGTGAGATTTGGGAACGCACTTGACTGCTTTAATCACCCTTTATTATTTACATTTCTTATCACACAAGCCGCACTGCACGAAAATGTGGATTTACCAATGGCAATAAATGCCAGTAAAGTCGGGTAATGTTCAGTTGAAAATGGTAGTAAATAAAAGTAAAGTCTGGTAGTTTCTGACCTAACTATGGTAGCAAATGAAATTCTATACCAGGATTTCTATCAATAGATTCAGATGGCAAATATTAGTACATATTGGCATTTGACAACCCATGCGTTGTACATACAGGACATTATCTAAAAAAATGCCTAAACGTTTAAAATTCCAATAACAATTGTAAAAGCACATTCTCATTCCATACTACTAGAACATAGTCTTTGTAATCAGTCTTCGTAAGGTAAATTAGTCTCATAGCATTTGTTGTTATATAGCAGTAGATGCCATACGTTGTACCATGTACAATTGTTGTGCAGTAAAGTTTAAGTTGTTACACCAGCCGGTGTGAAATGCAGACCCCCCACCTGGTTGTCCTCGTGTGTGAGAGTCACGTTGAAGCCCAGGATGATCTGATGACAGACGGAGGAGGAGGAGGCGGCGCTCATCTCAACCACGAGAACCGTGAAGCCTTTTAGACACCTGATGGCTGAACAGGACAGAAAACAGGCATTTGGTACAGGTTGAATAAAACTTCAGTCAAACGAATACTTAGGACCAACTCTACATAAGGACCACCTGAACGATGTAACCACTTTTTGTTGATCCCTTAGATTGTATTCTTACCATTGACACAAGCATTAAGAATCCTGTCTAAAGTGACCACCTGCCCACATGGACCAGATTTTCTCAGTCCCCTGAGTGGTATTCTTGGGCAGTTTTGAATGTACATATCCAAATACAATATACCTGTAAACCTCAATATTCAGTGACATTATTAGTACAACTGTTATTATCCATAAAGTTTAATTGTTGCAGGGCCTACAAAATATGTAAGACAGGCTGTTATATGTGTGTGTTGATATCAGCCTTATACTTTGGATTCTACCAAGACAGATGAGCTTTCATTCCAGCCTTATAGCTGGTTAACTACTAAAATGAATTCAGGGGTAGAAACCCCCGTTCCGTACCGTCTCCGCTAGGCTGCCAGGTGATGTTGACGGCGTCCCGCCCGCCCGAGCTGCCGGCTGCCGGGGTGACCATCAGGTTCCTCGGGCCGGGAACGGACTCGTACTCCGGGAGAATGTCAAACGGCCACGCTGTGCAGTCTGGAATATTCCAGTACATGGCCATCAAATGTAAAAAAAAATTGAGAGTTTTTTTATTGAACAATATAGAAACGTACAGGACACAGTGGTGGGCAACTCTAGGTGTCAGCCCCACCACTGACAAAGAAGAATACATACAATGGCACATAATAATATTGAGAGTTGTTGCATCCAGAACCGTGCTTTATCCTGCCTGGGGCAAATCTACGTTCTTAGATACACGGAGACTATCCAGAACCGTGCCGGGGGCAAATATATGTTCTTGGACACGCGGAGACTATCCAGAACCGTGCCTGATCCTAACCCTAACCCATTCAGGAATAGAACTGGATAGTCACGGTTCTGGATACGATACCAGTTGGCAGAACAGCCAGCAAATATCGACATGATAATCGCCGTGTTCAGTCTGGAAAATTCCATTACCATGGTCATAAGAACTGAAACAGGTATGAACTGTAGTTTCCAACACAACTCCAAATTTGGACTTGCCCAGGTTTTCGACTGTTCAATTTCATTACATGTCAAGGTTCAACTCAATTCCTTGCCAAAGACTGCAGTTGAACAGTTGAAAATTTAGGTAAGTCCAATTTCTTGTGTAGTAAATTACAGTTTAAACCTGTGTACAGAATTACTTCTACCAACATGGATGAACTTTCAAACCATGGTCATCAGATGTAAACACGGTTCGTTACAGAAAGAGTATAGAGTCACGTATGAGCAGCTGCCTGTCACCACGCCATCAAATATATTATAAGGTTATTACTGCGGAATTAGTGTTCTAACGAAAGACAAAAATGTTATGTCAGGTAATACCGCTTTGTTCAAAAGGATGAAAGCGTTCATTTTAGCAATATGACAATGATGGTTTATCACATCTACATCATTCATTACTGGGCAAAACCGTTGTAGAGCATCCAGGAGATAGATATTAGAACAGCTTTATATCAAAGTTCTAACGTTCGTGTTGCAGAAACCGAGGATTTCTTCCTTATCTTGCAGAAGTACAGTTTAAAACTTGAAGGTTGTCTTACCTCCGGAGGAAGGGTACCTTAGACAGACCTCCGTGCAGTTTCCCGCCGTTCCCAAGCCGCATATCCTATCAGAGCCAGGCTGGGGGAAAATGATAGAAAGTAAAGCAGTCATCCTCAACTGAGGTGAAGCATGACGCTTTTTCAAGTAGCTACTAGTGCAATGCGGCTTCGCTACAGCCCGCATATTTAGCCAAGCACACCGGGTCACCCCTACATTTCTCCACGAGAGACAGCCGGCGTCAAACGCCTGCCTCAGAGTAAAATGGCTGATCAGAAATTTAGAAGCACTCCATGTCCGACCAAGTAATTTGGCTGGCGACAAGCGCAACGGTCGCATTTGGACCAAGGAAGACATTGTGTAACATACATGTAGCCGCAGTATAAAACAGTGATACTTTCATATCCACAGTCAGTATCGTGCAAGAGCTATATATCTGTGAGGTGTAAAACCGGTGGACGCAGTTTCAGTCACGGAAACGTGAAATATGAAAAATAAAATAGTGACTCTGTTTGTAAATTTTCAATTTGTAGCAATGATTAACATTGTCCTGAGAAACAGTTGGAACTCGACCAACTGTCTTAATATGATTTTTCCGTGGTTTTCCCACTGGTTTTGTATAAGGTACGTAGTGCCTTCTGCTAACAGAGGTACATGCAGTTATATAGCAAAAATTGCAAGCAATACCAACAGCTATACTCTTTGCAATGCAGTTTTGTTTGAGACACTAAGAGCTTTCCATTGCTGGTCCTATTTCTAAAAAAACTGTTCTAAAACCATGACGTCTTCGTTCTTCCGTTACAACCTCAGGTCTTAACAGCATTATAATAGATCGTGTCATGAGTCTGATGAAGAACCAGTTCCAGGTATTTCAGGCTCAGTTCTCGGAATATTGCAGCTGCCAGGGGAAGTTACACTATCAATTCTGGAATGAGCAGTTTAAAAATAAAACCAGGGAGGAATTGAAAGTCGCGTTTCCTGCCGAAGTGCTAAACATAATAAGTGTAGCTGATATAAAGTCACCTGTTTGCAGATCGCCTGGCAGTCTTGCCGGGACTCCAGAGCCTGAGCTGGGGCCAGCAGCAGCAACAGTAGAGCCAACATCGTGGGAGTACAAGAAGGGGGGAATACCGCGGGCTTTTATATTGTCGTTACAGGGAACAGCCCAAGATTTTTGTGGGGCAATCCCGCGAAAATTTGTTACGTCAGTTCCCTTAGCTTAGATCCGTTTTTGACTGTCAAAAGTTGAGCCGATATCTCCATTGTGTAGCTTAAAGTGCATCATCATGCACGTCAAAGGCACGGTTTCTATATCTATTTATGTAACATCCAGTGTACGTGCAAGTATGTAAGAGTGTGAGATTATATTTTCGTTGTTAAAAGCCCAGGTGTTTAAGTTCATAACACGGTTGGTTCTCTGCCGTAATTCGTGGAATTTGAGGGTGTATCACGTATGCCCACGGGATTACAAATATATGATTCATTTGAAACTACACAGAAACTGTGCGTGGGTAGTACGAAAAAAGGAAGACAAAATTCGATGTAATTCATTTAGATTGAGCTGCTAGATGTATCGAGAAACAGTCATGTGCCAGTCAGCTCTGTATACCAGCGGTAAGTGGAACCCAGTACTTAATTATACATATAATCATGCACGTCTTTATTGATACACAGGTTTTAAGCTTTGTTTGCTCAATATTTGCTGTTCCAACCTTCCATGTGTATGATTAAGACATGGTTTACCTAGGGAGGAGGCCAAGTTTCCATGGAATCTTTACAAAGTCTGCCGCCCTTCCCGTTCCTAATGATCTTATTATACCTGTTAACCACTGTTTATTTCAGGTTAAAGACAACGTCCGGACGTTTTTAGAAATGCCAGCACTCTTCCATGAATTACTGTTTTGAATGCGATTCTTTAACAGATGTGGCGGTGAAATTACATATGACCTCGACAAATATTGGTGAGAAAAATCAACCTAATAGATCTTTTGGAAAATCTGTATATTTGTGGTAGTGTGCGGCTGTGCTATTTTACACCTGGTTTATGTTTGGTACAAGTGAACCTGGAAGGATGGATCATTCTGGTACCTTGGTAACTGGCAAATAGGAGAAGAACAAGCAGCATGCATGTGAAAATGTTAATCGGTGTAAAACTAGAAGATGTATTCCACATTATTTCATCTTGTTTAAGGCCACACTGACGTGTTCAACCTTCCAGACCACTTCTATTATGAAGGCTACTTTCTGCCCACATTTTCACAAGCTCTCATCAGTTTTGGAGTGCCCATGGGATGTCATCCAAGTAATCACACCAGCATGGCCTAGTCTTGTTGCCCAGTTGGACTATTCCTGGGATTTCAAGGCCACCTTGATGCAGGAAAGGTTCCTCTACGTTAAGCTCAATGAGCACCACACAAAGAAAGGGCACCTTACCATTATCTGAAAAAGCGGTACTACGGTGTAAGACACGCCTAACTTCTTCATTCTGTGGTTCAACGACCTACAGGACGAAATGTTCTCAGTCTGACATTCGCTGACCTGTAGGACGCGCTAAGAGAAGGCGGTACCGAGCGTTTTTCATCGGCCTCTATCGTATCCAGAACCGTGCCTATCTAGTTCTATGTCTGAATGGGTTAGGGTTAGGACCAGGCACGGTTCTGGATAGTCTCCGCGTATCCAAGAACGTAGATTTGCCCCAGGCACGGTTTTGGATACGCGTGGACTATCCAGAACTGTGCCGGAGCATGGTACTGGATAAAGCACGGTTCTGGATCAACAGCCGAAGCGGGTTTGGTCCCGGAGGGTCACGGCATCTTCTTTGGTGCCTGAACAAGTCAATTCTGAATCCTTTAAAATGTGTAAAAAGCAACATTTCAATTGCAAGTGTACAACAGCATCATGAAGATAATAAAGATATTAGTGAAAAAAGAGCACAAGTTTAGATTTGAACCCGGATCAAAAAGCCTAATCCTAAAAACCTGATCCTCTACGCCCCGAAACATAACGGTGTCGACAGGGCGTTCTAATACACTTCAAGTTTGCCATTCTGCGATATGGCATCGACCGTTTCAAATGGCAACAACCGTAGCCTGGGCGTCGGTCCGTAAAATTTGACATTTATTGGTGAACGGCCATCATCATGAAATCTCAGTAACAGAGAACTTCTAACTGCGGCTTTCTCAGTAGCCCTGCCTTTGTTTAACCAAGGACCTTGGCTTAACTCACTCAGGCCTTCTCAGTAGCCCTGCCTGTGTTTATCCCAGCGCGAAACGAGAAGTTATTGTACATGGTGGCGACAGTACGTACTGTAGCGACTTCTCAGAAGGAGGCATGGGTGTGAAATATCAAACTATTGACACCCTTCTGATCACGTGCTTGTTCATACATTGTGCCTTATATGCAATTGATCAGAAATATAAGAGTAATGTATCGTCCTTTCGATCGTAAAGCTGGCGGCCCCGTGTATAAGGGAGCTTATGGCGCCAAACCTCTACACGTAAAAGAACCCAACACACTTATCGAGAAGAGTAGGGGTGGCCCAGTGTGGCTGGCTCAAAACGTGAGCTGTAGCGAAGCCGCATTGCTCTAGTAGTTACTTGAAAAAGCACCTCAGTGGAGGATGGCAAAAGAAGAAGAAAGGAAATGGGAGCCAAAAATACTAGGTAACTACTTCAGCTGCATTTATTTCTCCATTTGATGTAGTAAGAAGACTTCTGTATCAACGTTTATATATGGCAGCAAAACATGGACAGTCTACTCACAGGAAAAAAAACTCAGCAGCTTCTACCTACGCTGCTTGTGGAATAACGTTATATGCATATTGAATTATATATTTTGAACTAAATAAAATCCTTTAATGATTCTGTTACTTATCCTATCAAAATAAAATTGGAATCTCAATCTTTTCATGAACGTATTCATCTTGACCTATAACTACAAAGACAGAACAATTACACGTTCATCTTTTTTTATATCTTTTATTGCACATTTCGGCAAAGGCAGTGAAACTACATTGTACTACTGGCAGCGCATCACAAGAAAGAAATTGGCTTGATTCCGATTATATACATAACAATTCAAGAGTAATTCATGTAAAACTGACGGATTCCAGATCAAATATGGCTAACAACAATTGTTCGGCCCTAGAATATCCTGATAATCCTCTTTTAAGCCTCTTAAGTACAACAATCCATTGCCCACCAGAAGCCCACCTGACGGCCAAACAGACGAGGGCCTTACTCCCAATGTCACTAGGGAGAAGAAACCTCCCTTTACTGAGTCTTCAGCAGTGATCATGAGGAAAGTACGGAAAAAAACAAGGATCATCTGAAATATATGGTTACCATCCCTTAGCTTCGCGTACAGAAATACTTTCTAACAAACTTCCTGCTAAATTTAAAAACTACATTCAACACTACAACACAGCCATTATACGGAGTAATGTATAGTCTGTCAAGCTCACGCTGACTATCATACTGACATACCATCATATCTTATGTCTAACATCTAGCTTTGATTCCATTCAAACCTGGTTTCTCTATAGGATTGCCAGCGCCCTTCTACTTGTCCATATACCTGAAGTTGAACTGAGATAACTGGTCCTCAACGTTATCAGAGGTAGGAGGTAGACGTACCGAGGGCGGACGGGAGCCGGTCGGGGTACGTACCGAGGCCGGGTGGGAGCCGACTGGGGGACCTGAGGAAGCCGGGCGGAAGTTAGCAGACATGCATGGGGGTGGATTTGAACTCGTGGCGTTGGGCGGGGAAGCTTGTGTCGTTTCCGCTGCTTGAAGGGACAAGTACAGCCCGGCTGTATGATGCTCTCCTGCTTCTAAATGTAATCTCCCGTCTGCTGTATATGCGTGTGACGTGCGTGTCTGACGCTGCCCGGACTGTACCACTGCGATCGGGAGGGGACGTCTCTGGGAGTAGCGGGTACGTTCTGCATAAGGGTAGTGCCTAAACTGATGGGGAGGAAACTTTGGGCGAACAACTGGTTCACTGTTATTTGTGGCGGAGTGATACCCTGTGTCGTGGGTTGCGGAAGCGGGTAGGTGACCGTCAGGATACTTTAACCCTATGTAGGCTAAACCCTCCCTTTGGTCTTTGATTACAAACTCCAGGTTCTCTTCCTGCGCGACCTGGTCTGGTGTTTTGTATTTTGTTTGACCATCTTTACTATTGTTACAGTGCTGCCCAGTGATAACTCTATGGTCGTCAGCTTCAGAAGAGCGCATGGCGCCCTCCACATAGTCCCTCCCAATGTGGGCAGGATTCATGCTGACTACATGATGTGCACCTGCTTGTGCTCCATTAGCCAAAACGTCAGCTAGAGACCCTCCCTCCCCTTCCACTGCTATCCTAGTCACACCCTCAGCGCCCTGCTCTCCGAGGACACTGACATCAGCTGAACCGGCACCGGCACTGTACATGCTGGCAGTTGGTGACGTGGGAAGATGGTCACAGCCACCATCTATATAACTGTTAACCTGGGATATTTCATCTGGACAGACCAAGCCCAGAGACACCCCCTGAGTTTCCCCTTCTAACTCATACTCCCTCTCCATCAACGACTCTAAACTTGACCCGTGAGGGAGTTGGTCCGGTGTGTTTGGCACAGTGGGGTCGGCACTAAGTCCCCCTCCCTGCTCCAACCCCCCTACAGCTGCCATGACCCCCTGTTCCAACCCCCCTCCAGCTGTCCCGGACTCGGGGCTGCCCAGGACGGCGGCGTTCTGTGAGAGGACGGACTGGAGGTCCCGTCTGCAGGCCTTGGCCACGTTGTCCTGCTCGCCCAGTCGGATCGTCCAGGATTCGGGGTGAAGTTGGTACCTGCAGAGGGAAACAGGAACGACTTATTCTCAACTTAAATGTATAATTGTATGATCCAATGTATGCATATACCATTGTATATCTTATCGATTGTATGTATACCTAACGATCATGTTTTCTCCCAGAGTTGACCCTTAACAATAGTCAATGACTAGTTGGGTAACCCTGGCTGGTAATCCGAACCAATAAATAAATAAATAAAACAGGAACGAATCTGCATAACGTGACGTCACAGAAGCGGTGGATTGCTCATTCCTTGACAAAGACTGGAGTTGAACAGTCGAAAATTGGGGTAAGTCCAGTTTCTTGTGTTGGAAATCACAGCTGCAGTTTAAACCTGTTTCATACTGACTTCTACCAACACAGATGAACTTTCAACTTATGGTCATCATTTACAACTAGTACTAGGCCTTAGCCTGAGAGTTCATCTGTGTTGGTAGAAGACATTCTGAAACAGGTTAGAACTGTCATTCCTTGAAAAAAAAGTTGTACTGTCGAAAGGTTCGGTAGGTTCAATTTCTCGCGTTGTTTCAGAAAGCTTACAAGGCCATCAGGAATATATTACCTTTCGAACTTGTGGATATGGCAGAACAGGTTCAACATGGCGTCCTCGAAGTCGGGATCCCGCGCATTGATCTTGTAGTGGCCGGCGGTGCGCAGGACCTGGGGGATGGCCTGTTTACCGCTGTACTCGAACCGGACCGTCAGGCACTTGTGGTGCTGGTTGGCGGGGTCGGAGGAGAGCTTGTCGCCCAGGATGCGGACACAGTGTGTAAACATGGCGTCTGGTTGAGCCTCCTCGGCGTTACCTGGTAAAAAAGGGCAACAGCATTGTGAGGAGATACGTTGATGAAGGTTAGCCATCCAGGTAAACGATACTCATGGACAATTTAAAACTCTACTGCTGTCTATGTACCACTGTCTATGTACCACTGTCTATGTACCACTGTCTATGTACCACTGTCTATGTACCACTGTCTGTGTACCACTGTCTGTGTACCACTGTCTATGTACCACTGTCTATGTACCATTGTCTATTTACCACTGTCATGTACCACTGTCTGTGTACCACTGTCTGTGTACCACTGTCTATGTACCACTGTCTATGTAACACTGTCTATGTACCACTGCCTATGTACCACTGTCTATGTACCACTGTCTATGTACCACTGTCCATGTACCACAGTCTATGTGTACCACTGTCTATGTACCACTGTCTATGTACCACTGTATTCATGCATGTTTCCTTACCAGTACTGCTGGGCGGACAGACGACCACGTTGAAGTCGGCGGCCTCTATCTTGTCTATGTACCACTGCGCCGCCCCCACAAGGTCCACCTCTCTCTGACTTGTCAGCTCCGTGGTGACGTCACAGTACAGCCCCGTCTGCAGGAACTTCGCGAACTGGTGGACGGCTCCATTGGGGCCTCCGTGAGAGGGGGGAGACTTCGTGAAGATCACCAGGACTTTAGGGGGTACTGTAGGAAGGAAAGTAACAATATGAACGTACTATATCGTATCCAGAACCGTGCCCATCTAGTTCTATCTCTGAATTGGTAGGGTTAGGATCAGGCACGGTTCTAGATATCAACTGAACTGTCCAGAACCGTGTCTGAGCATGTTTCGGGATAAAACACGGTTCTGGATACAACAGGTTACTCTACCAAGGGCTCAGCGGTACAAAAAAATTAAGTAGATGGGGCGACTTGGCGGTTGATTAAAATTGAAACCATTTCCGACGGTTCCAAAAGCAATACAAAAGATGAGGAAAAAAAAAAACAGAAACCAAGAAAACCAAACCTTGTACCTGTAATTTCTGGCACTTCACTGCGCCAGTTTCGCCTTGTAACCAGCCCCCTGACGATGTCCGTGAATGACGTGGACTTCTTCTTGGCGACCCGTTTGATGTAAGCCGCGATGAGCAGCAGCACCAGGACCAGTCCGCCCCCGATCCCCGCGGTGACGCCTAGAAACCATGTCTGCTGACTCACAGCCACTTCTTGAACCGACAGAAACATGTACAGATTATTTCAAACAGTTGTCAAAATTTCCCAAAGCTTTTGCCATTTAGAAGATCACCAAAAGACTACGTTTTTACCAAGATCAGAAAACCCACTCATTATGCAGAGCGGGGGACTGTTCATTATCCACTGCCTTCAAAGAAGAAGTCAACCCCTACAATGGTAAACCTAGTACTTTATAGTTGATCAGACAGTAGTTGTATGTATGTATGTATGTACTTTATTACTTTGCTTTTACCTTGACACTGTACATGCAGTTAGACTTCGGGCAGGATTTTGCAAATAAAAGATTATAAAAGATGAAGAAGTGATATCTCGGGTTGTAAAACTTTAAAAAAAACACGAAAAAAATATCATGTGAAAACCTTTTAAAATGTATGGTATGATAGCTCAAATAAGACATTAGACATCAACAACTGAATAGGAGACATTTATCACTATTGCAGGTAGGGAATCTGAATAAACTTCTGCTGTCTTTCTCACCTGGTATCTGGAAATGTTTCAGGTCACTCTGCTCTGCATCATCGTAAGGAGCAGACACCTGGAGGGGAGAAATTGTCTCAAGATGACTTAAGATGTTAAGATATCACCACCTATACGTCTTAAGGGTCCCAACAACATTTTGCCTATTTCTTTTCAATCTGCGCATAACAAAGTCTTAACAAGAATTCGGAGACCTCATATCTCCATGAAATACGGTTTCTTCAACACAAATAACATATTTGATGTGAAATCCAATCCTTTGGCAATGTTTCATTTCAATATGTTAGCATAAATTATGCAAATGGCCTCTACATTAACATAATATATGCATGGTGTTGAAACTATTAACTAAGTTACACATGTCACAAGTATGAAATTCCCATCATTACACTAAGGAATCGGAATTTTTAGATTAATTATGCAAATGAGGTCCATATTTGCATTATTGATATCAGTTGATATTCTACCTCCGATAGATTATACACATTACATGTACGAAAGTCCTATTATGTAAAACACTGGAATTACAGAATATCCTCATTGATTATGCAAATTAAGTCCTCATTTGCATCTAATTATGTACATCTCTGTGTAAGCTACCTACATGCCAAAAATCATGATAGTACGTTGCTCATATCTGGACTTATCTGCTCTTAAAGATTTCTCCACCCCCCACCCCCTGCAGTTCCAAAACAAGCTGCTAGGGGGACCAAACCCACACCACTTAACTCTCAAGCTATCTGCCACCAAAAAATCAAGACCATAGCATGTTCAGGACAAAAGATACAAAAACCGGAAGTTCTGCTGCAGTACCAAGGTCAGCCACCAGGAGGCCCAGATTTGACCTTGACCTTTGTCTTTCTAAGACCTACCTACATACCAAATATCATCATCATCCATAAAGGCGTTCTTAAGTTATGCTCACCAGTAATTGGCGGAAACACACACAGACACACACACACACAGACACACAGACAGACAGACAGACCCAAAACAATATCTCCATTTTTCATGGAGATAATAAATAGCTATTGTAAAACCTAGATTCTGCTATTAAACATCTTCAACAATACTAAACAAGCAGAAGGTTTGACCACTGGATACTGTGTTCTGGTATTCAGTTTACTATACATTCAAAAACAATGATAACATAGTTCAACCAAGCTATGACTAATATAACTACACCAAAATCCCCATTCTTACCCGGAAAAATAAATCACTGCCCTTGATGACGTCCAACTGCACTGTTATGTTGTTTCTATCGTCGCCTTGTGGCTGGAAATCGATAAGTAATAAGAGCCTCAATGGATTTGAAAATTCTAAATTCTTCATATATATAAAGTTAAAGGTCCATGAAAAGGTGATTACGGAACATTATTATCAAAAAATAGACAAGAACGACTTTTGACAGACTAAAGTGGAAAACGTGCCTCAAGAAAAGACTAAAGGGAAGTACGAGCTCTAATATTGCGGTACTGTTGTATCCAGGATCGTGCTTTATCCAGAACCGTGCGTGTGCTCAGGCACGCTTCTGGATAGTCCACGCGTATCCAGAACCGTGCTTGGGGCAAATCTACGTTCTTAGATACACAGAACCATGCCTGATACTAATCCTAACCCGTTCAGGCATAGACCTACAATGTAGATATGCACTTTTCTGGATACGATAGTTACCTTTGATATCTCCGCCGACTGCAGGTCTTCTGCCTCAGGTCCGTAGTACACGTAGACGCTGGAGTAGTCGTGGGAAGGCGGAGGTCTGGGGAAGGCCACAGTCACACGGGTGGAGTTGGCCGTCTCCTCCATCGAGGTCAGCTGTATGCCGTCCTGATCCGGCACCCAGTCTAGTTGGAACAAGAAATCGGAGGTCTCATACTTCTATATCATGTCCAGAGGTGTTTTGGTTTTCTTTGTGTGTGTGAATGTATTGGAACTGTATTGTACATGTATGCACGTGGGGAAATACTCGATTGAATTACATCGTAGAGATTATACCATGGTTTGTGCTTCATCACATCCTACACTGAGTCACAAATCCCTGCCAATCAACTGAAACCCAATCTCCTACCACCAACTTCCAATCATGCCTACTAAGGACGACATACATACATACACACATATCCAAGCCAACGCCGCCCCAAACAATACTTCCGTCCCGGAAGTAAAAGCCACACGGCAATTCGATACGTGCACTAAAAATGTTGTGGGTATACGTACTAACGTTACAAGGTTTACTTGACAATCGTAGCAGGTAGGTGAACACGATATGCAGTATGAAATTTATCATGTGGATGCATTAAAGCTTGAATTAAAGTGCGAAAAAAGGAGCATAATTTACCTGTAATACTGAACTCTTTCTCGTTGATAGGTAAGGCGTCTTTGAACGGCGCAGACACCTGTAAAAAATCAAATGGAGTTTACAATATTGGTTAAAAGCTTACATGTATGTGCATTAATTTGACAAAGATAAAAGAGAACGTGAAGCAATCTGAAACAGTACCGAACAAAACAAGGCATGCAAGGCAAGAACATAATGTAACTAGGTACAGGTACAGGTACAGGTACAGAACACAACACAAACCTGAACACGGTATGTGCCACGAGAAAGGTGCCTGAAGTTCACGGTCACCACCGATTTATTGGGGTCCTGACATGGGAGAAACAGACAGCCATTCTAAGCCACTTCACATCGATTTCTATCCGTTTTATTATTATTTCAAATAAGAACTCTTTCAACATAGCCATTCTATGATGCATCTTGATACACAATACTTACAAACTCTTTGGATATAGTTTCCTTTAGGTCGTCATGCAGGAAAATTCGGACGTGGCACGTGGAGAGGTTGTACGTTTTCGGCGGCGCGTCGAACCGGACTGTGGCGTTACGTCCGTTTGTGTGGACGGTGACGTTGTTTGGCACCCAGTCTGAGGGAACAAAGAAAAAAAGTTTTACTGACAATCAGCTTCCCCGAAAGAAAACCGCTTTTTTGAAAGGGCTTAGCACTACCCTTCTGAATTACGAAATGGCACATATATGAATCTCCTAGAAACAATGTGGTGTTACGTCCGTTTGTCTGAATTGTGACTTTGATTTTAGCATCCAGTCTGATGAAAAAAAAGGTTTTACTAACAATCTACTTCTCTGAATATCAAAAAAAACTCTAAGCCGTTTTTTTTTCAAAGTACTTGACGCTACCATTCTGGATTACAAAATGGCATATATTTGAGCCTCCCAGAAACAATGTGGTGTTTGTCTGAATGGTGACGTTGTTTGACACCCAATCTGATGTAGAAAAATAGAAAAAGACAGAGAATCAACTTGAAAGTTCAACCTACTCAACACTATCGTTCAGAATTACGAAAACAGAAACAATTAATTTTGTCAAGAAGCCTTTGAAAAGTACTGAAGACAATAAGTTAGACGACACCGCAGTCCACACTCCAAATTCATAAAAACTGTGAGTTTATTGTTTCATCTTGGAGACACCAGGATAGCTCCTACTGCTTCAGGAGCTGATTTCCAAGGAGGCCCAGGAAATAAAACATAATACAATGTGTAAAATCATATGGAGCCTTACCTTTCACTGTGACTTGCACCGGATAACTCCACACGGCATCGCGCACGGAGATAGCGTACTGTGGGGGAAAGCAAAGTTTAGTTAAGCTCAGTCAAACGGAAATCATCACGGAATTGGCTGCTTGCAGGTTGAACTTCCTGAAGAGAAGGGATATACCTGATAGAGGGTGTTGAAAGTTGTAGACAGAACCGTACCTGTATGGTGTAGTTTCCCGGTGAAAGTTCTGAGATCGTGTAGTGAAAGTAGGTCCTGCCAATCTCATCAGGTGTCTGAAATATAAAAATAATGTATCAAAAACAACAGGTCGTTATCTGTGAATAATACGTTTAGGGCCACATTTGTAATTGTTTTATTGGAATCGCAAATAATAGATAATACTAGAATACAGTAATATTTGTAATATCAGCGAATCACTTATCATAGAAAAGGACTGCGAGCTTTGATCAGATGCGATATGAAAGAACTAACCAAAGGGGATGGTCGACCCATTCTCCAAACAGAGATTTAGGCTTCGATTTATATTTGGCGTGTTACAGGCGTTTTTATATGGCTTTCTTTTTGTACTGAAATTTCTTTTTTTATGCCATCCCAACTTCCAGTACAAAAAAGAAAGCCGGATAAAAACGCCTAAAGACACACCAAAAATAAGCCGAAGCCTCTGCTTGGAGAGTTAAGGTTGACATGGTGCATGTAACTTGCTTACCAAGTTTATGTCGATATGTTCAAGTATTTCGGGGTATGCCGGGTTGTCACTTGGAGTCCCCAGGTACAGGGCGTACTGGTTAATGCAGTTAAACCGCGCAACTCTCGTAGTCTTTGCCTTGATAAAGATCAGACGGCCCACGGTGGTAACTTTGGGTTGCGCTGGATGCCAGCTCCTAGCGACTTTACGTTTTGGGGGGCAATCTGTAGGCACTAAGATAAACCAATTACATCTCCAGTTTTTCCCTACATCTTTGTTTATTTTGTTTATTTTATTTGCACATGTATAAAAACAGAATACAGAAAATAAATAACATAAACACAGGAAATGTGCCGTGGAAAAGAAGCTATCAGGCTTATACATGCGAAATGGAACAACCGAACAACAATCAATCAATCAATCAATCAATCAATCAATCAATCAATCGACCCACATGGATAGTCTTCATTTATTGATTGGCACCCAGCCTAAGGCTACTCCGAACACCATTGCAACATCAAAACATAACAACAAAAACAAAGTAACTGAGTGTCGAGAACATACTTGAATTGCTTTTGGCGGCTTTATACGTTTGCTCTATGAAGTTGTTCTTGTCTCCATCTTGTTGTTTCGGCAGAGACCAGACCAGGACGGAATAGTCCTCCCTCCGGTCCAGACCAGACACCTCGGCTTGAAACACTATCTGTTCAAGCAAAGATGAAAATGCGTCACTAAGACGTTTGCTAGATGTCTTTTTTCTGTATATAATATGCTGTAGGACCAATAGCCACTGAATGTGTACATAATAACATTTCACTAAGCCAGTGGCTTAAAAGACAGCAGAGTATACTCAAGGATGTTATGAACTATTTGCAATCACAAAACGAGAGTCCACAGGACACAAGCCTGATGATGTAGCAGAGTTTGCGGAGTGGGCGAGGGTGTATCGCGCAGACAAAATCAAAACAAACACACACGTACAAGTAGGGTACCCACAAGGGGTCAATGACCTATGGGGACAGGTGTGTGTGAATCGGACTATGTATTCACAAAGGTGATAAAACGGATACCTGACTGTCTGCAGGTTGTAACGTCACGCCGTCAGGTAAGATCACCTGTCTGCACACCTTGTGATCCTGCATGGACATTTGGATCAGCTGGACCTCAAACCCTCTCAGGTACTCCATACCTGGGGAAAACAGAAGAACATGTTAGCAATGGAAAATTATATCCTGCAGGCATAACGACTAGACGCATACATTCAATGTATCCACCTAATTCAGAAGTACTAACTATGCGGATATTTTATCTCATACGTCGTGTGCCGTTTCGTCAACAAATAAGTCAATGACCTTGACCAGACGACTGTCACCATGGTAACTGGTGCTGTAGCAGACACCCTGTGATGTTGGATTACATTATGTAGCAAGTTGGGGGGCTGGTCACCATATATACGAATGCGCTTGAGTAAGAATAAACAGAGCAGTGGTTTGTTAGGCTAGGTCATGTGAAGGTAAACATTATGCATTACCTTTCTAGTTCCAGTTTGGTTCGTTGTCGTCTGTGTCTTTGTACAAAGATACAAGCAGCACTTGCAATTGGCAAACAAAATTCATTTGGACATTTCCATTCTTTTCTGTTCTTTGCGTGTCGCTGCGATCAGTTTCTCACCGGTAGCGTTTGGCTGCCATGTGATCCTGGCGGTGCCTTTGTTCTGTCCCCCCTGCCCGTTCCTGGTGTTCAGTGACGTCACCTGCAGTTCCCTGGGACCCGAAGGGGCAGCGTGGTTCTCGAATGACAACCCTTGGCAGGCATCTTGGAGAAAACATATCAGAGTACGACTTAGAAAGTGCAGGCAGTATGCACAGGTAGCCTTCTTAGCAGGCTCTAGGACTGAGGCTTTTAGAATGAGAATGGGCCGGCACAAGAACCTGATTACAAATAGAAGTGATAAGGCATAAGAAAGAAAAAACGAACTATAACCCCCCCCCCCAAAAAAAACCTTGTCGTAGAGCCTGCTAACTAGGCTAGGCAATATGCACTATCCTCGGTTGACCCACAAGCACATGTGATAGTTAGGAGGTATACAGTAGCGTCTTTATATAACGCTACATTTCTTTTCATCTAAAGCAGACATCAAGAAAGGGGGATAAATACTAGTAGTAGTAAGAAAGAAGATGTTTACCTGTTGTAATAGCGGCGCATCCCTGTGCGCAGTTTTCTACATTCCCAGCATCACTGGAACTCTGAAAATCACGTGAAACGGAATATATTCAAACCTAGCCTAAATACATTGGTAAAGGTTACGCCAAAAAACAGTTACTCAGCCTAAATAAACATCAAGTTAACATCTCTTCATCATACCATTTTATAACGTATCTACCCCACCAGTATATGTATGAATGGTTTATGTACAAGCACATTCAATACGATATCAAACTAGAGCGAATGTTGCCACCTAGCAGCCATCAGCTGAATTGCATGTACACAGAACATAACACAGGCTTTGTAAAATCATGCTACAGTCCCGCGGCTTATAAAACATGATTTCTGGAATAACAGTAATATATATATATATATATATATATATATATATATATATATATCATATACATCTATAAGGTTTTAGGGATGGCCAACTGTACGGACTATTCAAAAGTTGGATGAGGTATAAAAAAAGTATTGGACTTTTGTTATAGGGCTGGTTGCGTCCTGGCAATTGGTCTATCTAGTATATACGGATATACATTACCCACTTGCATGGTAACAGCCGCCCTTAAAAAGGCGGGAAACCATGATGACGTTTTAATTGGTGTTCTATTTACTTAACAACCGTTCTGTTCCTCATTTTCTTTTATAGTTGTCCTGGGTGGGCTGGGAGGTCAGCTTTAAATCAACAGTTACAGGCTGACAGCAGTAACTTGGAAGATAGAATTATTCCGTTTTTCCTTCAACGTACTCCCCGCCCTATGTATTTAAAAATTGATTCATAGACGAAGCTGTGCCTCTGAGAGGAAGTAGTTTTACGAAAACGAAAAAAATTTACTGTGTGCAAAACGGTGACATAAGACAAATCGATTGTACAAATGCTCATATCAACAATGGCTAGAAAAAACATTACAACAAGGCCAGCCGGGCATCGATCCTCTTCTGGGGCACGTTCGGCGAGTTCGGCAGCCAGCCAGCCTTTTAAAGCTATACATGCAGAAGTATTTACAATATACGTTCCTCATATATTTGTTGTTTAGCATGTAGAATGTAGAAATGGGAAAGAACGGTGGGAAACGTGGCAAACGCGTACGTCGTCGAAAACAAGTTAACCTGACTCCGCGTAACACAAACAAATTTCATACCTCTGTGTTTATTTACTTAAAAACTGACAAATAAAGGTAAACATAGAGACACATAGCAATACAGGCACCTGGACTGAACAAGCAAATATGCACAAAAGGTTCGCTGCTCCACAGTTCTGCTATTTTCGATACTAAGTTAAGTTTTCCTTGTTCTGCTTTCGCGAGGAAATGACGCTCAAACAACACCTCTTATCTGAAACTAGTCCGTCATCGGCAGTTTCTAGTGTTCGAGCATTTCTGATCCCCAGTCCACATGCTGGTCTAAAGTAAATGGGTTTGAACTGTAATTTCCAACACAAGGAATCAGAGTTACCCAAATTTTCGACTGTACAACTCCAGTCTTTATCAATTTGAAAATTTTGGTAAGTCCAATTCCTTGTGTTGGAAATTACAGTTTAAACTCGTTCATAATGACGTCTACCAACACAGATGAACTTTCAAGATAAGGGTACGGATGAAGTTTTGTATGCGGGCAGCAGATGTGTAAGAGGCATGGCATGGATGCCGCCTGTTTCAGCTAAGAGTCTTTTGTAGCGACAGAGAGAAATTTACCAAATCAAAAATCATTGCCTCGAAATCAAGATTAAGGGGGCCAAGTTGTCTGTCGTTCAAATGTACATTGTGTCAGCTACGTACATATATCATCCAGGGCTGAATGAATGAATGAATGAATGAATGAATGAATGAATGAATGAATGAATGAATGAACGGACGGACGAATGAATAAATGAATGAATGAATGAATGAATAAATAAATGAATGGCGACAAGGTCAGGGCAAGGTGTCCGACAATATAACTACTTATGCATATTACTCCCGTATATTGGCCTATTTCTACTGTCCGTTCAGTGTGGTGCATACTAAGAATATAGACTCAACTTATCCTCAGCTACTAAAGGTTCAGATTATGCACACTGCTGTAGTCGGTGTGAAAACGGAACACAATTCTCATGGTGTTTTAGATCAAATTGTCACGCCGAAACTGATACGTTAAACTCATTCCCAGCTACATGTAGAGCTGCATTTCCTTCGATACTAGCATTAAGGCTATCACACTCTCGATACATTTTTCTGCTAGACAAGACAATCCGGATAGCAGTGCGTCACCACTATATTATGTATTTTTCTTTGCATGTTGAAAAAAAAAACACAGAGAGGGTTGGAGGTTTAAATAAGATGCAAGAGTCTATTTAAACCTCCTTGGTTGGAGAAAGGAGGTTGACAAATGATGATGGTAATAAGAGTCAAACCTGCGGAAATTACGTGTAGCTGTGCTAAATACTCAAATATAAACCGACTGTCAATTGCCACTACAGACAACCCCAAATATGATACCAAAAGGAACTCAGTCAGAGCCTATATATACTACAGGTATATAGATATCACTATAAGTAATGCTTGCTCAGATGCAGAGGTAATTCCATATAAAACAGAACTGAATATACCGTGACACAAACCAGCTACTCCCATAGTGTCAACTTCCCCGCCTTCACAAAGCATGGGGAACCGCGAACCACGAGGAAACTTTCCCCGGCCCAGAAGTGAAAGTTGCTAATTCCGTCCGAAATTCCCCCTGAGTCTTCCGAACATTCTCACCTGGTGGCACGTCTTGCAGGTGGGCCTGGTAGGGTCCTGAAGTCCTTCGGCTCCGGTCAGGAGGAACAGAAGACAGACGAGAAGAAACATGGTTTTTACAGAGAGCTGAAGTCTGGGCGCATGGCCTCCCGTGCACATGTGCGTTAGCAGAGCATGCTTCAATGATCATAATCTTGTTTAAAGATACGGAGGGCGCCTATAGGGGTTTCACAATATCGGATCTGGTGAAATATACCAAAAAAAAAGAATACTTAGTAATACATAATAGTACAGCCTTCATATATAAAATACCGTCCCTGTTATTTCAGTCAGTACAGATCATAACACCGTTTACAGTTATAATTCTGTGAGTCAAATAGAGAAAATAATATTGTAATATCCTCGAACACCCTCCACCACGCCCCCTACCCCCCCCCAAGCAAGTGGTTGATTCCACTGGGTAAACCAACCAGGTGAAGCCCGGGGGAGTTCCCCTTTTTTCTGTTGTGCATAATTATCGGCGTGCAAACAAAGGAAAACGGAAGTTCCTGTTTTCAAACAGTGAATAGCGCGACTGTCCTTCTGTTGCTAGCTCTTTTAAAGTGTATATGGTATTGGCTTGTTCGTAATACTGAGCGATAGAAAAAACGATCATACAAGTACATGTATATTGTATGTTGCAAAGGAAGGGTAATCTATGGCCCCGTTCATACGAAGTCGGTGAAAGCGCATTCAATGTGGTTTGGCCGGATTCTGGATTCATCTGAACGCTCCGAATCGCATTGAATGCGCATCGATCCCAATCCACATCTGGAGGCGGATTCAAACCGCCTTGACTGCATCGCGAATTGCGTCTGAACGCGCCGATGCGCATTCATCAGGTTTACTTTGCATATCAACCCGGTCATTGACCTCGGGGTCCGCAAATAACAAGTGGCGGCGTCGGCAACGAATTCTTACAAGGGCCACCCGTAGCCTGCGTCTCCTCCGTACTCCTCTGAGCCGGTTGCAAGCGATTATCCATTAAAAAAAAACACCACAACTTCTAGGTCATGATGCACTTTCACCCCTAACCTCTAACATTGGCAAGACGCCACCTTGTGTGTTTTCATCAAACAACAATGAATGTGGTTTAGGCGAATCGTTCTCGGGCACGGTTTAGAAGGAATGTGTGGCACGTGGACCAGATGTGAGGAATGTGGTTTGCCCGAATCGAGCTCAATGCGCATTCGTATGAACGGGTGATCTCAAGTGGGTAATCTCAAGTGGGCTGGCCCTGTAACACTCGTAACACGTGCATGAACGAAGGCGGTACGGAATGAATGGGTGTGTGTGACAGGTAGTGACCTAAGCCTATTATAAAAGGGCACGTTTGTTCCAGTTAAAATGCCTCCAGCAAAGACGCAGGCCAAGCTTGAGTGTCGATGCCGCGACACGGTTTGATACTTCAAGGATAAGGAAGTGAAGTATGACTGGCTAGTTTCGTGCGGGGTAATGGGAGTATGGGAATCGTGGTCACTTCTGCCGCGATACTTGGAAAACGACAAAAAAAGAGAACAAGATAACAAATCCGCGTTTGGAGCTGTCACCACTCAACACTGCCGTATATAGTAGAGGGGATTCATTCCTCAAGCTAACCGACATCTTGCACACGCAGTCGTCCCTCAGTAAGACATCTGGAGCCGCATAGTTCCCGTTTAGAACTTTTATTCAGCCTGTCACACTTCGTGCACTTGTGTCATTTAGCCTCTGTACACTTGAAGAGCCACACAGGGCGAAACCGGTGGTGCGACAGGCTGAATAAAAGTTCTAAACGGGAACCATGCGGCTCCAGACGTTTTACTGAGGGACGACTGCGTGTGCAAGATGTCGGTTAGCTTGAGGAATGAATCCCCTCTACTATATACCACTCAACACTGCCGTTATATCAAACCAAAACGTTAACAGATACATAAACATTGCGCAACACCTCCTGCGGCTAAACAGACCGTTTATTTGTTCAACCTCTAGGACCCACAGACCCAAACCTTGACACGCCCACATACGTGTGCAGTTCTTGTGCACGCCCACCTCAGTACCTGTAGACTGTACACCCACGTGGTAGCGTGGTGTTGACATACTCTCCAAGCAGAGGTTGGTGGGGAAGATTGTAACCTTTCTATCATATGCCCCGTTTTCTGCCGCTACCCTCTTTCCGTTGGTGGAGAATAGCGACAGAAAACGGGGCATATGTTAGAAAGGTCATAATCTTCCCCACCAACCTCTGCTTGGAGAGTAGTGTTTTTTTATTAGAACAGAAAAAAAACCATAAATACAGACGAGATGACGACGAACTCAAGTTACATGGAACTTATATTAACGGCGCCATCTACACAAAATGATTTAACAGAGATTTGGAAAATTACATGGACAAATAAATAAATATACAAAATCGAAACAAACAAATTGGAATTGGGTAAATAGAATTCAACGAGCGCAAGTCCCCAACCCCTATCCCTTAGAATTACTGGCTAGTGTAGTGTTGACAGCCAATCCGCTGACTATTGCGTGTTTGCTGGTGTATTCAGTCCTTTGTTGACGAGCTTGCCTGGCCCTTCTGTTTGCCTCGGCAGCAGCTATTCTCTCGGTTTCAAATGGTAGCGGCTTTGAGGTTATCTGCAAATAACAACATGAGTGAATGAGCGAAAGAAATGTGTGTGTGTGTGTGGGGGGGGGGGGTTACCAAGTCTTGTGCAGATATTCTTTCACTAAAATTGTCTAAAAACTTCCTCTTAGCTGCCAGGGGGCGCAGAACAGGTAGTAGGCAGTTGTACAAATGTACGTCTCGCATGATACAAAATTTACACAAAATGTACTTAACTTTTGTTTTTAATTTTACGGTTTAAGGTACCAGTGGCCGCTGATTTGGTGGTTTGAGTTTGCGCTGTTTTACCATTAAAGAATTGAGAGAGAACTGGAGTTGTATTGAATGTTGATAGCTAGCAACATAAGGTTCCCAAAAATATTTTTTGGTCTCAGTTCTGAACTTCACGGTAAGTCTGAGTTTTTCTCCCCCCCCCCCTCCGCCGTTAACTCTTTCTTGTCTCCAAAGTGCTCTGTTTGCTGCGTCTCCTATATATATGTACATATACGGGGTACGAATACATGTAGAGGTGTTTAAATATTCCACTGTAACAGGGAACACCTGGATAACATGGAGGGCACACAGGAAGGTAATATTTAAACAACCCACACGGTTTACGTGTAGGAAGACTTCCTCCTGAAACTATAGGAGCGTGCCCTTTGCTCTAGTTGCCCAAGCGCGTCGGCTTGTGTTGCGTGGTTTGCGTGCCAGTTCTACCGCAACACAAACATGCGTGGACGCTGTGACTGTGTGGGGAAAACGTACGTACAAACAGGCAAAAATATGTGCGAACGTTACGGCGCGAAAACAAATAGCAGAGCGTGCTTGTGAGAGGAGTATTGAATCCCTACTGCAACATATGAGAGATAATGTTGTTGTAGTAACGTCGGTTATCAGTGATGATTGTCTAGTAACCGGCAGCGATCACCTACATTACCTCCCACTGCATTCTACAGCTTTTGGCGCCCTCTTGCGATATACACTGTAGATGCAGCATCAAAGCTTAAATTACTGATTTCTCCTGTCCAGGCATTAATGTAAATATATTCTACCAACCTAGAATTGGTCAAAATCTCTACAAGAAAGTATGCCTTCTAACATGAAAGTCTGGGAATTGACCATTACAGTTTTTCCAGTAAAACTTGACAAATGGCACCTGAAACTGAGTGAAAGGTGTAAAGTGCCTTTCGCAAGGGCACAACATTGGGGCCTGCAAGGGATTCGAACCCAGAACCTTCAGAGTCAACAACCCTAACCACTGTGATGACCACCTTGCCACCATGAGGTTGAGATGAGTACCTTTATGGGCATGTGAGGACACAGTGTGCTGTCCACAGCCGGCTGACTGCTAATGTTGTACATGAGGACACAGTGTGCTGTCCACAGCAGGCTGACTGCTAATGTTGTACATGAGGACACAGTGTGTTGTCCACAGCCAGCTGACTGCTAATGTTGTACATGAGGACACAGTGTGTTGTCCACAGCCGGCTGACTGCTAATGTTGTACATGAGGACACAGTGTGTTGTCCACAGCAGGCTGACTGCTAATGTTGTACATGAGGACACAGTGTGCTGTCCACAGCAGGCTGACTGCTAATGTTGTACATGAGGACACAGTGTGCTGTCCACAGCCGGCTGACTGCTAATGTTGTACATGAGGACACAGTGTGTTGTCGACAGCCGGCTGACTGCTAATGTCGTACATGAGGACACAGTGTGTTGTCCACAGCCGGCTGACTGCTAATGTTGTACATGAGGACACAGTGTGTTGTCCACAGTTGACTGCTAATGTTGTAGGTTCCACTGCTCAGCTAGACTGTTATAAATTATAAATCATGCAACTCCTGCAAGTCACGCCCCATTTTTCTTCATGAACTTCAGACGTAATGTTCAGCAGGAACAGCGCAGAGAATGATACCCCAGCCTGTGTATCAGGACACTTTTCCCTAGCCTCTACCAGGCTTGAGGGTGCGGCTAGAAATAGTAGAAATTGGCCAAATAGAGAGATAACACGCCGAGGGAGTTAGTCAGCCAGTTTACAGTTTGCCGGCCCCTCAAGGGAATGATACCCCAGCCTCTACCAGGCTTGAGGGGCCGTCAAACTGTAAACTGGCTGACTAACTCCCTCGGCGTGTTATCTCTCCATTTGCCCAATTTCTAGCCGCGCCCTCAAGCCTGGTAGAGGCTAACTTTTCTCCCCCAAGAAATAAAAAAAGGCAAAGGTTGTGCCCATAGAAGTTTGACGTAAATTGAAAATCTGGTGTCACTAATGTGATTTGTATGTATTACGGCACGAGTTTAAACTGTAATTTCCAGCACAAGAAATTGAACTTACCCAAATTTTCAACTGTACAATGACGTCACGGAAGCGGTGGATTTCTCATTCCTTGACAAAGACTGGAGTAGCCTGGGTGCCATCCGATATTTGTAACGGCCAGCCCGAAAAAAATCTCCAAAAGATTTTTTTCGGCCTGGCCGTTACAAATATCGGATGGCACCCAGGCTAAGACTGGAGTAGTACAGTCGGAAATTTGGGTAAGTCCAATTTCTTGTGTTGGAACTTACAGTTTAAACTTGTTCCATATGACTTCTACCAACACAGATGAACTTTCAAGATATGATTTGTATGTACCTTACATGTACATAACATTATAGCTGACATATAACTGTATGTTCAATTGTATCAAGTAGGAAATATAGCAGTGTACAATATAAAACGAGTGATAGTAAAGATATTCAATAACTTTGGTCCACAGATAATGTTGCACTTGTCTATCATTTATTGCTACACATAGTGGCTGGTTTTGATGACATAACTATATAACAATAGCATGGTTTTGTAAGCAGTGTATGTATATGTATGATTGATCAAAATTTTCCCTAAGCAATACCTATGTAATCTCTTGTCTAACAACACGTGACTGCAATATTGTCTCTTAACGGTCTTTTTTTGCATTACACAACTACAAAAGTAGATTTCATAGTGAGACAGCAAAAGGTAAGACACTGTCCAGGTACTTCTGTGGCAGGTATTCCTTCATCTCTTCTGGGGTTACCCAGGCGAATTCCTCCACGTCTTCACTCTTACATTCCACCTCTCCTTCCGACATCTCTGCCTTGAAGAAGAAGATCTGAAAAGTGTTCAGAAAACTGGTCAGCAAGTCAGGAAGACACACATGTACATAGACTCTTAGAGTCACAAAGATTGTTTTACATTTATTTTATCCAGAACCATGCCTATCTAGTTTTATACCTGAAAGGGTTAGGGTTAGGATCAGGCACGGTTCTGGATAGTCTCCGCATATCTACGAATTTAGATTTGCCCCAAATGTGGACTATCCAGAACCATGCCTGAGTCATGCGCATCTACATCATGCACCACATTTGTGGAAGGATTGACACCTTTTTAAGATGCCAACCTGGATACCAGACTGTAAAATAAGGTTTGAACCACCCACATTGGGAAGGACCTCACACTGTTTTCTATAATTTTCTGCACCCTGCTAGTTGCAATTGCAAGTTTCTCATGTCTTTATCTGCAATTCGCTATTTTCCCTGGAAATTGCAGGTTGGTTCATGTATTTTGAGCCCTGACCAGTAACATGAAGACTACTTGTTTACAATTTTCCCTCCTTGGCACACAACAGTCTGAAGAAGCTTAGCCGATGCGTGGAAACTGTTGTATCCATGCCCAGGCACGGTTCTGGATAATCCATGCTTATCCAGAACCGTTCCTGGGGCAAATCTATGTTCTCGGATACGCGGAGACTATCCAGAACCGTCACAGTGCCCAGGCACGGTTCTGGATAATCCATGCTTATCCAGAACCGTGCCTGGGGCAAATCTACGTTCTTGGATACGCAGACACTATCCAGAACCGTGCCTGATCCTAACCCTATTGACCCATTCAGGCTTGTACATAGGCACGGTTCTGGATATGATAGAAACTTTCCCAAGAAGGGCCGCTCACAGCAGCACTAGTTTCCCAAATTGGCTGATGAACGACCAGGCTTTACACCAGCCCATACTCAGCGCTGCGCCCTCCCTACATGGTGATCCCCCAGATGCAGTTTTTATTGCCAAACAAAAGAAACCCATTAGGGACTCCTTTACTCGCACTGATTACGGCTTAGGCGACGCCAGGTTAGTTCATCGGTTCTGGACATTTTCAAGTAAAATCAAGCCGGAGGACAAGATGAAAACAGAGTAATGGGAAAAAAATTTAATTTGAATCGGAGTATTTTCACTCCCCGACACCTATATGTATTACAAACTATAAATTTCCAATAAGACTCTATTTTCATGTGAATTTTCTAGTTTAGCATGACCTTTTTAAATCTAAGAATCAATTACTTAAAATTCTTTTATTGGAAAAGAAGTGATAAATCAAGGCAAAACAAGAACATCACATGTTTTACACATGGCTGGTGCACCAATATTGGTACACTAATCTTACAGACTGTGAAATTGAAAACAGTAAATTGGCCTTGGAGGGATGAATGAATGAATGAATGAATGAATGAATGAATGAATGAATGAATGAATGAATGAATGAATGAATGCTTTATTAACGTGTGGGCTTATGAGACACCAGAAGAAACTACAAACTATATGGTAAATAAATAGAAAATAACTGATGAATAAAATAACTGGCACACCTTGGCTCCGAGGTTATTTTCTGATCGCAGGGTCCGGGGGAACTTGTACTTATAGAAGCCGCAGGGGGCGTTTCCGTAGAAGGTCGTTCTGAGCTGTGTGCCGCAGCAGGTCATCAGCACGCGTTCTGCAGTCTGCAGCAGGTAAGAAGGAGGAATTAGAGAAGTACAGGGTTTGAAATGCTGTTTTCTATATACCTGCACTGGTGCAAGCAACATTGAAAATTACCTGCACCAGATAAATTTTATATTCACCACTCAGAATTTAGGCAGCATGGATCATATTAAAAACTGTTAAGAAAACATTTACACTATTTATTATGGTAGGTGGCAAGGAGGAATTAGAAAAATACAGGAATTTCTTAGGCAATACAAAAACTTGCTTAAAATCTAGTAGCACAAGCAACATAAAGTACAACTCATCCTCAAAATATGTTCAAATGCTGAAATATCTAAGTATCATGTAACAGTGACTAGCTATACAAAATGTTCACTCAGATACATGTACCTCTTAACATTACTAGGGGCATCTTCCATATTAGAAAACTCCACACAGTATGATAAATCAGCAGGTCAGCACCTCAGCTCCTGTCAATCTGACACGGGTCACTTCTCTCAACACGACTCGTCCGGCTTACATACATGTACATGTATGAACGCAACATCTGGATTCACCGATCCTGGTTATTTAATACATGCACATTTCTCTATGGTTTGTGTTACATGATTTGGATTTGATGCTTGGTAGTACACTGTGAATTTAATTTTTGTTTATATAGAATACAACACAGTGTATTCTGTATCACCCCAGGTACCGGCCCGACCGCGATCCGACTCGCGGGAGGGCCGGGACCGTGGGCGATGCGGAATACACCGTGCTGTATTTTATTTATGTCATACCCAGCCAAGAAAACACGCCTTTCAATGCGAAATGAGCAAAAATTTGGTGTCCCTAAACCAAAAAAATGCAACAACATCAATTCCGGTATTCGAATTTTCCAAAGCGGCGCCTGTGGTTAGGCTAAACATGTTCGAATCATTCTATGGAAGCCTGGTCGTACCGTAAAGTACTGACCGGTCGGGAACACCGTTATCGAATGTTATCGCTGCCCGGGTATGATATAAATTTTTTTACAGATGACCAGAGCATATGGATTCACTTCTCCTGGTTATTAAATGCACGTTTTATCTTTGGTTGATGTTACATGATTTGGATTTGATACTTGGTTGTACACAGTGAATTTCATTTTTATTCATGTATTTCTTTCATTTGTATTATGGTTATGTATTATTTATAAATGTACAGAGCACCACGAGACTGTAAAGCAGTAAAAAGTCACTTGAGTTGGTCTACCCTGACTAAAGAAATAAACAGCAATGAAACTGGAATGATTAAGAAAACAGAAATACATAAATAATAAAATCTTCCATAACCCCATACACCAAGTCACCATCTCATACATACAAAAATTACACACAAGCCCGGGACAGAGTCATGAATTCCCTGACACTTCCACTGATTGCACAGAAACCCACATTTTTCTACAATCAAAAAGCCGAGTCATCTTCAGCTGACAAATGGCAGCTGTTACTACCGACAAGTCACCATCTCGTACATACAAAAATTACACACCAGAATGGGCAGTCTATCGTGAATTTTCCATTGATTGTACAGAAATGCACATATTTTTTACGTAAAAATCAGTCATCTTCTACTGACAAATGACAGCTGTTACCACTGACAGACAAATTTGCTGTGTTTTATGTTTGCATCATAACGACCTGTTTTGCACTCCAAACGGCAGTTCAGAGAAAAGTGGAGAGTAACAATTTAGGTCTCGCACGGCGCCTTTCATCCCAGGCTGAAAATTATAGCCGGGACAACACGTTACGGGGTTACGCAGGTTATGAAAAAAGCAATAAATATACATGAGAATATCAGCAGAGAAATTGAATCGCGATTTCTCGCAAACCTCGGACCAATTTCCAGGTGGCTGGAGTCAGTTTTGCGTGGCGAGGATAGTTAGAGCGCCGATGGTCGGGATTCAGGGGTGATTATTGTGTTTCTGCTTGAGCGATTGCTGGGAAATTGAAAGGTCTTTGTGTTGTGGTGGTGTTGTGATCATGTTTTAATGTATGCTGTAAGGTTTGATGTGATTGGAGCCTGGTAGGGAGTATATTGTCTGCCACACAGAGTCTAACATGACTACATTTGAACTTTTCTTGTACCGTTCAAAATATCAGATTTTTATAACAATTTTATTTTCAGCTGCAAAGGTAACATTATTTTTTATTAGGAAGAAACTGTGTTGTCTGTGGGTTATGTAAAACACCTTTAACACAAACTATTCGTGCACTTTTTTTAGGTCTACTCCAGCATGGTTTTACCTGTCTGAGTGTCTCCCCCTCCTCCCTCCTGCCCTGTGGCATCACCCAAACTGCTTTGTCTCCCAGTTTCTGTTTGACCAGCAGGTACAGCGGGACGTCCAGTTTCCTCAGCTGACTGTTTCTGTCGTCCGTCACGTCGGCTTCTGTAAGGAACATCAACAGACTGTCCTGTTGTAGTACTTGTACTGACTGGAGCTACACTAGTGCTGTACTGTGCAGCTGTATTGAACACTACCTTAAGCAGCATGAAAATGTACAGGTTTTCATGGTCAAAGAGTGAATTTGGATCAACACTACATTACCTTTATGGCGGCAAGGTGGTCTTGTGGTTAGGGACGTTAAATATGAAGGTTCTGGGTTTGAATCCCTGGCAGGCCCCAATGTTGTGTGCTTGGGAAAGGCACTTTACAGCTATTTTCTCCCTTGACTCAGGTGAAAATGAGTACCTAGCTTCAGTTAGGGACATTCTCTTCACTTGGATGGAATGTAAGCCAAAGGTCCTGTGCTTGAGGAGAGCCACACCTCGAACGCATTAAAGAACCCATCATACTTATTAAAAAGAGTAGGGGTCCTTCCTGGTTCAAACCTTACAGTCTGGTCTTATGCAGCTTGTACTTACTGTACAAAACTGGTGTGTTATGCCTAAAGGCGGTTTACCGGTTATGTGAAACAAACAAACAAACAAACAAACAAACAAACAAACAAACAAACACACAAACAAACCAGTGGATCGACCAGCCGGTTGAAAGTCCTGTAGTTTGTCTGCGGCCAGGTCCTCCTTGTCTGCCGCCAGGAGTAGGGCAGCATCCTCCTCATCATCATCATACCCCTTTCTCTGATGTTTCTGCATCTTCACCCTGTTATGGGACATCAGGAATATGGTAAATCTGCCCGTAAGACTTGGTAAATTATCACTACTACAGTAGTCTTTTAGTTCAGTTGCCTTGCATTCTACTACCAGAGCTTAGAAGGTGGAACTAGAGCAACAAATTTATGCAGAAATATACGATGAATAAAAGGGCTTAATACATGTAACTGATACTGGTAAAGAAAACACATCTTTAGAAAAACACAAATATAGCTAAGTAAATAAGATGAAATACACCAATGTTTTGGTATACATGATATGATATACATATATGTAAGACATTAAAACAATTAATTTAAAAAAAAGTGTGCAGCTTTTTGCATGATTGTGATCAGAGTTCTTCATTCTGCATCTAAAAGTCATCTGAAAAAGCTCTGGTGATTTGTTGTTATAGGAAGGACAGTTGGTGATGTTATGGTGCTTACTTTACACAGTGAAGCATGAAGCAACAGAAATTCATTTGCATCCAATATTCCTCTCGAGGGACCGCATCACAATGCATAAACAACAACTGAAAAGCGCACAACGCAAATGAAAATGGAAATACACTGATCAAAACACAATAACTGTGATAATTAGTGCATTGGAGACTACCACACTAGAATACTATTTAAACCACCTCTCAAATATGTGTACCCACTTCTAAGTTGGTTGCGAAATGTACTGTGCATGGCTTGGCTAAATGTTGATAAAGATATGAGATGTTCTAGTCTAGTGTTTATGACCCTAAAACTGAGACCCCACTGGCCATCAGAGTTGCAGTATCACTATCTGGTGGCAAGGTGGTCCTGTGCTTAGGTTGTTGACTTAGAATCTGAAGGTTCTGGGTTTAAAAAAGTGTACCTAGCTTCAGGTAGGGACGTCCTCTTGGATGGGACACAAAGCCAGAGCCACAATTTGAGCACACTAAAGATCCCACCCAACTTATTGAAAACAGTAGGGGTCCTTCCCGGTGTGAGTGCTTCAAACCTGACAGTCCAGTCTTACACAGCTTGTACTTACTGTACAAAACTGGTGTGTTACGCCTAAAGGCAGTTTACCGGTTATGCAAAACAACTAAAATCTGTCCTTACATTTCCTCCATGACTTGAAGGTTATGGTCAGACAGGACGCTGGTCATGTTTGTTTGTTTGTTTGTTTGTTTGGTTGTGCAGTATGACTTACGTTTCCTCCATGACTTGTAGTTCATGGTCAGACAGGACGCTGGTTTCCAGGTGCAGCTGCTCCAGGTGTGCCTTATATCTCTGCTCCACATCCGACAGCTCCGCCATGATCAGCGGCCGTCGCACCACACAGACAGCACTCATTAGGGTCCATGGGGACGGCCTGGAATAACAGGTTTGCTTGTTTGTTTGTTTGTTTATTTGTTTGTTTAGTTAGTTATCCGACAGCTCCGCCATGATCAGCGGTCGTCGCACCACACAGACGGCACTCATTAGGGTCCATGGGGACGGCCTGGAATAACAGGTTTGCTTGTCTGTTTGTTTGTTTATTTGTTTGTTTAGTTAGTTATCCGACAGCTCCGCCATGATCAGCGGTCGTCGCACCACACAGACAGCACTCATTAGGGTCCATGGGGACGGCCTGGAATAACAGGTTTGCTTGTTTGTTTGTTTGTTTATTTGTTTGTTTAGTTAGTTATCCGACAGCTCCGCCATGATCAGCGGTCGTCGCACCACACAGACGGCACTCATTAGGGTCCATGGGGACGGCCTGGAATAACAGGTTTGCTTGTTTGTTTGTTTGTTTATTTGTTTGTTTAGTTAGTTATCCGACAGCTCCGCCATGATCAGCGGCCGTCGCACCACACAGACGGCACTCATTAGGGTCCATGGGGACGGCCTGGAATAACAGGTTTGCTTGTTTGTTTGTTTGTTTATTTGTTTGTTTAGTTAGTTATCCGACAGCTCCGCCATGATCAGCGGTCGTCGCACCACACAGACAGCACTCATTAGGGTCCATGGGGACGGCCTGGAATAACAGGTTTGCTTGTTTGTTTGTTTGTTTATTTGTTTGTTTATTTAGTTATCCGACAGCTCTGCCATGACCAGCGGCAGGCAAACCACACAGACAGCGCTCATCAGGCCAGGGTCCACAGAGATGGCCTGGGGACAACAGGTTTGTTTGTTTGTTTATTTATTTCATGTCTGACAGCTCCGCCACGATCAGGTATCCTCGAGGTACATGCATCTGGATTATTGCTGTCAATTATAGCAGAAATTCAACCATTAGAACCACAAACTAGTATTAAAGAGTGGTCAGAGGTAAATAAAATGTACATCATGTACATTTTGTCTTAAATTAATGTAAAGCAGGCTAGGATCTACTCTTTGATATAAGCAAGAGTTTTAATTTGATTTGCACAAAACTGAATAGTAATATATATATATATAAGTAAGATCATCTGAAGCCATTATTATGACATTAGATGATTCCAGAGGCATCAAATACATGTGGATGTACTGTATATCACAGTAAAGAGTAGTGCTGCATACCTAAACCAATTTTCAGGTTCAGGTCCGGACTCGAGTCCAGAGGCTTAGGTTCAGGTCCGGACTTGCAAGTCCGGACCTAAACCCATGGCATGATGTAAGCAAAGCAACTTGCCTACCTAAAGCCTTGGATTAATTTGAGCTGACTGCTGAACTACAAATGCAATGCATATAGACCTAATTACTAATATGGGTGTTTCATAATCATGAGTCAATGAATACTGTATTATTATACTCAGTAGTAAACACATAATATTAAGCTACTAGTATTATACAGTGTATAATTTAAGAAAAAATCTTTTTCAGCTTTAATAGTACAATTTTTTTATAGCAACAACAGCAAAGAAGTACTTAATTTCGCCCCAAGAGATAAAATAGCGGTGGAAACGCGGTGCTAGATTTAATTTGTTTCATTATCGGCTCTCTACCGATATCTGAACCCTGCACTAGGCTGCAGTCTCACCAATGTCGCTAGGGGCGTTGCGTATTCCTCGCGTGTTTTTGCGAGATCTAACGTGAGTTCGCGAGGTTTAAGATGGCCGCTAATGTTTTGCGTCCGTCCCGGCCGGTCACTGCTGCGTGTTTCGGATGAATTTTTGCGTTTATAGGCGCATTAAAGCAACTTGACTACGGACGAAACTTCTCAAGGAACATTTCTCAATGGAAAATGGGTCGTTGTTACTGCAAGCAGACCGGGGCGAGATCAAGCAGGCGGGACCGCGGCACTGTTTATCATCAGAAGCCGCTGGCCGTAAACCCAGCCGCTGTAAAAATAACTTGCGTTCGCTCCGGGCAACCTGGCTTTCGGAATAAGTCTCGCACAGAAAAAATTACTTGCGCGGCGAGACTGCGAGACCGGGTATTTTAAACACTGGAATGTATGTTAGTGCTATTTTTTTTAACAAGTCCAAAACCGGTTCTCAACGTTTCGGTTTTTTTGGACTTGAACCGAAACATTCGGTCCGGTCCTGAACCGGTCCAGCGAACCGGTACGCAGCACTAGTAAAGAGCTACTTACTCAGGTTGTGATCTGTTTTCTTCACTTTCTGCAGGTCCAGTGTTGATCCCGCACACACAGCACATTCTGGAGGCAGCTGCTGCATTCTGCAGTAAACCTACCAAAGGATGATATGACATCATGATGGCAATCAGAGATGGCATACTTCGCCCCTTCACACAATCAGACACACAGACACGCACACACATGCAAAAACAATACTTACAGGGCCAAGTAACTAAGACAGAGGGGGCAGTACATACAGATTGTTTGGTGCCCCGGTTACATGGGTCAGATCATTTTATATACCATTGCGGGAGATATGAACAACAGAGGCACCACCTACAGAAGGTTCCGGGTCAGAGTTTAATTCTGACCAGAGTCCAATTAAGTGCGGCAGTAAATCGCCGGATCTGGGTGGTTGTCACGCTAAGTTTGGCTCCCCCTTGCTCGGTGATGGTTATAGATAATCAAATAGTTTTCGTATTTACCGAAAAACCCGTGGTTTGTAGTATTTTCGGGCGTGGTAAAGTTCGACGGCCAGCGAAGCGTTTTTGGTATCAGTCCGCGAGCAAGGGTGACGCGGTTTTGTCGCCTGATGACCCAAATAGCTGCGTTCTATATGCATTTTCAAGGGGTGTGCGTCACCGAAGATTGCGGAAAACTTATCGCAACAACCTATCCTTTTTTTCCGTTTTTCAGAAACAGGAAGTAGTGAGTTTTTTCTCAGCAGCTCCGCTGAAAAAAGTGTAAAAAAACGGCATTTTTCGGGTCCAAAATTTACATTTCACAACAGTTTCTACCCAAAATGAAGAGTCAGCAGACGATACCCAAATAGTGAAATACCTATCGGAAGCCGGCTGAAAACCTCTGTTCACAGGTATCCGGCCTACTTTTCTTGGCGGAATTGTAGCCCTTCGGCCTGGGGGTGTCCGCCGGACACAAAAATCGTAAAAGAAACTCCGGTCCGAGACCAGAACGAAGTTGACAGTACCTTCGAAGCATATGGCATAAGGAAGGAAGCAAGATCTGAGGACATATTACGCTGGCAGGGATGAGAGAGGATTTGGGGGAGGATATAAACTACAACATGTATAAGACTTTTTCATCCTACATTGAGGCTACCGCCAGGTTTAAAGAAGATGATTAGGCAATAAGGATCAGTTCCAAAACACACACGTGCAGAGCACCTGAGAACAAGCACCTGAGAACAACACGTAAAAACAAGCACCGAGACGGCAAACACTACGATAATATAAATAGACCATAAACAAGGACAACAACAACAAGAAGTAACAATATGTGCGATTCATAGACTTACAGCCGATAAACAAGGCTAGAGAGTCATGATTGAAAGACGGTGAGACTGATGATCATACAGTTCCTGCACCGTGACAAAAAATATGTGCAACCAAGGAGGTTCAATAGATTATTTTGAATTATCTGAGGCTCTTTCGCGACGTGACTTCTGGCCAAGTTCTGGGGACTTTCCATGCTGTTCTAGAAGTCTACAGGGAACACACCACAGAAAATAATTTCAGGTGCCAATTATAGATAACATCTCCTACCTTTGTGAGCATGTGAAGTGGCAATAAATGCTGGTTTTGCCAAACGATTTGTGGACACAAAAAACGCGTTTTTCACCATGGGCGCCGCCATTTTCTTAGTGACCTTTGACCCAGTGAAAGGTAACCTGATTACCCAAATACTGCACTGCAGAGATTTACAGCCTGCAGTATTCGCCTTCAATACTGGGTCCTTTATCATATCCAGAACCGTGCTTGTCTATCTAGTTCTATGCCTGAATGGGTTAGGGTTAGAATCAGGCACGGTTCTGGATAGCCTCCGGGACGTAGATTTGTCCTCAGTCACGGTTCTGGATACAACTATCCAGAACCGTGACTGAGCTTGGTTCTGGATAAAGCACGGTTCTGGATACAACAACTCCCCATAGAGACGTGCAAAGTCTCCATGCATAACAACTAATGATGTTGACGAAATTCTCTACAGGTACGATCGATTGCTCGGCGTCATAATGGCCTTTAACAGCATCATTTAATCTGACCAAGAGAACCCGTGCCCATTCGTGATCATTACGTGCTCCACTCTAACATTATACTTTGATAGCCTCCTTCGCAGACTTGTGAGCGGCGTTAATTTTTTTCGGCGAGCGATCGCGACGCGAGTTATGTCGCGGAGGGACGGTTTTGCAGCCAAGGGAGTTTGCCGGGGAGAGACGGTTTTCGCCGCTAACAAGCGTCTCTCCACGAGGAAAAATGGAGGCGTCAACCGTTGGCACTAGAATATTGCACATAAAGCACAATTTCTTTCTTTTTTCTGGGATAATAGCATCTAGAAAAAGGAAAATAAAAGTACTAAAGTTAAAGCGTGAGTATCATGCGCTCCGGATCGATGATAGTGTGATAAACTCAGCGCGTCTGTTCTTTGTTAGGATCAGAGATTATATGTTGACAGGCGTATCGTCATAAGACGTTATCTGGGCATCTTAAAGCAGCGCAAGGATCCTGTTGATACAATATAACGGCAGACTGCGCGGCGGCAGCTGAACAATAATCCCGGAACGCGGCTCCACAGACTATAGAATGTGTAAAGATGTCTGGTGTGCGTGGATCCGTTTTCATCTACCTGAGTCTTTTCTCTTATACATCAGGGCTCTAGCCAGCACCAGTTTTTTTCCGTCAATTGTAGGAACTTTGTGGCATGTGACTGAAATCAGTCAACCTTGACGGACAATATTGACAAAAATCTTGGGTAGAAATATAAAAGCATCCAAAGGACCACCAAAAACCACTCTCAACCCCATGATTTGCCTCTCAGAATGTGGGAAAATGCGTTTTTAAAGGCTTAAAAATTCAAAATTTGCCCCCGGACCCCCATAGATTGTGAGCATTCTCCCTTCAGGTCCAATCATGAAACTGGGCTGACGGAGAAAAAAACTTCGAGCTGGCTAGAGCCGTCTCTTGATCTTGTACGAACATGGTCATAAAAAGATTGATTTTTTTGTGTTCAAACTAAAAGATTTGATAAGTAAGTGCTCTAAGTGATAAGATATGTGCTGACTTCATGGTAAAGTATTTTAAAGAATGCCTTGGGGCGATGTAACAACAGTATTGAGAGAAAAAAAACATCGACTGCACAAAATTGATTTTTGGACTATCGTATGAAACTAGGTCGACCTCTACTTATCTAAACAAAACATGCATGTAGATTAGTATTCAGGCTAATACCTACAAATCAATACAATCAAACGTTTGATATAAATAAATTTTCCTTACACTTCTACTAAGGGAACAATGTCATAATATGGCAGAAAAGTTCATTCTAACTAGCATTAAAATTACTCTAAATATTCGACTTTAAATGGCCATAGCAATATATTGAAGCATGATATAAAAATAAATTACCATTTTCGTGATCCTATCAGCAGGTTTTACAATGTACATTATTATAAAGAATATTATGTTATTATGCTGTGCCCCTCTCCCTTAATTAAAGCACGAAACCGCCTAGTTCATTTAGAGGGTGATAACAGGTATAAATCTATCTCATCAGAATGGCTATCACATCAAAATATATACCACAGACCTTATACTTAGAATTGAAAAATCACAAGAAGACCAGGTTGTCGTAACCGTTGTCCTGATATGTCCTCAAGCCCACGGACTAATGGTGACATTTTCTCCCTTGCAGACATGCTTACATTTGTATTTGAAGATTTACTTTGCTGTAAGGAGGTTCTTTATTCACTAACCAGTGGGTTTTTCATCCGACGTTTCGGTGACCGTCTGTCACCTTCTTCAGGGCAACATTGACTGGTTCTTGTTATACAGTCTCTTGCCAACCCGATAAAATAATTCACTGTTGCCTACAGTTGTGTTAGCCGCTGCGGCAGTCTAGTTCTCATCTAACCCTTCCAACCATTATCCCAGCCATGGCTCGTTTTCGATCGGCAGCTTAGGTCTCATCAGCGCCGCCGATGGCTGCCTTTGTGCTGCTGGGGAGGGGATCCATCTCCAGTTGCCATAGGATAGGCTGGTTCGGGCAGATGCGGGGATGTTCGACAGACTGTCATTCACACATCTATCCGTTAATAGTGCAGTAATCTACGGGAGACTGTCATACACACATCTATCCCTTAATCCGCCGAGTAGTTTGCAGTTCCCCGTCTGTGTCGCCGGCAGTTTACCGCCTCCTGAGGCCGGCACATGACGGATCTCTCGTCCTCCGCGCCTCATAACGTTAAAGGTTGCGAGAGCAGGATGCTATACACAAGGGGATTCAAGCATGTGCAACGTTATACATATAAATATTATATAAACGTTATAGATATAAATATACAATATTTCATAAATGTAACTATGCTGGACATATTCACGGTAATGTTTTAGGATATATTTGATTAATTTAGAAATACTGTGTCTCAATTCTTTCAATTACCTCAGAGCTGGATGCTATACTTAAGGATGTGGACATTAGGTAGAGGAACGTTATATATAGGAATACACAATATTTCATATGTAGCAAGATGTTATTATACTAAAACTATTCACGGTAATGGTTTAAGATACATATGACTAATTCAGAAGTACTGCATCTCATTTTTTTCCAATTACCTCGAGTTTTGCGAATCGAATTGCGAAAGCTGGATGCTATACACGAGTGACCTTAAGGATGTGCAACGTTATACATATAAATTGTTATGTTTTAAGATACATTTGACTAATTTTTCCACCTTTATTTTTAACCTTGATGTGTTACACACTTTCGGCCAGAGCCGCTTTTCAAGTTTTCAAGGGGGAGGTCAGGGGTCCTATAAGTACATAAGTACAAAATTACATAATATTCAATATACAGTACATTTCAAACTTACAGCATCGTCTCTTATCCCTATGTCAAGTCCTGATCAATTCCGTAGTGGTGCATCTCAACTGTCTCTCCAATTACCTTAATTGAGTTTGTCTATATTCATGAGCTCGCTCTATCCCTCGCTAAATTTTTCAAACTGTTTTTTTGCCTGTAATCCTTTTTTGCCAAGTAGTTGGAGCCTCCGGATCTGTGATGATGTCAGTTGAATAACAATAGATAAACGGGAATAGGTTAGCTTTTTTTTAAAGGCACCTAAAGCGATTTCAGGGCAGTAAAACTGGATTTTCAAAATCAATTTTCTGGTAATTTTTTAATGTAGTAAGTTGAATCAACCCTATCCAATAGGATACTGATATCTATGAGGTTAAAAATGCGATGTCGGAAAACGGTTGCTTGTTTTCTATCGTAGGCTGGTTCTAGCTATTTATCGGTGGCACCAAAAAGTATAGTGACTCTTCACGTAGCTTGTTTTTTTGCCTACATCAAACGCTTCAAGTATGAAATGATGAGAAAAATGTGCTAAGAAATGGCAACAAATCTCAGTATCAGCCAGATTTCCTCATCCAGATTTTTTTTTGTATTGCCGCCCTGAAATTGCATTGGATGCCTTTACCGTCAGGGCAAGCAGGTATCTTCAAAGCGAAGCCAAATTCTGATTTAAAATTTTTATTCTGACCGCAGGCAGTTTACTGTGACTTCGTGAATAGTTTTGCTTTCTGTTTCCCTCCATTGTCTTGTCTTCATCTACGTATACGTTTACTGAGTCTTGCTCCTCCTAAGCAGCGCTTATGTCTTATCGCCACAGATATATATCTTCCCCCTGGGCAAGATTACGGATCAGCGGTGCGGATATTTACAAACCGTGCCAGATGTAGGTACGCCGTATCCTGGCCAGGGGACGCGTTAAGCTTCTGCGGCATTCAAATGTGGAGCGGTGGCATTCCGAAACATGACGGTTGATTGGTAGAGTCTTTGACGTCTGATTCTACACTATCACAGGAAACTGGAAAGACAATCTGGGGAAGGGCAACCTGTAAAGATGCGTATGCACCTGTTTTGCCCTCCCTTTCACTTTGTGAAAAATCCAAATAAACAAATAAACAAATATATCTTACCAATGGGGCCAAATTGTGTGGAATAGCTTCTTTTTTGGATCGCGCCATTGTCTACTGGTTTACTTCTCAGCAACGCTTTTGTTTTATCACCATAGATCTCTTCCCCCAAGGTAATATTGCAGATCAGCAGTGCAGATATTTTACACACCGTGCCAGGTGCAGGTATGCCGTATCCTGACCAGGGGACGCGTTAACGTTAAGCTTCCGACGCCATTCAAATCTGGAGCGGTGGCATTCCAAAACACAGCGGTTGATTGGACAACGCATGCGCGCTGAGAGACTGAAATTAAGGAGGGAAAAAGACGGCTACAAGCTGAGAGCGAAGACGCAGCAGCGCGAGCTCCTTAGTCTGAGAGCGAAGATACGGCTTTAGCTCCTTAGTTTCAGAGCGAAGACACGGCGCTAGTTCCTTATTCTGAGAGCGAAGGTGTTGCACTAGCTCCTTAGTTTCGCGCTCAAGATTCCGCTTCCTGGTCATGAACTCCTAACCTGCAGTGAACAGCGATAACAGGTAGGACCCGTTCAGTTTTACTGTAAGTCTCGGTTTATCTTCTAAGTCTGCGTCTGATATTGATACATCTGCACGAAATCCTATCTTTAAGCACACCTTAAAGCATGCGTAAAGGTACACATGAGGGAAGGAACGGAACCTTTACGCATGTTTTCAGGTGTGGTTAAGGATTTTGTGCGGTCCTTGTTCACACAACGTTTACCGATGCTTTGTGAAGGAAATGAGTAGGTCGGCAAAGAATGCGGCAGCTGCCTCTGCGCCGTCCCACTGCAGCTACGTTTTCTTTCTTCATACAGTCAACAGGCTGCAATGGAGATTCTTCTTTTAAATCCCTGCGTACTTTCTAGTGGATGATGTACTTTCCAGTTTTTGTGCGCGGAAAGCGGCGCTGAACGCTGCCGGGCCGTCATCAGTAGTGAATTGATGGCGCGTGTGATGATTGCCGCGTACTTTGGAGAATTATGTGTTTCGCTTCACTAATTTTCACGATCAGCGCCTGCCGATAATTTACACCCTCCGCGATAGGAGCTGAGATTCCAGGCGGGGGAGTTTCTCTCGTTATCGGGCCCAATGTTGCGTAAAACGGGGAGGGGACCATCATAAACATATGTTCTCAATTATCCACCGCCTCGTACTTATAACAATCTCCCTCGTGAAAGCATGATCCATATGTTCACGTGACGCTCTGTTTTATCAAACGTTTAAAGTAATAGCAAATGATTGGGCGCAAAACGACGTAAATGTTCATATATCTTTTTTTTATTTATATTTTTACTCCGTGAAGGAGGTCAGGACCTCCAGACGGAGTGTTGTAATCGGCTGATTTTTCATGTTCGCAGTCAAAACACTGGGTTCTCTTTGTGTAATCGGCACGCAATTTTATACGCCGTCTGCGGGCATGCCCGTGTTGATGCACGAATGTGTATTTTTGCCGTTGCTGCTTTCGCGGTCAATGTAATATTGCAGACGCACCCCTACAATTACGAGGCGAATTGGTTTGGTCCAGAAAAACGCGTTGTTTGGAATAGCAGTGGGGAGGTGGAACTTCATGCAGATACGGGGTGGTTTTTATAAGTGGTTCCAGATGTTTTTGCCCATGGTTAAGAGATGCCAAGTTTTTTGGAAGATGTTCGCAGCCAAAACGCATTCTTCCGTACGTCGCATTTCTGTGTAATTTCGCATGTGGTGTTGCATTATGTCCGGGATGATGCACGTCTTTTTATTTTCACCCTAGCAGTTTTGATATTGCAGTAAATGCTTATTTTTGAAACATCCCTACAATGTTGAGATGTTTTCACCCGGGTAGTGAGTAACACTCGCTGTGCTGGTGGCTGCAACTGTTGCTGGATTATGACCTGCATGGCCAGTCACGCTTAATAGGTAACACGCACGGTAAGACGGTGGGGCTGTCTTTGCCTGGCCAGTCGCTCTTAATAAGTAACAGGCACAGTAAGACGGTGGAGCCGTCTTTGTTACTAGTGACACGACCATTTAATAGTAGACCGATCTTTATGTGAATGCAATGATTGTGTGTGTGTAATTAAAATGAACTTCGAACTTGAAGCACAGTATCTTTACACGCCCTGAGAGCAGTTAATAATGGATTTAGGTATTTTTGTGGTTGTGACGCGCCCGATTGTATTAATTAACCGTTGCCTAATGTCTGCACAGTAGGTATGGCGTTGATGCTTGGGATTATTTCTGTTGCAATATATAAAACTTCACGGAGATTGTTGCCTATGGCTTCTTGTTTATTTATTCATTTTTATTCATTCATGTTCATATCTCCAAAACATGTAGGTTCATATCTCCAGGCCCCCCTCATGCAATCTTGTGCCAGAAATGATGAGCGAGCTGCGTCTATTTGCGCAGATCCTCCGCTGGAGCGATAAGGATGTGTAGATACGAGCGGGAGACCAATCATCCTCGGCCCGCGGGAGTCGTGCGGTAAGGCTGGCCGGGCAGACGGGCCGGTTCGGTAATTGAGCAGACAAGCTGTGCGCGCGAGTCTGCCCCAAACGGCCGTTACAGGCATGTATTCCGCAGTTGTCGGCGTCTGGGGTCCCGTGATGGACGGGCTCACTTTTACAGGCCGCGACAGGACTGACATTACCCGCTCGGCTGCCGCTGACTTTATTCCGCTTTTCCTTAGTCTCCTTTGCAGGCGTTCCGGGAGCGGTCGGCGTTGGCTGATTTTTTTCCGGTGCGGTCGGCCTTTTGTGTGTGTGTGTGTGGGGGGGGGGGCGTACTAGGGAAGGCGGCAAGAGTACGCCGACCGCTCCCGAAACGCCTGCAAATGAGGCTAAATTTTCCTTCTCCTGGCGAAGCAGCACGCGGATTGCTATCACTAACAGGTGTATAAATGTGGCATTTATGTGAATTTGAAAAAAAAACTGAAAATAATGTAACATAATGGGACTACTTAGCATGAAAGTTAATCTATGTTGGTACAAGTCATTATGAAATGGAGACTAAACTTTAACTGCCAACACTATCAACCGAAAATTTGGGGTAAGTCCCAATTTTTTGTAGATACTGTTGGCAGTAAAAGTTTAGTCTCCATTTCATAATAATGGGACTACAATAAAAAGTGAAAAGTCAATTTGTCGAAAATATGAAATCATGTGGACAATAAAAAATTGCGCAGTCATCTGGAGCGGAATGAGTTTTGATTGACAGAAGGGGGGCACGGTTCAAATTGCCAAAACGGCAGCGTTTAGCGTCCAGGTGTGTGTGTGTGTTCAGTACCCTAGGCCTCATTTCACGATTTACATTTCCCCCAAACTCTCCTTTTTTAAATTCCAACATGAAACACAAGACATGGTGACGGCAAACTCAAGTTTTCTCAACTTATCTTTATGCCGCCACCAACGCGACAATACTCATTTTCACATACAATGCAGACAATACTCATTTTCACCTGAGTTAAGTGAGGAAAGTCGTGCAAAGTGGCTTTCCCAAGGGCACAAGATCGGTGGTATGACAGGATTCGAACTCGGGACCTCCGCAGTTACGCAAGTGTTTTTATCTGACGTCACATCATTTCACATTTCTTGAAGTTGCTTTGCCAAATTCATATAAAGGTCACATGAATCCAGCCGGTCTCGTGAGATCACAGGTGGGGTTTGAACACTGCCTACCACCGGCAATTCGTTCCGTCTGACATTTTCGTCATAATTGCCTTTTGGCAAAACTTTCGGAGGCTTACTTCCCACACCCTGTGCCGACCTTACATGTAAACTTTGGAAACGGTTCCTCTGTTGCTATGAGAATTTTTGAAAAGGAGCAATAAAAATATCGATCGAGACATTAGCCGATCGTTTCTTGAGTCGCGCTTAGCTTAAGGTATACTCAAAGGCATAAACAAGTTTTAGCATATATTGTACTGATAATATATTAAATCTAAAAATGTTTCACTACATATTAATGCAGTGATATCGATGGTTTATTTGATCATCATCAATTCAAAGTATGTACTGCCTTGTGTTGCGGTTATGCTACAGTACGTAGTAACACTAATTATATCTGAAATCGTGGCAATACTGTATCATCATCATCATCTACTGGATTCTGCATCCACAATAGTGATATTTTAGAAAACAGGAACATATAGATATGGATGGAATATTGAAATAGGAGTGAATTGCCGATGCCTTCTTTCAAAATGGTATACAAGCGTCTTCCAATATTAGAATTTACATGGTTTACAAGCCCTTCTTCTGAAGCGAGCCTTATTGGGCAGTGTTCTTCCTGGAAATGAGCATTGTTTATCCCACCCATGCACGTCTGCGTTCCTGGAAAGTAACATTGTTTATCCCACCCATGCACGTCTGCGTTCACCTTGACTTTACTTCCGGGAATCCGCCGGTTTGTTCCCGCTCGGATGAACATGTTTTCCGTGCCCGGGTCACGGCGATAAGCCCAGGCGCAAATTTGTGAACTTCCCTCGGAAGACTTTCCCCTGAAGTATGATTACGGTAAGTCAATATTCCCTTCGGCGTGCGGCGGCATACCAACCAGCGCCACGCGGTTATCTCAGCACCACCCGAGGAGGACCATTTCCTCTTCTTCTCAAATCCTGGCTAAGGATAGGCGTGCGTTCCGCGGAGGGCCTTTATCTGCGGGCCGCATGCAGGGCAGAGTAATACCGTGTCGGGTACCGCAGGATGCCGCCATGCTTCACTAACGCGATTACAGTAAAGCCGAGGCGAGGCTGACGCAGCTCATCAGCGGGTACAGAGGTTTTTACTGAGGGGTTTTCTCCACGGTGCTGAAAGTGTGGTTGTGCAGAAATGTATGTGGGTGGGGTTCGGAAAGTGTCTTAGACACAGTTGTAGCCAGAACCATGCTCAGGCACGGTTCTGGATAGTCCACGCGTATCCAGAACCGTGCTTTATCCAGAATATTGCTCAGGAACGGTTCTGGATAGTCCAAGCGTATCCAGCACCATGTCTGGGGCAAATCTACGTTCTTGGATACGTGGAGACTATCCAGAACCGTGCCTGATCCGAACCCTGACCCATCCGGGCATATAACTAGATAGGCACGGTTCTGGATACAACAACCGTCTTGCCAATTTCATCACTGATTTCGTTATTCATGTAGCATAAAAATGGAGCTAATGACCGTTGGATAAACTTCCATATCCCTGAGCACAATTGGCAGCCACACCAGGACAAACCAAATCGAAGAAGAAGCAAACGAATGACTAAATTCGATTACCAGTAATACAATTAGGAATCCCCCTGCATGGAAAATTGAATTCTCCTAATGATGAGACTCGGCCGGCGTGGCTTTCCGCTCACCAGAACATCCCATTTGTGGCGTAAAGAGATTGTGTTCGGTGGGAGACCGCAGCGAGTTGGGCCGGCAGGGGGATTTAACTTAGCGGACATCGTGGAGCCGATCATACATACTAGGCATGGTGTGCAAAATAACTAATAAACTATGACAAAATGGCTAAACCTTATCTTCCAACACAAAATAAATTGAGACTTACCCAAATTTTCGGGTAACTCTGTCAGCCTTGTTCACGGAATGGATCCGTCTACTACAGCTTCCGGGACGTGACGTCGGTAACACGTGATTGCAGCAGACGGTCGTACGTGCCAGATAACCTGTGTCGCCCCCCGTCTCCAGCCGTCTCCCGCCGTCTCCCGCCAACCGTCCAACACTGAACAGAGACGGGGGGCGACACAGATTACCTGACACGTATGACCGTCCGCTGCAATCACTTGTTTCCGACGGCGGGGGGATTTAATTTACCGGACATCGTGGAGCCGATCATACCCACAGCCGGACAGACTAGACATGATGTGCAAAATAACTAATAAACGAGCTAAATACTATGTATCAAATGCCAGATCGGAAAAGAACAAGGATTAGTCACATGCCTTCAAGTAGCAGAATTATCAACCAAGGATTGAAGTGCTCAAAAACTCGCTTTTTCCTAGACCAAAAAGACACACAACATAACTAGGGAACGTGCGAATTACTATGTACCTGATAACAGATCAGAGAACAAGAAATAGCGATGTCTTCATGTGGCTGAATTATCAACCAAGGATTGAAGTGTTCAAAAAGTCGCTTTTTCCTAGACCAATCGTGGTTGTACCGGCTATACTGATATAGATACTTCAAACGTACATGTATTACGGATAATATTGTATGACCAGTCTCATAGGTATGCCTCGGGCTGTTTACTCATTCAGGAAATATCCAGGTGAGGGTCGAAACATTGGGCTTGTTCTTAGCTGAAAAGTCCATCTGTACAGGTAGAAGTCATTCTGAAACAGGTTTGAACTCCAATTTCCAACACACAATATTTGGGTAAATCCAATACATTTTGCGTTGGAAATTACAGTTCAAACCCGCTTCAGATTGTGATTATCCACATGCTTTCCTCACGCGTGGAGTTGCTAATATCCAAGTTACTGTCGTCAAACAAACACGTCAAAACTTACTAAACTTTGCCACTAAACTACCCCAGTTGTTATTCCTGTGTAGTAACATATTGCTATGATCGTCTAAAAGCACATATTCTTTTCACTCATCACAGAAATTGCAGAAAAGCATCCCATATGATGTGATACTCCATGCCTGCATGATGACTGAAGCACTCCCGTTACACTTCACTTAAGCCTATAGGAACCTAAACTACCCCGGCAGATTACCAATCTGCAAAATACAAATCCTACAATGAAGATTCAAGCCTACATCCCAGTACGCCGCCAAACTTTGTCGCACGACCTTGTTTGACTTTCAGGAGGAACGATCTGCTGTCTCTAAGCACCGGCCGATTTGCCCGGGCTGAATTGATTGCGTTTCCCCGGCCGGGATAATAGCCGACATCTGCCAGCGCTGTTCTGTTATTCGCCCATTTGCGCGGCGCGTGGATGGCTGACCGAACATGGTGGGACGGTGTCACGTTACAGCCCGGTACACGCTGGGGAACAGGTGGAACACGTCACGCACGCGTCACACACGTCATTCATCAAGTACTAAATACCCGCGGGACATTTGAAGGCAGAACAGTCTGCGTTATCACGAAATACATTTTTTTCTTTTATTCATATTTATTTTTTTGAAGATTGGGCAAAGAGTAGGCGTACTTATCTGGGCCCTCCCCTTAAACAAAAAAGTAAAAACAACAAAAACAAGGTAGTAACAATAATGAGGAAAGAAATAAGTACATAACGAGCTGGTGTACAAATCAAAACCATTCAAATAAAACGATGAAATACAGTCTCCTGTATAAAGTCTAACAAAATATTCACAATGCAAAAACAAATATACAAAGAAATAGAACTAAGAAATTAGGATGGAATCCTTTTATTTCACGTGACTTAAAGTGATTTATAATTAGGCTCTTTGTGAATTAATTAGCACAGGTGAATGAACCAGCGTGTTCATATTTGTGGAAAACAAAATTACGTTTAATTTCACAGCGTCCAGAAACTCCCTACAGTGCAAATAACCATGGAGCACTTAAGAACGGGTTAAACACAGTAATCAGCGCCCTCCACTCTCCGTACCATGGTATCTTTCAGAGCATGACGTCCTATATATGCTGTAATTGCACAATCTGATATGTCATCAACCCTTCAGGTGGGACGGATGAGTGAATGGCTTAATTCACACGCGTGCGTCATTCCCAAACTTCACGTTTCCTTCTGACGTGTTGAAAAGTTTTAATTAGGGACGACCGAACTAAACTGTTCTGTAGTACTGCAAAATGAGTCCAGCAACTGGATAAGTTCTGAGGAGTCAACTCTAGTCAGAGAATCTATCCAGTTGCTCGATTTATTACGTAATGTTCACGTGGATGTATAACCTTCACAGGTATGTTCAGCAAGGACATCAATGACTAGTGGCCACAGAAAACTGATACCGTTTTTGTTGTATGAAACGAGTTTGAAATTGCGAATGCACTTTTCATCTGGCAGTAACAGATGCACTTAAATACTTCAGTGTCTCCCTGCAGTACGTTACACATAAACGCTTCACATAAAATTCCAACGCTATTCGTTAGGCTACCATTACTACCAACCTACAAACCCAGTGTAAAATTGGTACCGTACCGGCAGGGTTATATGTTGTGTATGTTCATTCCGGTAATCAGGTTCTAAAGTTTGTGTTCTTGCTTTATAGATTCCGTAATTACCAGTCAAACTTCCCTGCTGCTCGCTACAAAAGATGTACTCTCCCCCCGGGAGCCCGTTTGTTACTGCTCACATTAGCGCGGCAAATTGCGTCTCCGATAAAAGCTTTCAGGGGACGCGAGGCGTTTGAAGCTGCACGGGCGCAGTTCGTACGGGGCATGCTAAACGTTGGGAGTATTTTACGGCGCCAATGGTGCGAGTCAGCGATGATTTTCTTTAACTACGAGCAAATGCATTTCATCGTCTAATGCTAAACGTATCGAGTGCCATGTCATATATGTGTAAAAGAAGTGTTATGATAAAATACCACGTATCAGCTGTTGCTTTTTATCATATTATTTTTCATTCTCTCATCTTTCCTATCAATAATAATGAAATGAGTAGATGGTGGAGTAACATATACTTTGTTTCTAATTCTAGAGGATCACACGACACCAACATCACAGCAAAATGAAAACATTGCTGTTTCCAGAACTATCCTTAGCCTCTACCAGGCTTCAGAAGCGGCTGGAAAGTGTAGAAATTGCCGCTCCGAAAAATGTACTCCTTTAGCGGACCAACTCCCCTGGTATGTTATCTGTCTTTTTTGGCCAATTTCTGCCCTCTCCAGCCGCTTCTGAAGAACAGTAGAGGCCAGTTACATCTATCTTCCACCACTGATTAATCAAGCCTTGTACCCCTTCCTCCTGTCCTGTGCTGATGAAGATAATCCTTAACGCGCTGTTCTAACTGCAGAGCGTTTTCCATTTTCTCTGACAGAAGGGCTGATAAAACATTCACTCCTTCAGTTCAGTTCGCGCCATTGACGTCAGCGCCTAAGAGGTTGCCAAACGGTGATTATGTCGCGCGTCACGAGACTTCAGGCAGATCGTTTAGAGAAATAAACGGCGCTGACTTCTCCCTGTAAGCACAGGAAACTCCGCGAGATAAGATAGAACCGCTGAGGTTTTGTCTCCGCTGAAAAATCTCCGCTCTTTTCAGATTAATTCCCGATCGGTTGACCTCGATAGCAGTGAGTTATGTTCTACATGTAACTAACGCAACTCAACGTGCAAGGGAATCGGCTAAAGCAATACTTCTCGATGTAAAGCATTCTGATTTATGTCGACAGCGTGACAGAGGGACTTATTATTGTAATCTTCCCATTTCAGCACAGATTGATTTTAATATTGAATATGCCTTTTCATTAGCAGTATCATTGTAATAGTCAAAATTGTATTTGAAACGGATAGATGGGCACGCAATGGTGAACATGCAGAAATTTGTTGCATCACGCATTCTGTACAAGTCATATTTTTGATAAAAGAAATGTTCAACAACTTCTAACGAAGCAGCTGCTGTCACTCATGCAAAATTTATTGCTTTTTCGTCGGCAGTATAATTGTAATAATCAAAATGTTTTTTGTTAACAAATAGGCGGACAAGCAATGGTGGATTTGCTGCATCATAAATTCTCCACAAGTTATATTTTTGATAGAAGATATTTTCAACAACTTCTAACGAAGAACCCACTGTTTCTAATACTTTGCTGCATCATACCTTCTTTTGATGCGAGTTGAAGGCTTTTGAATGTACATGTTATGTGCTTTTTGTAATAATATATATGTACACTGTATGTGTTTTTATGAATTCAAGAAGAGTAGATCAGATTTTCAAGTTTAATCTAATGGATTTCGATAACGAGGCACCTCTCATGCAAGTTAACAACTCTCCCGGAGTGTGACAGAGCGCCGGTTGAGTCGGACTTATATTTCTGCCGTGTCTCAGCCAGAGATGGATGTACTTAACACCCACTTCCCATCTCACAGCTTCGCTCCTGCCAGGTCGATAAATGTTTCCCGATCCGCGGGTTAATAGCACGAAATGATGGGAGATCGCCTCCCGCGGAGCCGCTGATTACCGCCGGTGTAGCAGCCAGATCCGCCCGTACTCTCTCTCCATTGATCGCGAACAGATCTGTGAATAATGGAGGACCTCGTGGTTAGGAAGCCCATTTCGGCATCAGGAGGAAATGGAACTGGCGCTTTGTTTGAATCCCCTTCTGATGTCCTCTTCCATCAAACTCAGATCAGCAGTGTCAGATACTCGCCAAGGTTAGCCGCGCTGGGCAGGGTCATGTCTCTCACATTGTGGAGTTTCTACTACACTTTTGTGTCCTCAATATACACATACGCTTAGATACTTTTAAAAGAATTATATCATATTAGAAAACCCAAAGTTATACATGTACCACTTATATTGTCAGGATTCCCAGAGATACTCGCCAAAGTTATCCGTAGTGTGTGTGGTAATATCTGCCATATAGGATAGATTTTCGCACGCTTTTGTGCCCTGAATAAACCCATACGCTTAGATACTTTAACACTATATCATATCAGAAAAGTTTGACACATCATCGTTAGTAATGCTGATGTCCTCTTCCGTCAAACTCAGATCAGTAGTGTCAGATACTCGGCAAGGTTAGCCGCGCTGGGTTTCTTGTAATTCAATGTAAGTAACAACACGTACTACAGTGGTTTTCACTTTTATGGCTTCATACTAAGCATCAAATGAACGTGGACTCGTTGAAGTTTATATCTTCATTTGGTATCAAGCTGAGGAAGCCTTATGAACATAAACAAGAATCCCAGATGATTTTGACAAGTATGAACGACTCGTAAAGCTCACGAATATTCTACGTTTCACGGTATGCTGGTCATATTCGCTACATTTCCTTTCAGGACAAGCATTTCACAACATCCTAACATCACATACATGACAGCTTTCTATTTGAACTAAACTAGCTGGCGGGATTTATCTAGCTAAATAGTCACACTCGCACTAATACATGGTTAACAGTATATAAACTGTGATTATACTTCAAAGAGAAGGAAACTTAAACCACAAAACTTTAGGACGCAGTTGTACAGGACAATCAAATCCTTCTCATTGTTTCACTGCATACAGATTGGTGCACAAGAAAACAGTTATTCAAGAAAATGGATAGATTAAACTGCCACACGTTTCAGGTGGCATCCGCTACGTTTCGCCAGTGACTAACGGAATCTGTTGTTGAACAGGTATTTATCCAAAAACTATGAATTGAAGTTTCCAGTAAAGTACAAGCTATTGTTCAACTTGATATTGTCGTCTTGATAAATAACTGCTGAACGTTAACACTTGGCATATCAACGACCAGAAATGCACAAGAAGACATGATATCGTATCCAGAGCCGTGTCTATCTAGTTCTATTTCTGAATGGGTTAGGGTTAGGATCAGGCACGGTTCTGGGTAGTCTCCGCGTGTCCAAGAACGTAGAGTTTCACCAGGCACGGTTCTGGATACGCGTGGACTCCAGAACCGTGCCTGAGCAAGGTTCTGGATACAGCACCTGGTTTCCTCACTTGAGAAAACAAATCACACTGTCTATGGATTAGTTACATAATCCTTCTCCTAATGAACTGGTGGCAATGGGACGGGATTTACATCTGATAGCCGTGAAGAGGATCATCCCTTAACATGCAGGCAGCGCGCCGTGGTGGTCTTTTGATTAGGTGCAGCCAGAAAAGATCTGGCCTGAACAGGAAGTCAGGAGATTTGAACATATCTGCACTGAATTGTTCACCCACACTACATAAGTATAACTGTACGAGTTGCACTGGACAGTGGTTTTGATGAACGGACGGACGTAACAGCTTAAAATGCAACATCATCCATCCATCCAGGGTACAGATCTATGTGTTTGTGTAACCTTTTGAGACCATATGGCCTCCTTTAGTCAATATTGACGATGGTAAAATCGTAATTGATATCAGCCCTACAGCTTCGGCTATGACAAAACAGTCCTATACAAGAATGACAGTCTCTGCCACATAGGGCACATCTGTAAACTGCTCCTGATTTTAGCTGTCAAAACAGTATGAACCTCCAGCTGGGTCAGTCATTGGCAAGGTCCCCCCAGTGCTTTTTGTCAATGTCAAGAGCATTTTGAGACCGACAGAAAAAGAAGTACATGACATTGTATAGTGTGTTACATGTAAAAAAATATTTTACAAGAAACCAAATGATTCTACTGGACAACTAGTTACTTTGTAAACACATTGCTGCTTCTGTAGAGCAACTGCGACTATCGTGAGTCGGAACACACCGGAAAATTTCCTCATGCTTGACATATAATCGATCCTCGATCCTTGTTGCTGCCCTAACAGATGTGAGCAGATGGCAGCAATCATTCTCCCGACCAGGACTGATACCGGTCTATAGGATCTGCCGCTGACGGGAAGGGACTTATACATGGTAATCAGGGGGCTATCGACAAACACCGTATGTCATCGGACAGACATCCGGACACGATTCAAACACAACCAACTCTCCTGGGTTTACGTTCGGAAGTGATTGGTCATTATTTATCCCGATGAAGGCGACAGTGGTCGTTGGAAATTTGATCCTTGTGCACGTGTACCCCCAATGTTGGAATAAAGTTTACGTACTATACGTTTGAGTCAAGGCTGAAGTATGCCTGGACTTACTCCGGTGAATACAGAGATTTTCCATGCTCTTGAGTGTCGATATTACGTAGGGGCGTAAAATTGCCAGATAACGATATCAAGTACAAATATGTGACGTCCGATTTACATAACTGCCAGTTAAAAGTGAAATATGTACTAGCTTGGTCTCCGCTGATGCAGGCCGATAGATGATGATGAACAGGGCCAATGATAAATGGCATTCGATGAAGTCTTGTCTGAGAACGCATGCATCTTGATGAAGAAACAAGGTACTGTATTAAGTAACTTTCTTGTCTCCGCGTTACACCTCTTTTTGCCCCTACCGTATCCAGAACCGTGCCTATCTAGTTCTATGCCTGAATGGGTTAAGATCTGGATAGTCTCCGCGTATCCAAGAACGTCGATTTGCTCCGGACATGGACTATCCAGAACCGTACCTGAGCATGTTCATGGATAAAGCACGGTTCTGGATACGCGTGGACAATCAAGAATCGTGCCTAATCATGGTTCTGGATAAAGCACGGTTCTGGATACACGTGGACTATCCAGAGCCGTGTCTGAGTATGGTTCTGGATAAAGCACGATTCTGGATATATGTATAACAGTGACTTTCCTATCTCCACGATTCACCCCGTGTGCCCCCTGAGGTTGCCGTCTCCTCTTTATCCCAGCTTCTCCCGCAGAAGTTTCCAAGGTTACGCTTGCCAGTCAGGGCCGACCTTGCGGGAACTTAAGGACTCCGCGCGTGTAATGGAAAAACTTGGGGAAGACTTTCGGATCATAACCGCGGATAGAAGACAGCTTGGCGCTCCTGAATATTTCATGGGACTTCTCCTCTCCGCCGCTACTTCAGATGGCGGGGTGTAATTAAGGATATGGTGCATTTTATGAGATGGAATGAATAATTGATGAAGGAAATCAAGAGTAAATGAACGAAATGCGACTTGCTGTCAATGCTGATAAATGACGAAGTCTTGGATGAAGGAAGAGCTCAACTTTCAAGTGTTGTAGAAAACATTTCAGGCAACATTTCCTGTTATTGTTATTGCTATCTCATATTTGACATGTTACTGTGCTGGAGGACGATACAAAATGCAAAACTTTTCAATGATATGAGTGAAAGAACCGTTTGCATGTCGGTGCAAAGAAAATAATAACTGAGAACAAATAATCTCAAATCAACAGGTCGTTGTAGCATACACCAATTCATCTGTCAAACTATATACGTAATAACGTAGTCATCATGTTGAGTGTCTCTAGCCAATGATTAAACATAGGTATTTCCTATGTTTTTGCATGAGGGATGGTTGCAATGCCCTGATGTAGATGTCCTCTTTGGTACTCCGTGCAAAAAAGTTTGGTTCCGTGCCCAAGATTTTTACTTTGTCCAATGAGATCGAATGTCCAGGCGACTCTATATGTATGTGTTGTGAAACTTCCGAAGTTGTCTAGTTGTCCACACAGACTGGAGTTCTACAGTCGACAATTTGGGTACAGTCCAGTTTCATGTGTCGGAAATTACAGTTTAACCTTGCTTCATAAAGGCATATAGAACTCTTGTCTCATTGAGAAAAGTCGAGTTACACTTTGATGGCAAAAGAAAGATACAGCCCTTTGTATATGTTTCACCTATGTTAGAAATTTATAATTATCTATTTGGTTTCTCTTGTTGTGTTTTCTTAGCTCTTTAAAGTTACAGTTCAAACTTGCTTCATAAGAGTTCCTCCTGCCTGCCAACTTTGCAAAGAAACTCCTGAGAGAGAGAGAGAGAGAGAGAGATGCCCTTGAGCGCCCGTCTCGGTTTGCCCTAATGGGCGGAACGCGTGAACGGATTGAAGCGGAGCATTGAGAGCTTGGTGTGACGTGCGCGGTGCGTCAGCGGTTCCCGTGATTTGCACCGTGAAGCAGCGGGGGTTGGGGGAATACGTGGCGGAAAAAGAGCCGGGAAAACACTGTAGCTGAGCATCCATGGTTTAGCCTTGGATTTCATCTTGGGTTTAGCTTGTCTAGTTATTTCTAAGTATCTTTCTATTATATAAGATCAATTGCGGTTTTCATGTGCGGTTTAAGTTGGGTTTAGCTTTGGGTTTCATCCTGGGTTTAGTTTAAATTTTACTCGTATCATCAACTCCGAAGATGTTGTCTGAGTTCACATTCAATGCTCCTAATTACTTCTGAGGACCTTCCGCTTTAAGACCAATCTTTTCCCGTTTAAGCAAGTACAGAACTAACATCGCTGTCTAAAAGTCCATGTTGATTCATGGTTATTTCAAACGAACGCCTAATATTAATATCAACCAAGATGGCGCAGATGTTGGAAACGTTTGAAGACAAGCAAAGTGTTCATGGATCATTAACAATGTCTTATTATGACATCCAATGTGGTGAAAAAGAATAAAGATTGTCAGAGGTAATAATGGAATGCAAAATCTGTCTTAACGCGTTCAACCGGAGTAATTATCAATTATGTACTAGTGTGCTTGCTGTAATTGTTTAAATCAAACTGTCAGAAAGTGGAATCGTAATGCAGTTTTAGATGCCGGATGACTGAAGCTGCATATTTGATGTGGGCTGGTCCATTGAGGATAGATGCTTCTTAGTAAGTAATAAAGTTCTTGAATGTTGTCTGAAGTTACGACTAAAAGAAACATTAGTGCAGAGACCAAAGCGATGAGAGGGCTTCTGTCGCAAAAAAATAAAAATAAAAAAGTAACATCGCATGATCAAATATGCATATGAATCAGTCAGAAATGGAAAAAAAATGTTTTCTACTGGCTCCAGAAAATAGCCATGTGTGTAATGTCGGTTTTCTTCAACCGCAAACATGCGCGATCTTGAGTGTATCATTCACAAAAGCATATGTACGTAACAGCTGAATATAGGGAACTAGGACGCACATAGGGTCTTTTAAAAACGTTTTCCAGCAGACGAAATAGGGATATGGTTGGATCAGGCCTACGTAATAGTTAAAGTTAAAGCTTGATTTTCCACAAAATGTTGCTTTATCGTTGTAAGAAGCGAGCCTGACGCCTGGTGTTGTGTTGATTGTGATTAGAACCGTGTGTGCAGCAAGATCAAATACGAGCCTTGCGACATGGCGAACTCTTCTAACGCCGGCCTCCATTGACTCCTTAGTTTGATGCATCACGTGGGAAAAGTCAACACAAAAGAACCGGGGACCCTTTTCCATCAACGTCTGTTTCGCGTAGCGCTCTACAGGAATGTTATCTTTTCGTCTTCCATCACGCGCGTTTGACTTACGCAAATGCCCACGTAGTCAATTTTAAGAACGAAATGGTTCCGTCGTGCCTCCCAACCCCAGGACGACCTTTGTCTTCTGTAAGACATGGTTGGGTGGAATCATCAATCTTACTCGGCGCAGTTTAGCCGTACTCGGCGGTTTTTCCCTTGCACGACTGTGGATGTAGAGAGCTGGATAGAGGAGCGTTCTATCCAGAACCATGCTTTATCTAGAACTTCGCTCATCAAGCACGGTTCTGGATAGTTCTCGCGTATCCAGAATCGTGCCCGTGGCAAATCTACTTTCTTGGATACGTGGAGACTATCCAGAACCGTGCCTGATCCTAACCCTAACCCATTCGGACATAGAACGAGATACATGTAGGCACGGTTCTGGATACAATATGGGACTTGTGGCCTCCTAAGCAGGCTCTATATGGGGCTTTTCTTGTACAGGCGTCTACACAGCCCAGTCGCAGAGCCTGCTAACGAGACTTGCTATTTCCGTGCATCTGACAGATACAGGTCAGCTTATTAATTATGGAACAGCCCACACATGTGCAATAGGTACGGAAACAATTTGGTTCCAAACATCCGAGGAGTTTTCTCATATCTCCGCGCGCGTTATCGCCAGGTCGATGATAAACTAGATCAAGCCTGTGGGTCAGCTCGCAGGGCAGATAGCTGTGTTTTCCTATCAGAAACCACCCGGGAAGTCGTGGAAGCAATGGCACGCGATGGCCCTGTAAAAGCGCAAATAACACATTTGTCCGTTTCGTTCTCAGTGATTCGCCGTTTCTGCAGGGCTGATTTTGTACACGTCACTTCAGTGCGAATGCCTTCTCATCATGCAAACGCCAGCAAGTACAGCAGGGGTACCATTACTAGATAGCTTCAAATAATGTTTAGAGTTACACGTTCAAAGGTTAGGGGTAACAAGTCGCTCAGTGTAACAAAGTCAGCTGCCGCCGCGCCGCGTGCCTGCGAAGCTGGTGTGTTACGCCGAGGGGCGGTTATACCATTTATACAGATACAGATACAGATACAGAATCTGATACAGGTTTCTCCCTTACGTTCCCAGTGAACGAAAACTTCTGATTCGCTGTACGTTTCTGCCGGACAGATTGTGTACGTCACTTCTGTGCGAATGCCTTCTCATCATGCAAACGCCGTGACTCCGTCCCCGGCAACATCCATCCGCGCGCAGCTCATTCAAACTCATTAAATGTCGATCCGTCATTTCGGGCGGCTCCATGCGCATTCCTCTGCGTCAAAGAGACGCGTTCGGAGACCTTTTCCTTTCACGAGGAGCAAAAAAAAAACCCCGGCTTTTGTGTGCTCTTTTGTGTCCACCTAAACCTTGCGATGGAGTCCTGACCTACTCATGCTTTGTGTTTACTCGTGTAATCCCCGGGATAACCAGAACCGCTTTCTGTTTCCGCTAGCCAGACCTGAGGACGACTGCGAGCTGCACTGAGGTGGTCTAGCTGGCGGGCGGGGAGCGCGCGAGTTTTCCTCACACCAGCAGACATGGAGCCCGGCGCTGAGGACGGGAAGCTTGCGGACGGCGTCCTGGCCGACAAGGACGGGACGACAGCACTGAACGGGACCGAGAAAAAACACCCTGAGGAAGCGGAGGCGGAGAAAAAGGATGACTTGCCGGACAGAGGGAACTGGACGGGCAAACTGGACTTCATCCTGTCCTGTGTGGGGTTTGCCGTGGGTCTGGGCAACGTGTGGAGGTTCCCCTATCTGTGCTATCAGAACGGCGGAGGTGAGTTCAGCAACATCTTCTAGATTCACGTTTTTTCTATTATAATGTGCTATTAAAGGTAAACAATAGCCTGGGTTGTGACATTACAATAACACTCCTGGGTAATCATTGGTTTACAGCAGTCGCAAGGTTCTAGCTACATGTAGAAGTCCTGATGGTGGAAAGAGGATGCCGGTGTACTCTTGTTTTAAATGACTGCAGGTTGTTGTCAGTGATCAGACTAGCCACGTTGTCTTTGTACTTCAGTTCATCTTGTAACAGCTACCACACTAAGACTAAGTATAGAAGTGGCAGGATAAATACTTTATGCCGTGTTCTAAACAGTGCAGGAAGACAGGCGGTCTGCCTGGAGTCATTTGTATGCAGGGCGCGCCGCTGACTTTACCAGTAGTGGTGAAAATTGCAGAGCAATCAGTGTTAAAAGCCTCTCATTATGCGGTGGGCTCGGAGCTGCAGTGGACTCGGCACTACCGTGTCTTTATATGAATCGCACCAGACCCGACTCGCGCGTCTCTTCACTCTGCCATGCCCGGGTTAATAATAACCTCCGCCCCGCTCTTAAGTCATCTGAACAACTCCTGAATTCTTAAATCTTTTAAGGACAACTTTAGAATTCTTAAACTGTTTCTAAGGACATCGTTGCCTTGTAAGGTAGCTGCCTTGCTCCTGTAGTCAACACGTTGTAATGACAAACTATTTGCTGTCCTTGACTGTACGTGATGGAGAAAATGTGCTTCTGTTGGCCTCGATGGGAGTCTGACTTGAAGAGACTCGAACCGAAAAAGAGCAGCATAGGCTTGTGCTATGAATGTTTTTGTTTCATGTGATTTCTTTTTCTTTTTCAAGTCGCCGAAATTAGAACAGAATTCGGCCGTCTGGGGCATTTTTTCTTCATTCTTGAGCAAGCTTTGTGAATGCACAGGACGGACTAAAGACAGTCATAAATATTCAATGTTGAGGAATGTTGCCTACATGTTTTATTTACTCTGTAACCACACTCATGTTTTCCTTCCTTTTTAGTATGGTACATCCAATAAAGTAAGACGAGGCCAATTCCTTAAACATCTTCCACTTTTATAGGTTACGCGCTGGGAACTGCATGTAAATGTCATGTGAAGAGCGCTGAGGAATTGCTGCAGCTCCCTTTATTGTCAATACCTACCTTTTATTACAACTGGGACATGAATAAGCAATCTTTCATGTAAAAGTTATTCTCGCCACATATGATCAAGTTGTCCCCGAAATTACCTCCCTCGCTGATAAACCGTCTATCTTAGTCAACATGAATTACCGCCCGTGTAGTAGTTAGGCTTATTGTGCCAGATAAAAGGGAATGATATATCTGTCTGATTTTTCACTGTCAGTCCATGTGCTGAAGCTCATTTGCGGAGAAAACCGCAGACAAGCTTCTGGAGGAAACTCCGCAGTATTTATTCATCCTTCCCGCTAATTTGACCCCCAAAGGCCACTGACTGATTGTCACAGTGTGGTATGATTATGATTTTGAGTTGCTATTGTTTGGCAAATATTCAAACTTTTCTTGTATGGCTTAGCATTGCTATGTTTAATTATCATGTTATGTTATGTTACCCCCTTTGTATTGTTTATCGTGGGCTCCCTTGGAAATCAGCCATTTTCAACCATGTGTACCAAAATTCAATCAATAAATAAGTAGATACATTTGATGAAAGTTTCATTTTTCAGTATTATTGGGAAGAAAACAGGATTCCAAATTTCTATTCGCTGCAATTGATTGAGGATGTGAGTTTGACAGAAAATGACACGTTTGCATTCAATTCTGAAAACATCTTCTGATTGCTGTGCCGTTTCTTGTATAAATGGGAATTTAAATTTAAAAAAGCGTATCATTATCTTGTAAAATTTCATCGCAAACGACCGACATTTCAAACGAGAAACCCTGTTCATCGACAAGGACGAGTACAGAAGGGGTAAACTTGTTTAACAGTGAGCAGATGTTTTTATAACCACGTTAGAGCACACATCCACGCCTCTGCATGCGTCTGGCATTTAGACCCGACTTTCTGCCACCGAGGTCACTGACCCCGGAGGAGTGGTACAGCGGCTGAGGTCAAGAGTCAATAGCGCGGGGTCAAAAGTCCTGTATCTATCGGTGCGTCCTGAATACGGAGGGAATAATGGTGCTTTTGTCGGGTTCTGCCTTGTGTTGAACAAGACGGGACGGTATCTCAGTGAGAAGGGTTGTGGAACCGACAGGGGTTTCCAAACAGAGAAAAATTGGCGAAAAATAATAGAAATATAGATTTCTCCTTCGGCGACCTAAAAGTTACGTCATGTGTGAACTTAAAATATCATTACATGAATATTTGCGTTCTGACGATATCTCAGTGTGCGAAGGGTTGTGGACTCGACAGGGATAATCAATACAGATTATGCGCAAGCAACATGTATGCAGTCGATATATATACATATAAGATAATATCACGAAGACACAAAGCAAAAAATATTATAACAGCTAAAATTAAAGAGTACTGGCTTAAGCTTTCAGTCTATCTCAATGTCTTCAATATTGTGTAATAACTGTAAAGAAGCTTCGTGATGATAAGGAACTACTATCATTGCAAACCTGGACGGGTTCCAGGATACACCTAGATGCACCCAAACTTCACCTTACATCGTATTTGGTTGGGAATGCTTTATTTAGGTGTAGAACATGTTTCTACGTGTTGTAATCATGTTATAACCGTGTTGTATCCTTGCTGTAACCGTGCTGTAACCACGTAGTAACAGTGTCGTAACCGTGTTGTAACCATGTTGTAACCGTGTTGTAACATTGCTGTAACCGTGCTGTAACCATGTTCTAACCGTGTTGTAACTATGTTGTTACCGTGTTGTAACATTGCTGTAACCGTGTTCTCAGGCGCCTTCCTCATCCCGTACTTCCTGACGCTGTTTCTGGCGGGAATGCCCCTCTTCTTCCTGGAGACCAGTTTGGGCCAGTTCCTCAGCATAGGCGGGCTGGGCGTCTGGAAGATCTGCCCGCTCTTCAAAGGTACGTGCAACGGTTTAAAGGGGCATTATGTAACATTTTTTGCACCAAAAATTGAGATATTTTAATTGAAAAAATTGCGTGATCGTAATTTACTTTCACTTTTCCATATATTTGTGCAGTTATGTCACATTTCTGACATTTATGGTTCATGCTAAAGCAGGCGCACTCAGTTTGTGGCACCACCACAAATTACTAGAATGTAAACAAACATGGCAAACAGATGTGTTTTCAACTTTTAAAAACGCTCGTATGCCGTCATATTTTGGCACCTCCACTTCCTGAATGGCTCTTATTTGCAATGGAGTAGGGTTGATTCAACTCGCTTCGTAAAGACCATTAGAAGTGACAACTGGCATGAAACTGTTCAGTGCTGCAAACAAACCATGCCCCCTCCCTAAACCGAGGTGTCGACATCTGAAGGTTTTAAGGTTCATCAGATGACATAGACTACGTGAGAACTGTCTTAACCTCACGTCTGAACAATGTTATGGTTGGAGGACGTGTAGAAGATGTGGCTCAAACGGGGTCTCCGGTGATTCCAGTTGATACCCGCTTAACAAGCCGACCTCATTATTGTAAGATAAGACAACATCACTTGCGTCATACGGGACGTTTGGGGGATGTTTCTAAAGGCAGACGTAAATTAGGGGATTAGGATGGATTTTTGGGAAGGTTTCTTTCGGAGGGCCAGAAACCTATCTGGCCCTAATTTCTCACGGTTCTCACCGGTTGTGTTAATATAATAACGCGTTCACCGAATGTACTGGACTAGAAGAGAATTGCTGTAACAGTTGTTCAGAATTTTGTTTGCATTTTAAAACTTAATTCAGTCGAAGAAAGTCCATTTTCACCTGATGCCCTGGAGCAATACATTACAATACTACCTCAAGCGGAAAGACTTTGAGGATTATGAAACCTTGTTTCCAATTATCCAAAGGATTCGCAGTTTCATCCATCAGACAATAAAGGTTTTTGAAACGATTTATTCGCCCAACGTTATGTATCAGAACCTATAAAACAGAAATGGCTTTGCCCAAACACAATCCTACAGCTGCCGGTCATCAGATATCCCAGCATGCAACTGTAGAAGTTCCCGGATGTTGACACGCGGTGTGTCCCGGATGTTGACACAAGATGAGTCATTCTGCCGTAATTTGCCAGGCAGTAATTTGCGATGATTGTCTGAAAACGACTCTGTCAGAGACTTCTCACTTATTCACAGCAAGAGCTCTTGTCAAAAACTCAACGTAAATTCTTGACGCGCATTTACGAACAGAAATTGGCTTTATTAGTTAATTACAAACCATTTATCCTTACCGAAACATAATCCCTCGTCAAGCCCCGTTCTAGTCAATAAGAGTTGCATAGCTGAATGTAATGAACGGCTGGTTCTGCAGTAATGACTGGAGATGAGGGTCTGGCGCCGGGGGATGCGCGCGAAATTGCAAGTTTGCAAATCTTCCCGTCTGTGATTGATAAAGGCAATATTCATGCCATGAAAAATAAACGAAGGTTTCTTACTCAATTCGTCACTGTCAAGGGCGGCGCAGTTTGCTGAGAAGTTAACAACTGTGTAAGTACTCGGGGATATTAACAACTGTATAAGTACTGGGGGATATTAGGCATAATAAACTCGTTCCAGACGAGACGTTTGTTATCTAAAATGGTTTTGTGCCCATTCTGGTCTTGATTTGGTTGCTCAGTTTTTATATATTTATGTGTTTGTGACGTGTGTACAAAGTTTATGAGCTGCAATACTTTAGAATGTTTTGGTTGTAGCTATAACGTTAGTTCACCTTTATTCATCCATGTAACTATATTCGGTTCTTGATATGTGGCACAAGTGGTGAATGTAATCCATGATATCGACATGTAACGGAAAGAAATGGTGATACACTCTTTTGTCAGATTGGTGTCACTTGACTCGTACCGAAAAACGCAACGAATATATCCACAAAGTTTATGAGTTGCAATGTTTTATGATATTTTGGTTGCAGCTACAGTCAAACTTGTACCACTTCTACATAAGGACTAGCTGGCCCGTGTGACCACTTTTTGATGGTCCTTTAGATAATATTCTTGACACAAGCATCCGGCAGAATCCAGCTGTCCACATAGACATAGGGGTCTTCTTGGGTAGTTTTGACTGTATCTATAGATATTGTGACTCCCCCCCCCCCACAGGTGTTGGCTATGCGACTGCCGTGGTGTCATTCTAGCTAATTAACCAATCGTATACCGAAGATCAAAGAAATCCGCCAAACCCAACATGACTTACAGCTGGGAACACACAAACACGACCGAAAACAAACAGTACCCAATGTACCTCCCCCCAGGTGTGGGTTATGCGGCTGCCGTGGTGTCAACTTACCTAATGTAAACCCATGGAGTTGATGAGCTGCAATGTTTTGGGATATGTTGGTTACAACTTTAACTGATGAACCCCCCCTACCCCCCCCCCCCGCCCCAGGAGTTGGCTATGCAGCCGCAGTGGTGTCATTCTGGCTCAACATCTACTACATCGTCATCATCGCGTGGACTCTCTACTACCTCTTCAGGTCAGACATACGGAATGAATAAGTGAACATCAGCTAAACGTTATTATCAAACACATCCACGTTCTTGTCATTCTGACTTTAGTCTTATGCATCATGTCGGAGACTAAATCGAGCAATGCAGACATTGTATGGCGAATGCATACGATTGTATGGCGAAACTTACTCCGCTATTTCATGTTTCCTGGCGACCACATCCTGGAACCCCGGGCATACCGGGTCAATCAAGTGAAACCGAATCTCCGCCCACTTACAAACATACAAACCGAGCATAAATTATCGCCACCTAAAACAATACTTCTGTCTCGGAAGTAAAATGGACAAAGCTGTGAAATATGACAAAGACCTTCATTTTTGTAATACAGCGTTGCAGAATACAGCATTGTGACATTTGAACAGCATACATGTTAATCTCCAAGCAGATTCTCGGGGGCAATTGCAAGGGGGGGTCTATATTGGCCGCCTGGGTGCAAATGCTAACTCGGGTAGTCAATTTGATCGTCTCCTGCCCCCGAAGACATCTGCTTGGAGATTACATACATGTTTCTATCTCACCCAGCATGAACTTGTCTTTCCAGTTCGTTCCAGTCGGTTCTGCCCTGGGAACACTGTGAAAACGAGTGGAACACTCCCAACTGCTTCACCAACTTCACCATCCTCAGTAACATGACCAAAAACGAGACGGCCAACCTGACGGACTCAACTAGGGAGTTCTGGGAGTGAGTATTCATTAATTTTTCAGTCATTTCCAATTGAAATGCGTCATATAGGACGGTTATGGGTAGTTACTGTCGACCAATTCACTACCCTAGTAATGCTGAGGTCACATTTGCAAACCGGGGCCCGGCCGGGCAGACGTATGGAACAAAAAGTATGATATAAAAGACATCAAAGCACAAAAAAGTTGAAAAAATTAATAATGGGAAGTATTTGCGGATATTCTTGACATAAATTGTTGATTATTTATGTTGGTTAATCGAAGAAGCCCGACCGGGCCCCGTTTTGGAAATGTGACCTCAGCATAATAATTATAAGGACACTCATGCGATCGTCGTATGCTCGCAGACTGAGGGAATTCTCCGGACAGTCATCCATGTGTCTTGCAAAATTCAGCATGTGTCTTGTTACAGAAAAGGCTGTCCTAGATGCTTGTCGGTGGTTGGTTTATTTTATTTTATTTTATTTTATTTTATTTTATTTTATTTTATTTTATTTTATTTTATTTTATTTTATTTTATTTTATTTTATTTTATTTTATTTTATTTAATTTTATTTTATTTTATTTTATTTTATTTTATTTTATTTTATTTTATCTTATTTTATTTTATTTCATTTATTTATTTTACCAGTGACCTATTTTTCAGGTGTCCCTGAGTACATAAACAGAATACATACATACATACATACACAAACAATAAAACTACATTGTTTTTTTGACATAAAACAAATAGCATAGAACCTATGTTCAAAAACAAAGCGAAAAAGGTTTCAGGCCATTCTGTCACGGCCTGCTTGAAAATCCTACGACATCAGAATAGTACAAAGTCCTGTGCATGTGACCGCACCATTGGAGAGAAGACAACAGGGACACCTGTCATACACCCCCCCCCCCGTGTCTCTGTGTGATCATGAGTTCGACATGAGTAACAGCGTCAGGATAATGACTTACTCTGTACCGGATTAACGCATGCCAGTTTATCCCTCTTACGCTGTGCAGCAGCTTATCCTGATGGAGCCATAATGCACGGCGAGATCCCCGCACGTTTTCTCACAAATCTCACACTGCGAACAATCTGCGAACTCCTAATTCTTCATCTTCGAATTCGTCTTCTTCATCTATCCCGTAGTCTATTATATATATTCGACCGTTGGGGCACTACAGATGTTCTGTCAACCAGTTTTCTCCCCCAATCTCAGTTTTCTGTTCCTCTTAACGTTTCACTTAGTGGTCCATTCTCTGACATCATCATCCCATTGCCTACCCCTCTTCCTTCCTCCCTGGACTGTTCCTAGCATGATGGTTCTGGCTAGTCCCAACGACCGTGACACGTGGCCATACCACTTCAGTTCCCGTTTCTTTTCTGTGGTTAGAAGGTCTTCTTACGGACCTATGCCTTGTTTCACTCTGTTTCGTACTTCATTATTTGGGATGTGGTCCCTGGAATCTTCCAGAAGCACTCCCAATTCTGTTGGATCAAAAATCGACCTTGAGAATTCACGATTCCTTTTTTTTGTAAGTGATGTTTACAGCGACATCGTGGTTCGTTTTCCGTATCTGTTCTCCGGTAAATGAAAAGCCACGTCTTGTTCCTGAGACAACGCTGAGCCAATCAGGCCCGTCTCTCCTGATGAGCCAGCCGTGTCACTCTTTACTTTACTTAATAGGATTTCAGCTGCATCAGTGGCTGCCTCGCCTCCATGGCGGAGTAATTAAACCTGCATCACATAATTAAACCTGCATCACGACTGATTACCTGAAAGGGCTCGACAGAATAACGACGTGGGGACAAAAGTAGTAAACATGTCAATTCATGGGGGAAATGGGGAGGAGGGCCTTGATCTTTATAGAAAAAACGTAACAACACAAGAAATCATGAAGCAAGTTTAAACTGGCATTTCCAACACGAGAAATTGGACTTACCCAAATTTTCGACTGCACAACTCCATTCTTTGTCAAGGAATGAAAGATCCACTGCTTCTGTGACATCACGTTATGCAGATGACACACGTAACTCGTTGAGCAGTGGATCAGTAGGCATTCATCGGTCGCGTAGGACCATGAAGAAGTACATCTTTACACAATGTACTTATTGCAGTGGATCATAGGTTGCAGAAAGTCTGTGGCACCCCCGTCTTTGACGATAAGCACAAGAAATCGTGCGTAGTGTTTTCTATAGTGTTGTACATGGTGTTACATGAATTCTTTTTCCTGCGTTATGACGCAACCATGCTGTCTGTTTCCCCAGGCGAGGAGTCCTCCAGATGACGGACGGCCTGCACCAGCCCGGCCAGGTGCGCTGGGAGCTGGCCCTGACCCTGCTGCTGGCCTGGATCATCGTCTACTTCTGCATATGGAAGGGCGTCGGCTGGACTGGGAAGGTGCGTGGCAAACCACAGATGATGTTGATGCCTTAATTACTTACTTGCTTAGGCCTACCTATAGACCATCGTTGGGCATAGGCCACGAACTATTTTCCTGCATCGCATGCGGTACTGGTCCATCGGTCCATCTCTACCAGCTTCCTCCGTGCAGCCCTTGCATCAATGTCCCGGTCCCGCCTCAAAGTGTTCTTTATTCTTCCCCTCTTAGGCTTCTACTGGGAGTTCCATGTGAATGCCGTCTTTGATATTTAGATGTCTTACTAGCGGACAAATGTGACGTCTGAGTTTGATCTAAGAAGCAACCGGATAACCCCATTAGCCAAACAGTCCTAATGGGTTTCAACAAGCAGAAGTGGAAATGTCCTGTTTGTCATTGGGGTTAGCTAGGCGATCCAGTAGAAGACCGTGTTTCTGGGCTTAGGTTACATTTAAAGAAACACAGAAAGATATTTCGTTCGTTATTGTTTAGTGGACAATGGTCCTGGAGATGTTTTGCTGTAGTTTTCTTCCGACGCAGAGCAGTTGCTTGAAGCGATACCATAGCCGCTTGCAGCTTATATAAATACACAACATTTCAGTATAGATTTGGCTCACTTTACTTAGGTCACTGACAGTTGTCTTCACGTTTCACAAGTTAAAAGTAATCCTTCCCCCTGCCTCCCATTACAGGTGGTGTACTTCACTGCGCTGTTCCCGTACTTCGTGCTGTTTATTCTGCTCATCCGCGGAGTCACCCTGCCCGGGGCTTATGACGGCATCATGTTCTACATCACGCCCAAGTTCGAGAGGCTTCTGGACTCTAAGGTAACAACAGTCCATTTCATTCCTCACGTTTATAGCGTACGTATGCATGTTTGTATGTTTATAGTGAGACAGCCACCTTTATTGTTTCCTTCTGGCATAGAATGTCATGGTCCAAATTCCACACTACTTCGCACACGTCCAATTCCAGCGCTATTCAGGGCTACGGTAACGAATGATTTACAGTTATGTTTCTAGGGCTGATGATGTTCTATGTGTTCTTTTGCACCTGTAAAAATAGCTGGGAAAATTAAAGTTTATTTTCCAAAGGCTTTAATCTTAATTGCAAGGTAACCCTAGTTACTAATTCTTAAACCGCTACTACAGAAGCCGACATATGTACAGCGTTTTTTAAAATCAAAACTTAGTAGTCTAACCGTGAGCTAAGACTATCATGGCTTTGATGCCTACATTACCATACGGGTTCCCTTCAGTAGCTCTTATCTGCATAGTTCATAAAGCCGTTATTGAAGACGTTGATCGGGTGCCTATCCTGTAACCCTGGGCTGCGGATCCGGCAGACGCGCTGAAGTGTGTCCTGACAGGTTTTCCATATCAACTCAACTCTTTTATACACCGCTGTCACCTCACAGGCTTTACATGCCAACAAGCTCGCAGAGCAAATGTTACACTAAAAATCATTTAGCTGTCGATGCCATTCGCGCACTCCTGAATCACAAATGACAAAAGCTCTAGCTGCCTGTTTGTTGCTGTGTTGTATTGTAGACCACACAATCTGGCTGGGGATGTATAGATATCTGGTAAGGATTACATCAACACGTGTGCGGGTCAACAGCCATTTTGTGTTACCATTGCCCGGGGCGCTACGTTTCGATGCCGTCGCAACCTCGCGACTTCTTTCTTACTAAAGAAGATCCGCCACATGTTTTTCACATCCGTGACTGGATAACAAGCTAAGAAGGCCACATAAAGAATAAAATAGAGTGGATTCATTCCTCGCTAACCGAATTCTATCGACACTGTTACTGAGGGACGACTGTGGTGTAATACATGTCGGTTAGCTTGAGGAATGAATCCACTCCACTTGTACGCCAAAAAGGCATGTTTAGGAATTATCTCAGTTTCTATGCAGGTAAACACAAATGACTGTTCAGCGTGTAAATTTTTGGTCGTGAGTATCTCCAAAGTTGTACGCGAAGTGCTTTGAAATACCTTGAAGTTCAGGTTATGCTGATTCATCTACTTTGATAACAAAATACACGGAAATGCACTGCTTACTGTGCGATACGTTTCGTAACAAAGGAAATGCCTTTGCCGCTCCTACATGCTTACAATGTTCATTTTTGCCTGTAAAACCTTAATTGTGATTCTTGAAACCGTACCAGCTCCATACACGTCTGCCTCATATTCACACATGGCAAGCGGAAAGACTTGATGCAAAACCACTTAAAGCATTTCTCTGTTGTGTAAGGAATGTCGTCAAACCTGGCATAGTAGCAAAGACAATGGCAACATTTCAGCTGTTAATTCTGTATCTTATCTTCCATGCCGTGACATTAAGCGCGCTCATGCGGAACGAAACGAGACGCTCCAGGAGCTAAAGACTTCTCTGGCAATGACGTCAATGGCGCGCATCCAATAAAGGGCTTTAATAACTGAAAATGACAGGAGGGGAAGATGACATTTTTCGCCCTTAAGCCGTGCTCAGATCTATTCAGTTTGTCTGTGATATGTAACCAACTGATTCGTCTCAGAGGGACAGGTTCGTGCGCGCAGAATATCCTCAGTGAGCGAATGTACTGGTGTAGTTTATAACATGGACTAAAACCACTTTTCTTAAGGAATTCTGAAATTTAAAGCACTGCAATTAATCCTGCTTCTTCACAGAGTTTGCACTGCTGTGTTCATCTGTAAGAATCTGCCACACTCGGTGATAAATAACCGAAATTTAGACGGCAAAATGAAGAATCCAGCAGGACGCTTCAGTTAGTCATACTATTATTTGTTTTAAGTTTGGTAACTGTAAAATTCTCTCCACATTTTTCACAACAACAACTTTAAGAAAATTCAAATCAGGCCGGGAAACAGTTGCAAGACACAAGAATCTTAGAACGTCTTCAACAGATATCTATGCTACACGGCATCTGACCCCAAATCTCACATAATCCACCGGGCTTAGGTCCTACCAGCTCTTATCTTGAGGGATAGATCGCATCAGAAAACACGTATTACACTAATCTCGTATATGATCCCCGATAGATCTTACACTAATCTCCTCTGTAATCCCCTGCAGGTGTGGATCGATGCGAGCACGCAGATCTTCTTTTCCTATGGGATTGGCCTGGGATCTCTGGTCGCCCTGGGCAGCTACAACCAGTATCACAACAACGTCTACAAGTAGGTACAACCAGTATCAGAACAACGTCTACAAGTAGGTACAACCAGTATCACAACAACGTCTACAAGTAGGTACAACCAATATCAGAACAACGTCTACAAGTAGGTACAACCAGTATCACAACAGCGTCTACACGTAGGTACAACCAGTATCAGAACAACGTCTACAAGTAGGTACAACCAGTATCACAACAGCGTCTACACGTAGGTACAACCAGTATCAGAACAACGTCTACAAGTAGGTACAACCAGTATCAGAACAACGTCTAAAAGTAGGTACAACCAATATCACAACAACGTCTACAAGTAGGTACAACCTGTATCACAGCAAAGTCTACAAGTAGGTACAATCAGTATCACAACAACGCCTACAAGTAGGTCACTATTGGAACCGAGGGAAGCTCGACCCAGTGAGTGAGTGAGTGATTGTACTAGCCTGGTTACCATGCCAGAACCGTGCTTTATCCAGAACCATGCTCTGGATTGTCCATCCATATCCAGAACCGTGTCTTGGGCAAATCTACGTTCTTGGATACGCGGAGACTATCCAGAACCGTGCCTGATTCTAACCCTGTTCTTTGCCGGCCCCAGACCTACTAAGCATAGGCCTGTGACATGCTAGATTCCAGCGGACCTTTCAACGTACTGCCGCCGAACTAATTGAAACCGACCCCTTAAAAATACGGCGTGCGCTAATTGAACCTGGGCGGGCAGGCAGTTCTCCCAGCACCGTAGAGATATAGGGGAACCTACGATGTCTGGGTGCCAGGCTAGTACTGCACTGCCCTTTCCCTAACCTAACCGTGTTCAATGGGCCATTGATATTCATAGAGGAGGCAAAAGGCCAGCCTGTCAATCAAGTTTCCCACGTTGTGGCTGGCCTTGTGCGATAAAGAACAGATCAGCGGCAGGGTGAGACATGAGTAAAGCGGCAGGCTCCAGCGCGATCCGTCTGTGTCGTGTCTGCTGACAGGATGATGTTTGAGAAGTTTGATGCAGTACGGGGGGTGAATGTCCCGGGGAACACCACGCATCATAAAGTACTCTTCAAGCACAGGTTTTGATTTCGGCTTATTTATGACAATTTGATACTGTTTTGCAGCCACCAAAAGATCTGCTTGGAGATGAATCATAAAGATCTGGGTACACAGAATACTGATGTAGCTTGCGTTTGTCCGCGTCCAGGGTATGGAAACTGTCTATTTGCGAACAATGGTGAAGAGTCACAATCTGTACCTAGAGCTAATAACATCATCCAAGGTTTTAAGAACCGTTCTTTATCCAGAACCATGCTCTGGATTGTCCGTCCATATCCATAACCGTGCCTTGGGCAAATCTACGTTCTTGGATGGTTAATCTCAGATGACTTTGACTTTATTCGGATCCACGTTTAGCTTGACATTCTTCCAGTAGTCCTTTACATTCAGAAACATAATACATCAATAAAAAGGGCAACCCATACATGTAACACATGATAACAACATAGACAATCATACAAGTACAATTTATGGTTTACTTTAAACAAGTGTCCTGTCCTGTGAAGTATTCCAGTTCATTGACATACGGTATAGGAATCTTTTCTTCTCTGCGTTTGTTTTCGGTTTAGGCAGTCTGATAGTGTTTGTTGTTGCTGACCGTGTTTGATACCGACTGTTCTGTGACTGGAAGGTGAGTTGTTGGTACAGTTGTTTTGGCATTCCGGTGTGTACTATCTTGCGAAATGCAGCAGAGCTTCTTTGTTGGATTCTCTCTGTCACTGGTAACCAGCCTAAGGTCTGAAGCATTGTTACATTGTCCGTCTTGGTGTCACATCCCAAGGCAAATCTTGCTGCCCTATTCTGTACTACTTGGAGGCGTTTGATGTTCTTAGCTGTTGTGTTTCCCCCATACAGGAGAGCAGTAATCTCATGTTTGTGTTGCACTTCTTCACAATGTGACTTATGTGGCAGTCCCATGTCAGGTGCTGATCCATGTGAACTCCAAGTAGTTTTACAGTGGGTACTTGCTCCAACTGTTGTCCCCTGAGCTGAAGATCTAGTTTTGGTGCTTTCCCTGTTCGCTTACTTGTTCCCACCAGCATCGACTTTGTTTTACCATTATTCAACTTGAGCAAGTTGTCGTCAGACCATTTTGCGACGTTTTCTAAGTCGGCTTCAATTCTTGTTCTGATATCGTTCACAGTGTGACCTGCTACATGAACTGTGCTGTCATCTACATACTGGTCGATTGCACCGTTTTCTGTGACCATTTGCATGTCATTCACATAGATGTTGTACAACTGCGGCCCGAGCAGCTTCCCTGTGGGACTCCGCACTGTAAGGTTTGCTTTTCACTGTTGGATCCGTTGACATATACCTGCCAAGGTCGATTAGACAGGTATGACTGTACCCAGTGAATACTCTCCTCGGAAAAGCCGCACGACGAGAGCTTGCTCAACAACAAACCATGATCTACAAGATCAAATGCAGCGCTGTAATCCAGCAACACCACTGCCGTCATCATTCCGTTGTCCATGCTATGTAGCCATTCGTCAGTCATCTTTAGAAGCACTGTTTCAGTGGAATGATATTTTCTTTAGGCATGTTGTGCTTCCGACTGAAGACCGGTCAGGCAAAGGTAAGATACTATCTGCTCGCTTGCTAGTATCTCACACACTTTTCCGCTTGCTGGAAGTAGACTTACTGGGCGTGAGTTGGACCCTGACAAGGGTTTACTGGTATCCTTGGGAATAGGAACCACTTTTGCATGTTTCCATCCCGAGAAAAACTTTGCTGTTATGAACGACAAGTTGATGAGGTAGGCTAGCGGCTCAGCTACAGTTCCCGCACTGATCTTGAGCAGTTTGTTGTCAATGCCATCTTGGCCTGGTGCCTTTCCATCAGGAAGCCTTGACAGGACCCTCTGTACATCCTTTCCTGCTACAGTCTGAAAAGTAAAGTGGGATGTTGATCTCTGGTTAGGACCCGGAGGGACTCTGTCGACTTGGTGCATAGAGGAGCGAAGTTTCATGACTTTGTCCTTGTAGAAGTCAGCAAAGTGTTCTGCTATGTCCTTGGGTTTGCTCAACAGCTTTCCGCCTGCCTGCACACAAGCCGGACTCACTGTGTGTTTCCGCCCTAGAAGGGAATTGATAGTGTTCCATGTCTGCTTTGGATTTCCTGAGCACGACTCAAGTTTCTCCCTGTAGAAGAGGGTTTTTGCCTTCCGGATCTCTGATACTACCCTGTTACGAAGTTTCTTATAAACTGCGAAATCAGATTCCAGTCCAGACAGCTTAGCCTCTCTCTTGGCATCATCCCGTAACTTCATCAGTTCCTGAATGTCCAAGGTTAACCAAGGAGCTGAAGTAGACCTGACAGTGAATTTTCTGATAGGAGCATGTTTGTCGCAAATACCATTCAAAATATCCGTAAACCGCCCATTCTCCGTTAACGTGTGCAATTGGGGGTAGAAAATGGTGAAAAATAAAGTTCTTCCAAATACCTAACAAATGTGCTGAACCTATTACCAGTATTGTCGACTATCTTTTGCAAAGTTTGTACGGTGCTACCACCTATACGTTTCGAGATATTACGTTTTTGTCTGTAGAAATGGTAATCTCCAGAACAAACCACCAAAGACACCACCAAATAGCCAAAACAAGCTCACGTGCTACATCTGCTTGGAGATTAAAGCAGCGAGAGCAAACCTTCTGTAGGGCACAGCCCACTATTTCCAGGTCCCATTGAAAAGTATAGTAAACATCTAAGTTAGAAATGAGCTGTCAAAAATCACCTTTTTGAGTGTTCAACTATTGAAAACTCACATTGACAGGATAGCTTGGCCTCCAAATTGTCCATTTAGTAAAAAAATCCAAAATTTTATTCAGCGAAATAACGTCTGATTGACGTCTGATGACCTTTGACCCCCTCCACAGCACCAAAACACAACAACATTGCATGACTTTTAGAGCTCTACCAGGCAGGCAAAACAAGCCTAAAAGCCAGTTTTTTCAACAAAACAGAAACAGCAATAAATCTCTAGTTGGAATATGCCAGCATTTATCCACACATACCAAGAAAAAGGCTGTTTTCGGTTGGTTTGGATGCTGTCACCTGGGTACTCAAAAGGCCATCTATGCGCCTGCGTGAATAGTGACCTTTGCCCTGTACTATGACTTTCTAGCAAGACAAGGCCAACTACAGTATTGTTACAGTTGATAAAATGCTGTTAATCGAACTTTGCATCCTATCCTTTTCCTGTAAATTCGATAACACAGTGAAGAAAAAAATGATAACGTAGGTTAGACGATAACGTAGGTTAGAATTATGCTTATGATGATCAATACAATCTAAGCCGTCAGCCCTTACACTATAAAATTTAAATGCAAATGTACATCTGATGACCCTCTTTCTGATGAATGGAAGTGCAAGTATCTGTCTCTAATCTCAATGGAATAACCATGATAACGTAGGTTAGAATTAAAAATTGACAAACAGCCTGACGCTGTTTGTTGTTGTCATTTTTCCGATACTCGTGTTTTGTTCTCCCTACCATGGATTTGTTTCGCAAAAACACAGTCTAGCGGATAAGACAGTGTGAAAATTATTGTGAAATGTCTTTTCGTGGGCGAATTATACCCGTCTATCTTTCCATAACGTAGGTTAGACAAAACCTTGCGACAGAAATAAAACGGCATCAGATTTTGTATGGACGCCAGCTGGACAAGTTCATCCACCTGTGGCAAGACGGTTTGGTGGATAGGTGTAAATTATGACTGAAAATTAAGTCAACTCACACGTTTTCATTGTTTGAACCCGACGTTTTGTGCGTTACTAGTGGTTGCGACAGGTGATTTTAGCGTGTTTCTTAGCAAAATCTTTGGCTTGACGACCCGAAGGCAGCTGACAGTTGCGGTAAAACATAACTTAGTATATTACTATCACGTACTGATAACAGGAAAGCAAAAGATACGCAGTTATTGCGTATTTCAAAAACTTGGTCGCCCGCTACTATCATGCGACAGCAATTGCACACGTTAACGAAGAATGGGCGAAACATGTCTGTTGCCTGATCAGCATCATCAAAGTCATATACCAGATGCTACGGTGCAGACTGTATGTCAGACAGGAAAGCGTCCTCATCAAACTTCTTATATGACCTTCTGTGTACAGTCCTTGGTCCCTTTGTGTGGAGTTTCGCCTTTCTTAAAAACATAACAGCATCATGGTCAGAAAAACCAACAGTCTGTACTCTTGCTTTGCTACATTTATCAGCTTGGTTTGTGAAAATAAGATCAATACAGGATGACAATACAGTTTGTCCTCTATACACAGTTCTAGTGGGTTCATGTACCAACTGTTGTAAATTGTAACTTTCAGTCATATGTTGCAATTTCTTTGATTCACCAGTATCCCTAATTCAGTCAACATTGAAATCACCTACAATATACACTTCCTGTTGTTCAGCTGTAGCTTTATCTAACAGTAATTCAACATTTCCCCAATATTCGGCATTAGCACTAGGTGGTCTATACAACACTATGACTAGAAATGGGCTAACATGTAGGTGAACCTGAACGCAAAGTGCCTCCACTGACTGTAGCATGAGATCTTCTCTAATGCTGGCAACTATGATACTTGTAGTGTACAAAGCAACCCCCCCCCTCCCCTACCATTCCTGTCTTTTCTCAGCAGGTTATACCCTTCTATGCACACCTGTCCATCTGATATAGTGTGGTCCAAATGTGTTTCTGTTACAGCCATTATGTGGACATCATTTTGTTTCATCATGCATGATAAATCATGTACCTTATTTCTAAGGCTACACACATTAAGGTGGGCTACGTTTATAATCCTCTTGTTTTTGACTTGTTCATTTTCACTGGAATACACACTACAACTAATACAAAGGCAGTCAATACAGAAGGTCTCATTCTTTTCGTTAAAGCGTTTACCAATCAATTCAGTCTAAATTATACCATAAATCCTACACATATGACAGTTTACAGTAATGCAAAACAAATCTAGCATGAGCAGAGAGGCGCTGTCCGATGCACCAAGCCAACAAGAAACCAGTGGCAAATGGAAAACTGGATATAAAACAGTGTACCCACTTACCAGTAAAACGTAAAAATTCAGTAGAAAAGAAATTAATGGCTCGGTCAGTACCTCTCAGCTGAAAGATACATGTACAGACATCACAGATATTGCGCTTGTCAGGTTAGGCCATGTTGATTTAATTATATGGATGACATCCGCGCGCGCATCAATTTTCGTTCGTTTCCAAAAAAAAAAAGTTTTCGACCATACTGGAAATCGTACAAAGCAGCTGCAAAATGAGCAAATATATGCCGTAAATAGAAAAAAAAATATTGGAAAACTATACTAATATCGTAGAATACTAAAATCAATTCCAAAGGAAGAAGAAAATGTGAAGAAATGAAAATGAAGAGTCTATCATTCGCCATACCATAATCTGTGTGTTTAGCCATTTGTTCGACCTTCATGACCACGTAGATTTCATAATGAAGGCACCTTTTTTTTTGCCAAACTTTTTTTTTATTCGCACGCTCGCATCAGTTTTGGGGTACCCAGAGGATGTCATCCATATAATCAAATCAACATGGCCTTAGTAAGAAGCATCGAAAATAACTTATTGCGTTGTATAATCTACGTAGTACACAAAGATAGATAGCCCCTGATTCTTGTAACCGCTTGTACACTGTATATAATGTTCAGTTGCTTGGAGCCTTCAGCTAGTATAGTTGGGAAGCCTCGACTGTATGATTTCATACAGACGAATAAATCAAATCAACGTTAAAATACCTACTCTACATCACAAGCTTTACACGAAGGCTATGATTAGTGATACTTCCCTATGATATCCCCATGTTACAGGGACGCGTTGATAGTCTGCTCCGTTAATAGTAAGATTTGAATGATAACCTCCCTATGATATCTCCATGTTATACAGGGACGCGTTATCGTGTGCACCGTTAACAGTAAGGTCTGAATGATAACCTCCTATGATATCTCCATGTTACAGGGACGCGACGATTGTGTGCACCGTTAACAGTAAGGTCTGAATGATAACCTCCCTATGATATCCCCATGTTACAGGGACGCGTTGATCATGTGCACCGTTAACAGTAAGGTCTGAATGATAACCTCCTATGATATCTCCATGTTACAGGGACGCGACGATCGTGTGCACCGTTAACAGTAAGGTCTGAATGATAACCTCCCTATGATATCCCCATGTTACAGGGACGCGTTGATCATGTGCACCGTTAACAGTAAGGTCTGAATGATAACCTCCCTATGATATCCCATGTTACAGGGACGCGATGATCGTGTGCACCGTTAACAGCTGCACCTCCATGTTCGCCGGGTTCGTGGTGTTCTCTGTGGTGGGCTTCATGGCGAATGTGCAGGGCAAGGACGTGAGTGACGTGGCGGCATCAGGTAAGCAGACAATAGACTTGTAGGTACACCATACCTTGTGCTTTGGGAAAGGCAGTTTAGACGACTTTCCTCACTCCTCCCAGGTGGAAAATGGGTACCTGACTTCGGATGGGGAGGTAAAGGGCAGTTAGGAGGAGAGGAATGAGCACTTTTCTATCCAGTACCATGCTCAGGCAGGTTTTTGGATAGTCCACACGTATCCAGAACCGTGCCTGGGGCAAATCTATGTTCTGGGATATGCGGAGACTATCCAGAACCGTGCCTGATCCTAACCCTACCCCATTCAGGCATAGACCTAGATAGGCACGGTTCTGAAAACGATAGGATCCGACTTCTAATACCGTGCCCTAGACACAGTGGATCAACAACCAACTGCCCCTATGGCCTCAAAAAGGCTATGGGACTTTCTTTACCTTTACATACATCATCTGGTATTATACCTCATTGTATGTATGTATCCAAGCGGTCAATCTTTCAAGATTTACAAGAATAGACTAACATTAAAAAGTATACCTACATACAGCAGTTCTCTATATTTTTCCAATCCAGGACCCGGTCTTGCTTTCCTGGCGTACCCCTCAGCTGTCATCCAGCTGCCCATCTCACCTTTCTGGTCCATCTGCTTCTTCCTCATGCTGTTGATGTTAGGGCTGGACAGCCAGGTAGGTAATACTTAGGGCTGGGCAGCAAGGTATGTTATCGTTCATTCCTCGCGCCATTAATGTTAGGGCTTATCGTATCCAGAACCGTGCTTATCTACATGTAGTTCTATGCCTGGATGGGTTAGAGTTAGGATCAAACATGGTTCTGGATAGTCTCTGCGTATCCAAGAACGTAGATTTGCCCCAGGCACGGTTCTGGATACGCGTGGACTATCCAGAACCGTGCCTCAGAGCATGATTCTGGATAAAGTACGGTTCTGGATATACAACATGTACAGGGCTGATTAGACAGGTACGTTTGTTGTTCCCTATTATTCTGCTAATGTTTGAATTAACCAGCCAGATCATTGCTTGTCCCCCAGTTCTGTACGTTGGAAGGGTTCATCACTGCCGTGGTTGACGAGTGGCCGCATCTGTTCCGCGGACGGAAGGAACTTTTCATCGCTGGAGTCAGCTTTATCTCCTACCTCATCGGACTCTCTCAAATCACTCAGGTGAGCTGTAGGGACAGTATTCTCATTCTTATCTTCAGATCAAGGAGGTTAGAAATAAAGATTGATCGATTTTTAACCTCCTTATTCAGGTGTACACTCTGTACGCGGTGTCCATGATACAGAGGAGGATTCAAACATCGATCCTCGTTAGAAATTGAAGTTTAAACTAGAACTCACAACTAAAAAGTTAGTTCAGCTTCACAAGCTTTCAGGCAGCGTCCGCCATCTTTCTTCAGCTCTGAAGGTAGTCACGTGACCTAGAAGTCAAAGGTCATCCAGGACACGTGACTGGACGAGGTTGTTATAGATAGTTTCTCGTCTTTTTTCCCCTTCTTTTGATACGGCAACTACAACTGCAGCTTGGACCGCATGCTTTGTACAACTGACTACGGACATCTGATGCTAGGTGCTGAATCTAGCTGTTTTTCTTAATCTCTTCCAGGGAGGAATCTACGTTTTCGAGCTCTTCAATTACTACTCCGCCAGCGGCATGAGTCTGCTCTTCCTCATCTTTTTCGAGGTTTCCGCGATTTCCTGGGGATATGGTGAGCACGCAGTCAGTTCCTAGAAAACCTTATAGAGGGATAGAAATGGTAGAGCATAGCTATGATTAAGAATATACACATATCATCAACCGTCATATAACTTTCTACAAGTGATTTCGATTAATTTTGGCACATTCTTGAATATAAAGGAAACAACACACGACTCTATATGACTTCATGTTTATGCACTTGTTAGGACTCCAATCATATGACCTTTACATGTATCGTGTTATATTTGTCTGACCCTGACCTCTTCCCTCATGATCTGATTGAGCATCCCATGAACAATCAAAGGCTCAAATAAAGAAATAAACAACAAAAGACCTTTAATTAAAGCCGAGACTAAATAATGTTGTTTCTGCGATCGAAAGCTGCAATTTGTTCCTGTACTTTTCTGTAGGCAGTGACCGCTTCTACGACAACATTGAAGACATGATAGGCTACCGCCCCACGCGATGGTGGAAGGTGTGCTGGCTGTATCTCACCCCTGCGGTCTGTTTGGTACGTTCCATACATTTTCGTACGTCAAGTACAGTTCTTGTCTTCACTTCCGGGTACGGCCATATTGTTTTGGGTGGCTGAGCTGTTGGTCTGTGTGTGTGTTCGTCTGGGTGGGTGGAGAGAATTACCAGGCAGAATGACAAAAAATGGCAGGAAATCTGAATGAAATCTTTGACTTTGCTAATTGATTTGAATATACCATTTATGTTTACCTTCGTAGAATGGAAATATTTCGGTTTGCTCAGTTTCTTCTTCTTTTCCAAACACATAAGGTCAATGACCTGAACCAGACGTCTGTCACCATGGTAACTGGTGCTGTAGCAGACACCATGTGGTGTTGGATTACATTATGAAGCAAGTGGCAGAACAGAGTTGGAGGAGTTGGTCACCATATATATATATGGATGTGTTTGAGTAAGAATAAACAGAGCAGTAGTTTGTTAGGCTAGACCATGTGAAGGTTAACATTATGCATTTGCTTTGGAAATATTACCTTTCTGGTTATAATTTTTTTTAAATCCCTGTCCGCAGTTCACCTTCTTCTTCAGCCTGGTCCAGTACAAGCGGCTGAAGTACGTGGACTACCTGTACCCGGTGTGGGGGGAGGTGATCGGCTGGTTCCTAGGGCTGTCCTCCATGCTGATCATCCCTGCGTACGCCATCTACAAGCTCGCCGTCACTCCGGGCACAATGAGAGAGGTGAGATGTGGGATCCAGAACCGTGCTTTATCAAGAACCGTGCTTTACCCAGAACCATGCTTTATCTAGAACCATGCTTTATCCAGAACCATGCTTTATCCAGAACCGTACTTTATGCAGAACCATGCTTCATCCAGAACCGTGATTAATCCAGAGCCATGCTTTATCCGGAACCGTGCTTTATCGAGAACCATGCTTTATCCAGAACCATGCTTTATCCAGAACCATGCTTTATCTAGAACCATGCTTTATCTAGAACCATGCTTTAACCAGAACCGTGCTTTATCCAGAGCCGTGCTTTATCCAGAACCGTGCTTTATCCAGAACCGTGCTTTTTCCAGAACCGTGCTTTATCCAGAAACTAGCTTTATCCAGAACCGTGCTTTATCCAGAACCATGCTCTGGCACAGTTCTGAATAGTCCACGCGTATCCAGAACCATGCTTTATCCAGAACTATGCTTTATCCAGAACCATGTCTGGTGCAGTTCTGGAAGGTCCACACCTATTCCAGGACCGTGCTTTATCCACGCGTAGTCCACGCGTATTCCACGCATAGTCCACGCGTGATTTATCGAGAACTATGCTCAGGTACGGTTCTGGATAGTCCACGCGTATCCAGAACCGTGCTTTATCCAAAACCGTGCTTTATCCAGAACTATGTTCAGGCTCGGTTCTGCATAGACCACGCGTATCCAGATCGCGAGGGGCATTGCCATTGTCCACATAGATGTAGAGGAAAACAAGTACAGATGGATCTTGTGTCTTGGATGAAGCATAACATTGGTACGTAGGACAAATACTACAAATGTGTTGTCGGATTGCCATGTATTCACTCCAGTTTTTTTTTCCTTCCAATTTCCCCCCAGCGGTTCTGGGCCACAGTGCGCCCCAACTTGGACGGCGTGCTCCCGCGCAGCGCCACGGCGGAGGTCCGGTACGAGGCCGGAGTGGACGACATCAAGCTGAAGGTCCAGCCGGCCTCCAACCCCGGACTCGCCGACGACAAGGTGGAGCACTGTAGTGCAGTATGACGTTGTCTCACGTGACCATGACGTAATTCTGACCAAGCTGTGCAACTCGGAGAGGTGCCAGAGGACGGCTCTGTGTGTTCCGGTTATTGTGACATCTGGCGATTCTTCATGGAACTGCAGTTAGCCCGGTCCCATAATATGCAGTGGATATTAGAAGCCCAGAGGAGGTGGTGACGAGACAATAGAGACAATGTTAGGGCTGTTCCACTTAAACGTTTTTGGGAAGATTAGCATGATTCGAAAATAAATTAATCGTAAAATGTAAAAGAGTAGAGGTATTCGATAAGCCAAGGTAAATCAAGGTAAGGCCACAGCAAGTAAATTTTATGGATGACATCCTCCCCAGACTTCAAATCTAATGCGATAGGGCGAAAAAAAACACACAAGATTCCTGCATTTTCAAATTTTGAGATTATAAACCTTGTTAAACATGAATTGTGGTGACAAAACATAATATCATAACCAACAGATCTTTTTGTGGTCTTTCATTCCTGTATTCAACAGTATTACCTGTCCTTGTAGATACATATCAATTAACTAGAACAAATGCATAAAAAAGCTTGTCTTACCATTATGGGTAGCTACTACACTGGGCATTTGTTTGCAATGGAACGCCTTAGACTGTCAACACTTGCCATCAAACACGAGCAAGTTTGTTGGATCCCTGATGGTCTATGAGATTAGAGACTGCCTACTAGAAACTAGGGCTCAATCACTGACAGAGTGACTCATAATCTGAATTGCCTGGAAGCCATACTCTACCTATATTGTGCCAACTATTACAGCATCCATAACATTATCTCCGAAACAAGTTTTAAAAAATGGTTTGATTCATAGGCAACATCACATATAACACTGCACCAAAGTAAAAATAAAAGGCTTAACAATATATCTGAGACTTGTGTTGCTGATGGACATTTAGGACATATTTACGGCATGTTGACCACAGTCGGAGGGCATCAAAATTTCTTGTTTTTTATTCCAAAATTGGGCGAAAATCAATGCGCGCGCTGATGTCATCCATAAAAATTACTTGCTGTGGCCTAAAGACAGGGCAACAGACGTTGGAAGCAGAATGGTGGAAACGAACAGATGAAAGCAAAGATTTGAGTGGAGCAACCTTACCAGAAGGATTATAAGGCAATACAAATAGTGTTGTTAGTTGGTTCCCTGTGATACATGTACAGACCGCCAGATGTCGTTCCATGTAATCAGCTCTGTGTATAATACGTCGAACTAAAGGTTGGAACTTCCTCATTTCGGCGACCTCCATAGACATGTAGTCAACAGTGTGTAATGCATACCATGGACGATGTAAAGTTTTGTCTTTCAGTGATTTTGTGGTACATGGTCTAAAGCCATTGTATAATGGCAATGTCGAAGTGTTGTTGATCGTGCCCTATATTGTGATAACGTCTCTCCAAATGCCGCCACTGCAAACGGCACATGCGGATGGATATAAACACTGTGCAAGTATATATACTATTTTGATGTGACAAACCGTGTATGTAGATTATATTGTACGAATTTGAAAAAAATACAGATGTAGTTTTGTAGCCCGTGTGTTTTTATGGAGAAAGTGCTGTCTTGTATCTTGTACGTAAAATCCATTGTTGTGTATAGACTATGTAGGATCTACATGTATATTTCCACCGTAAACTTGTCTTGTAACAAACATCACTGAATTGCCATAAACAACTGGGATAGAGACTGCAGATAGAAACAGCACGGATGTCAAAGTGGTAGATGGAATATGGCTTAACAATTAAGAGTCAATTTTTAGCTGTTGGAAGGTAAGCTTATCCAACGAATGATCAGAGAATAGAGAAGAGACCTAACCTTGAACTTGATGATGTGAACTTGATGATGTGAACTTGATGATGAAGGACCTAGTTCATTGATAGCTGTGTCGATTGAGGAAAAAAGAAGAGTACAGTTTTGTTATTAACTGTTGCATCCAGAACCGTGCTTTATCCGGAATCATGCCCAGGCAAGGTTCCGGATAGTCCACGCGTATTCAGAACCAGAACTAGATAGGCACGGTTCTGGATATGATATGAACCATGTGAAGGGTTTGTTGATGTAAGAAGACAGTGGATGTTGATGGATCATTAAGTCAAATAAATGCTATTAGGGCAAACAGATGGATGCAAACATTGGACATTCTCTCCCTTTAGTCTGTACCTAGGTTTGCGTGGATGTTCAGTGCATTTGTAATATCGTGCTTGTGGCTCTGTTAAAATGTCCTGAAATGGGTCTGTGATGTAAATAGACATATTACAGATTTTTAACAAATTAATGTTAAATAATTTCTATCATTTTTCGTAACAGATCAGATATGTCATGTAAACTTCTCTTTTTCTCTTCAGCACAAACTTTAAAAACAAACAAACTGAAACTGACTGTAGTCCTTACCCACACCGGTAACAGCTATCTTGCCACGGTATCTGTACAAGTTAGACATGGTTTGCATTTAAGTAATTCTTGAGTACTGTCTGATAGGTTAAACACTACGCTATGTAAATAAAGCTACCTGCCTGAAACAGTAGGGGCAGCTAGGATACTGCACAGACATTTCCTGTACAAATACGAGATTGGAATATTATATCTGGTGTTTCCAAATTCTTAAAAACATGGGTGTTTGGTCGTAGTGTCTATAACACGAGTGTACCTCCGTAAGGAATCGAGAAAACAACTGTATTGATGTGTCACATAACGACTAATAAATAAATTAATGTTTTTGTACCCCTTGTCTGTATCTTTGTATTCAAGAAGAAGTTTAAGAATTGTGCGAATTCGTCTGTCTTCTCTGTCACGACCAGTGGAAGAGTAGCTCTAGTTAAAACTGGATTGAGACTAATCTCCAAGCAGATCTTTTGGTGGCTGCAAAGAAGGTATCAAATTTTCCATGCAGCATCCTTGGGTGGCAAATGGTAACTGTCTGGCAAATGGATACTGCCTGGCCAAGCAATTTCACAGTAATGTATATACAGTAAATAGAAGACTTTGCAAACCTCGATCGAGTTGCTATAGGCTGTTCCTGGCACCATATTTGACTAACCTGCTCCTCTGACGGCTGGGGAGTACATCTAATGTACACTGTAATAGCGTTACCGGAACTCGTAGGAATCGGAATTTAAAACCAAATGTGTATATATAAAGAAATTCGGTCGTATAGTTCACGACATATCCTTATCACGTACATATGTCATAAGTACATGGAAAGGTTAGTGTAAGGCTATACGGATTCCCTGATTAGATTACCCAGTCTGTAAGAAGAAACTGATTCTCATTCCTTAGACGTCGTAGTTTCTGTAGTACACTTGTCTAACTGTCCGTATGGCACGCCCCACCTTGAGTGTTTTATAATAGAGAAGTTATTCGCAGGATGTGACTCCGGACAAGTTCCATCCTACCCGCCGCCCCAGTGCGACCCCAGCCCGGCCGATATCGCGTTTCGCACGTTAGAACGTCAGACTCGCCGGGAATGTCCATGCAACACCGCCACACTCATCCCTCAAATCCCCGCATCCTGTCACAGAACACCCCAGAACGGCACGGCGGTTGGCTGGGAACAAGTGTTTGGTGCCAGCGTCAGCAGTAAACGCCACAACACGTCGACACCAGAAGAAATACGAGCCTCTGAAAGCAGTGGTTGAAGCGAAGCGAAGTGAAGCTTTCTCCACGCTGTACCAGTCAACACGTAAAAACCTTCACCATACGAATCTCCGAAAGCCACTTAGTAACTACTACTGCTGCCAGTGAAGTGAAGAGAAGCTTTCTCCATGCTGTACCAGGAGAAATACGAGCCTTTTGAAAGCAACTACTCCTGCCAGTGGTTGAAGTGAAGGGAAGGTTTCTCTGCGCTGTACCAGTCATCATCAACACGTAAAAACCGTCACCATACGAATCTCTGAAAGCCACCACTACTGCTGCCGGAGAAGTGAAGCTTTCTCCACGCTGTACCAGTCACCACGCTGTAAAAACAAACCGCCACCATGCCTATGACCGAGCCGATGACCAGGCACAACATCCACGAGCAGCTCCCGAAGAGAGACCGGATGCAGCTGTACAACTTCGCGGGCAGAGACATCATCCTGTGGGAGAGGAACATTGGAGACGACGGGGACGACATCGGCAAGAGGGTCTGGCCCTCGGTCAGTACAGATAACTCTTATTCTATCCAGAACCTTGCCTATCTTGTAGTTCTATTCCTGAATGGGTTAGGGTTAGTATCAGGCATGGTTCTGGATAGTCTCTGCTGCATCCAGAACCGTGCCTATCTAGTTCTATGCCTGAATGGGTTAGGATCAGGCACGGTTCTGGATAGTCTCAACTGTATCCAAAACCGTGTCTATCTAGTTCTATGCCTGAATGGGTTAGGGTTAGGATCATGCACGGTTCTGGATAGTCTCCGTGTAGAACGTAGATTTGCCTCAGGAACGGTTCTGGATACGCATGGACTATCCAGGACCGTGCCTTACTTCTGGATACAATAATTGTTTTGTAACTTTCAGTGTCAGCTTGTTGATTGTGCACGGTACCGACGAAAAGTTACATTGTACACTTAACACAAACTTTTACTGAGGAAAATTTATAAAGGTGAGATTAATGATAAGGTATGGATGCTGACAAAAATCAATGGCCATAGAGAATTCCAGTGTGAGATGCTGTTTGTCAAGACAAGGCAACAGAAAACCTGTTAAAGTGTGATAGCAAGCGACTATATACAGTAGTATGCCCTACAAACATACATAGCTTACTATTTTTAAAGTACGAAACAGAAATACATGAAGCAATACCATGTTTACTACAATGCGTTATTGTCATTTTACAACTGTTTCATTTCGGTCTAAGTTATCGCAATATCTAAGCCACGCTAGCATGAGGTATTCATAAACATATGCAGTAGTGCCAACTATTCATACCTCTCTTCTGTTAGTACATTCAATCTTGAACTTTCTAATACAATCTTTGTAAAAAAATGGATTTATTGGAAGACCAAAACTACCACTTTACTTCACGCAAAAATAAAACCTACATATCAACTCGGTACAACTCTCATTACAAACTCTGGATACTAGCTCTAGAAGCGGACCTCATACTCAAACTCGATTTGCTGCCTCTTACCCAATCATTATGATCTGATATTTCTTTAACTTTTTGTAGTTGTAAAATTTCAAGAGCGAACAGTGTCCTTGGGCACAGGACTGAAGTATTTTCTAAATAAAGCCTCAAAGTCCGAATATCCTTATGCCAGACCAGTCCAAACCAGCTTGTTGACGGGTAGGGCCACATGGACAGTACGGACTACTCAGCACGTTTATAAATCGTACACAACATGCCAAGTACGCACCGGATTTAGAACAGCGCTGGCATGACAATTATCCCTTGACCCGTGTGACCCGTAGGAAAGAAGAAAACATTCTTACCATAGTTGGTGTAACAGCCAAGACGTAGGAACAGTTGAAAACCTTCTGCTGCCTATCGCCTTATCTGGCCCTGTCAAGACATACCCTCAGGCCAATATGGCCTGCCGCTACTCAGAATAAGTGGTAAACATCTCCACAGGAATGTGATGAACGTGAACACGGAAGTCGATCGTTCGTATTTGCGGTTAATTTGTAGTGTTCAGCCCCCCAACCTTGGCACACTCACTAAAACATTACAACATCTCTTCAACATGCCTTAAAAGCCATTGGGCGCAAGGTATGTCAACATCGGGTAGTCTCTGGTCAGAAAAGTACGGTTAGCACATATATAATGCAATTCTGATAATTTCTTGAACCTTAAAGGTGCTGTACTTGTTTTTAAACAAAACATGCTTACTTCCCTGTCTATTCCAATACTAACAGAACACTCCCTCTCTCTTGATTTCCTCTCTCTATGATATCTGAAACGGTAGGCAGTGGACCTTTGCCAATTCCTGCAGAATGACGCCTTTCCTATGCAAGATAAGAAAGTTCTAGAGTTAGGAGCCGGCATAGGACTGGTCGGTATAGTAGCCAGTCTTCTCGGTAAGTCGTCCTTTTCACAGTTGGAGGACATGATATGGCAAAGAACCCTGTGGCACCCCGAAACCTGTCAGAACAACAAAAAAAATGGAAAAGAAGAAAAAGTGTGCAGCTAGAAGGGTAAAGGCTGGCATACATGAAAAATATTATTAATTTAGTGTTATGTGTTATTAACAATGATAATTTGTGACATTGGCAGGTTTACGTCATTTCGTTCCGTAACAACTGTGCTACAGGGTTCTAACTCGCCACGTTGTTTCTGAAGTCATTTTCGTAGAATACGGAATTCATCATGGATTGGAATGACACTGCTGAAACGTAGATCTTTTGACTTGGAGACGATTAACAATAAGTAAATAACTGTATTCCACATAGTTTTAAACTCGTTCATAATAGATCTTTTAAACTCTGTGGAATACAGTTACTGCAACCTTATTGATAATCATCTCCATTGTGAGACATCATAGACAAAAGGAAGACTGAAAACAGTAAAGGCAAAGTCCGCATGATACAATAGAAACTCTCTATGTAAATCGTCTGTACAAAACAACTGAAGATCTATCAATTGTGTTAACGCATCAACATAAACTTTTTTTCATCATTCAGATTTATTGGAATATAGCATTATGACCATGACGTTCTTTTCTTTTTCTCCAGTGTGTTGTTACATGTAACTACTCAGTGTTCTCACTACATGTCTGCAAAACTACATCCATCAACACCATGATGACAGACTGTGCCTGACCATCATCATCATCATGAACAACATACTCATCATACATGTACATCACATCTTACCCGTCACCATCATCAGAGTCAATGTGGTTGCTATTGTATCCAGAACCGTGCCTATCTAGTTCTATGCCTGAATGTGTTAGGGTTAGGATCAGGCACGGTACTGCATAGTCTGCGCGTATCCAAGAACATAGATTTGCCTCAGGCACGGTTCTGAATACGCGTGGACTATCCAGAACCGTACCTGAACATGGTTCTGGATAAAGCACGGTTCTGGATATAACATGTAGTTGTTCTGGTGAATCGTGTCATTGACACAGTTCCTAATAAGATTTTTTGGCGACGCCCCAGGGGCGGACGTGACGCTGACTGACCTTCCCAACATTGTCGGCAACATGGAGGAAAACGTTCGTGCCAACACAAAGGAAGGATGCAAGTATCTACCAACGGTAGGCACCGCCAAATAATCTCACAAATCAATATCCGATAGCAAACTGATCTGCCAGCGCCCATGTCCTTCCCTTTAATATGATCTACCTGATTCTCTGACGTTTCATGACTCGCTCTTGGCGGTTTGGTACATAACTCATCTTGAAGGCATACAATGCAATTTGAGGGCGGCAAAAGAAAAATATTCTGGATAAGTAAATCTGTCTGATATCGACATTGACTGCCATTTCTTGGCACATTTTAGTCATCATTCCATACTTGAAGTGTTTGAAATATCCCCAAAACAAGCTACATAAGCAGTTTCTTTGTTATTTGGTACCGCCAATAAATAGCCAAAACCAGCCTACGATACGAAACAAGCAACCGTTTTCCGTCAGCGACATTGCGTTTTTGCCTCACAGATATCAGTATGCTATGGGATAGGGTTGATGCAACTTACTACATAAGAAAAATTGCCAACAAATTGACTTCGAAAGTGTAGTTTTACTGCTCTAAAATCGCTTTGGGTGCTATTAAAAGTGCTATTAAACTCTTGTTTTGTGCAGGTGTGCCCCCTAGTGTGGGGAAGGAACCTGCACAAGATCAAAGGACCGCGGGAAGGTGTCCACTACGACTACGTCATCGGTACTGACGTCATCTACATAGAGGAAGTCTTCCATGACCTCAGCGTGACCTTGAAGCACTTCTGTGACCCCAGAACCACCGTGCTCCTGGGATGTCATTTCCGGATCAAGAGTCGTGACCTGAAGTTCATTGAACTCTTGAAGAAGGACTTTAAAGTTGTGAAGGAACACAAGATTCCTGGACAGGGTGTCAACAAGATTCTGTTTGAGGCTAGATTGAAAGGTTCGAATGGAATCGACGTTCCAGCTGAAAATCACTGATCGCCGGAAATTTGACAATATTCAAAGTACATAATGCACAAAGGAAAAGCAACGGTGAAATTTTATACTTTTCTTGTGAAAATCTTCATGTAATTCTGCATGATATTGTTTTTTGGGAAGTTTACAAAATTCACATTTGCCTTGCCCTTATTTGATGTAATAAACTAAAAAACGTTTATCATTATGTAAACAGCCAGTCTGTTGTTTGTGGTCACGTTTGCCATGTAAGCATAGGTCCACAGAAAAGACAAGGTCATCTTGAATAAGTTCCAAGCATAATTGGCCCAGTGGACAAATATGCATGGACACTGTGCGATGTCATATCGTGACCGTCAGGCGATTTGGGACGTGGGGATATGTGGCGGTTTAGGCACTGTGCTTGATGACGTGTTATGCCTCCTAGCGGATGTTGAAAACACTACAGCTCCCTTGACCTTGTCACCTCGGTATTTGATAAATAAACGGTTCATGACAACCTGAAGCCCACTGGAATGTCCCAAGGCAACCCGTCCAAAATGTCGGTCAAATCATCTGACGGGCGATATGGGTTATTTTCATAAGATATTCATGATTGGTTTCTCATTTATACCAAGGAGTTTTTTAACCTCCTTGATAATATACAAATGTTTGTACATAACGAGTATTGTACACATACATAATTACATATCATCATGTATTAAGCAAAAGGTGTGTAATTGATTGAAGTAAGCCAAAGTTACATTCGGCTCAATATCTCTATCAAATGTGTTTATGTTAATATTTGAACTACAAGTCTCTTCAATTACGTTAAAACCTGTTTTTCTTCCAAAAGTCAGAAACAGCTAATAGGGAAAAGTTGTGTATTTAAGGATGACACGCCGTCTGAATAAGGCCTATATTGAGTTGATTTGATGCAGGGCCCTCACTGCAAAGTTCCATCAAGTCAGGAGAAATCCGGTTGAAACCAGAATCTTCTTCACTGCAAGATATTTGGGGACTATTTCCCATCAGCCAGTGCACGAAGACGTCATCCTACGCTATACTAGTCCAAGTCGTGACAGACTGGCGCAGTGGAGTAAACATTGTAGCGATTATTGTAACAGGTTAAAAATATAACTACCGTATCAGGTTACCCTCCTGTCAGGCTCCCTGAGATGTTCCCGCCATCTGCGACAAAGCTGCGGTGTGATAGGGAAACGTTAGCCTGGCAGCCAGACCATCGTAGGCTCCCCGTGTTTCTACGGTGCTGAGAGAACGGCCGACCCGCCCAGGTCCATATTAAAGCACACGTCGGGTTTTGTTACGGGGTCGGCTTCAATTGGATCGCCCACGATCTTCAGGACGGCATTAACTTGAAAGGCCAGCTGGAAAGGTCTAGCATGTCAGGAGAGGAGGATGGAGAATGGAGAATGGTAACCAGGCTAGCCTGGAGCTGGTAAAACACCCCTAATTAGAAGCGGCCTGTGCAGAACGGTACCCAGACTAGAGAAACGCAAGGCCGTCCAGGACAGATCGAATTGCAGCAGACAGTCCGCCAAACATGGGTGACCTCCTCACTGAACTTCTGGAGCTGAACGATAAACCGGTATCGTATGCGGAAAGACTGGTGCGTATTACTAACTTTGCAATTCATAGTCGACCTGTACAAGGATTTCATACTTGATTACAGGACGTTCGTTCATCTTGTTTCATTTAGCATCCTAGGACATATGAAAAGAAATAGGCACACTCGAGAAACTTAGATTAACCGTAATATGTTTTCAAACCCGCTAAGAGTGAAAAAAAGAAAGGCCGGGGAAAAGAATATGTAAAATTAACAGTAGAACAGTGATACATCTAAAATGAACTGTTATAAGGCATGCACCTTCCGTACTGAGTCAATATACATATGGAGGTTTTGTAATCCCCTTGGTGCACTTTGTACACATGTCAGCGTCTCTGATGCGCCATCACGAACGTAAGGAATAGCTGGGATATCAGATAGCGCCGTCCCAGCGAGGATAACACATCCACTGGACAAGATAGCCGACAGAAAACAGAAATAAAAGGCAACAAGGAAACCCTCAAATCGAAGGAAGATACAGAATAAAGATAAAATGCACAGTTATGATGTTTAGAATTTTATCTGTATAGTTATCCCTGACGTAGGTTCAACTATCTATGGCCAAACCGGCAGACGCAGCCCCAAAATAAATAACAGGCGGGTCCTTGACCCAAATCTATTCTCGCCTTCACCGTCAGGAAGCTATCTTGTGCCAAGCTATTCGCTTGTGCGGACTGATATTATGGGCCGCGCCAACACGCATTTGAGTAGAGTTGGAATTCCAGTTTGGGCCGCTCCATCTCTGGGGGTTGTTCAGTTCAGTTGTAGTTGACAAAGAAAGAAAATAGGGACTTTTACAAAGACTACAAAGAACTTCAACATCCTCAATTCACCCTCAGGTATTTCTGAAACACGATATAAGTAACATGATTGTGAAATAGTTCATTCCAACCTACATGCTGACAGACGACGTTCAAGGTCAAAATGTAGTTACTTGCCCAACGCCACCGCCATGGTTGCACCTGTACCAAACGCAAACAAACTCCTCAGCACTGACAAATTCACAATACCAAGGCTTCGCCATATGTAGATGACGTCAAAAAATTCCAAAGACTACATATTCAATGTGGACATTTTGAAATGAAAGTATCGTGCATATGAATAGAAATATTATTGGAATTAACTAAATTCATGCATTGAGCGTCAAGATGCGTTCGAAGGTCAGAGGTCGCGGAATTTTCTTGCCAACAACACAGTAGGAATAGGTACATGGAAGATAATGGCAAAGTTTAACTTTGATCCAACACCAGAAGGGAACTCACCATGAATTTTCGGTCGAACTCATCAACCAATGAATGATAAACTCGCTGACGTCGTTCCGGAAGTCGGAAGCATGATGACGTCAGGAGTGAATCGAAAGTGGCGGGAAGACGGAATCTCCCATTCATCTGACGAAGGTTGATGAGTTTGACCGAAAATTCATGGTGAGTTACCTTCTTGTGTTGGATCAAAGTTAAACTATACCATTACGGATTCTACACAGATGAACTTGATCATTCGAATACATGGAAAATGTGTCCTGCTCGTTCTTCCAGGAGCGGGCTCGGGACATGATGCGGACCCGGCGGCGGAGGCAGGTGTTCCAGCTGCTCGGCAGGGAAATCGCCATCTGGGAGAGCGACGTGGGCGAGGAGACCGACCTGGCCATCGGCAAGCGGCTCTGGCCCGGGGTAGCGTATCCACAACCGTAGCTGTCGTATCTAGAACCGAGCCTGTCGTATCTAGAACCGTGCCTGTCGTATTCACAACCGTAGCTATCGTATCTAGAACCGAGCCTGTCGTATCTAGAACCGTGCCTACCGCATCCAGAACCGGCGTGCATGCCGTATCCAGAACCGTGCCTGCTGTATTTAGAACCGTGCCTATCGTATCTAGAACCGTGCCTGTCGTATCTAGAACCGTGCCTGTCGTATCCACAATCGTAGCTATCGTATCTAGAACCGTGCCTGTCTTATCCACAACCTAGCTATCGTATCTAGAACCGTGCCTGCCGCATCCAGAACCGTGCCTGCCGCATGCAGAACCGTGCCTGCCGAATCCAGAACCGTGCCTGCCGTATTTATAACCGTGCCTATCGTATCTAGAATCGTGCCTGTTGTATCTAGAACCGTGCCTGTCGTATCCAGAACCGTGCCTGTCGTATCCACAACTGTAACTACCGTATCCACAACCGTGCCTATCTAGTTCTGTGCCTGAATGGATGGGTTAGGGTTAGGATCTGTCCACCCGTATCCAGAACCGTGCCTGTGGTAAATCTACGTTCTTGGAGACGCGTAGATTAGCCAGCACCTTGCATGGTCCTGGATAAAGCACGGTTCTGGATACAACATGAGCGTAACATACACCACGCACGGAACCAGACATTTTGAAATGATGTGTTTTGCAATCTGTTTTTTTTTTCAGAGTCAAATCATTACAAGAAGAAAAGAAAAGAAGTAGAAAAGAAACTCAAAATCTACGCCTTGAAGTTGGTCAATTTTCCTAGTTTCTCAGTATGTTGAAAGCAATGTTTTTTATGACGCTCATTCAGGGCTTGGATGTAATTTTTCTGTCGTGATATGCTTTTCCTTCTTCCCTCCCAGGGAGTGGCGTTTGCAGAGTTCCTGGAGTCCGAAAATTTCAACATGTCGTTTGAAGACAAGAAAGTGATCGAGTTAGGAGCCGGAACAGGACTCGTGGGGATCGCGCTGAGTTTTCTGGGTACGACAGATACTAATGACTTATAACTTTTATACATTCTAGTTTGGCTCAATTACTTTGACTTCGAAAATTATGTATGTATGTATGTATGCGTGGGTGTAAGCGCGCGTTTTGGGCATGCGTTTCTGTCTGTCTTATAATTCTGTTTTTGTCTCTCTCACTCTCTGTCTCTTTCTCTGTTTTGCCCCTCTCTGCCTGTATCTCACTCTGTCACTCTTTTGTGTTTGTTTAATTCTCTCTCTCTCTCTTTCCGTCTTTGTCTCTCTTCGTCTTTGCCTCTGTCTCTTTCTGCCTCTGTCTGTCACCCTATTTGCCTGTCCCTCCTACCTGTCTCTCTCTGTCTCTCTCTGTGTGTTTGTCAGGAAGTGATTGAAGTGACTAATTTGGATGTGTTGAACGCGACACAGCTCAGCATTAATAAATAACGGTTGATTGTTTGTCGCCTGTAAATGTGAACGCCATAGGGGCTGACGTGACCCTGACTGACCTACCTGACATCATTTCCTACACGGAAGAGAACGTCGTAATGAACACTATGGACAACGACACACCCCTGTGTAGATATACTCCACAGGTGACGCTGGTTACTCTTATTACTGACGTACAGAGCGGTACGGCACAAAATGAACATCTCTTTATCATTCTAAATATCACATGTATAACGTTATACAAGTATATACACAACTAACACCGTGAAAACTACTTCTAACATTCTTTTATAACTTTTCATTTATATCTTTATCCTAGTCTGTAAGCCACGGCTTGTCCTCATAAATTATATAATATATGGCACATAACACCCTTAAAATGTTATCTAATATATATACATAGAGATATAAAAATAGAAAAGGTTCGTTGACACTTTTTGTTACTAAAATCGCAAGGCAATTTCTAGTTGCCATTTTAAATATTTACAGGAATGCTAAACTGGACTGTTTTCAGGGCCAGTACACAGACCAGCCCCCAGTTAGAGCCTAAGGGGTGTCCTCGGTGACATGTTGGCCCTGGAGCCGAGGAACTAGTCTGTTTTCTGGTCCTGGCAACATCCTGGCACCCAGGCTACAGGAATTCTCACTCTAATACTGCCCTACATTCCTTCCCAAGGTGCGCCCTCTAACGTGGGGACGTGACCTTGCAGACTACCCCAGGAACAACCCCCGATATGACTACGTCATCGGAATGGAGTGTGTGTACATCGAGCCCGTTTTTGATGACCTTATCGCCACCATCAAACACCTGAGCGACGAAAACACCGTCATTCTGATCGGCTATCACGTCCGCATCAAGAAACGCGAGGAGAAGTTTAGGAAACTGTTCTTCGAGAATTTCAACGTTTTGGGTGAATTTGCAGTCAAGGGTCCAGCGTTCACTGTGTTGATGGCTAAAGTTCTGCCCGGGGAAAACATTTCGTAGCACTCGTCTTCCTATATGATGTGATTTGGTATAATATTGTGTGATGTTAAATGATGGTATCGGTTTAATACTTATCTTCATGTGCTGCGTATTCGGTTATTTTGACCATTGATGTAGATCTTGCAACGTCTAGTCTGTCTAAGTCTGGTAAATGTCGTCAAATGGTGAAAATCATGTATTGTTTCGTTCTTTCTAGTTCTTCTTAGATGCACGTTTAGATTATGCGTCGTTATGTGTGTGTGTGTGTTTACACGTATAAGTACATGCACATACGAGAGAGAGAAACAGACAGAGAGAGAGATGAAAAGAAAGAGCACTGTTACGTTGATGAAAGTTAGTCATACAGGTAAACCAAGGCATGCTCATAGACAATTCAAACTCTACTACTGGATAAATTACAGAGATTACTTTCTGTAGTTTGGAGTGGCATCTGTCACTCTTCTTCTTTAGTGACGCTGAAGAAGAGAGTTGGGTGTCACTTGAAACGTCCGGAAGTAATGTTGAATTTATCTTGTAGGATATATTGAATTGTCTTTGAGTAAAGAGCACTGTTGAACCCACTCGCCTTGAGTACGTGACGGCATTAACAAACATATGAGAAGGGCCCAACCTTGTTCTACATATTTTGACGCGCTGTCCCGAACGTGCAGAGATGTAAAATTCCCGCCCTTTTAACAAATTGTGACACCGTCCCAAGAACACGTGTAACCTGATATCCATATCGTCCACACAACACCTCAGCCAACTTCCATATATGGTGCGGGACTTGACAACGGTAACTTTGATGGATGGTTCTAGACTTTTCTGGTGTCGCACGCGCGGACCTGAACTGGGCAAATGTAGCAGGGTTTATATAATAACTAAAGCAAACAGATATCATCAGAAAGACTTGCTACATGGTTAGGTTAACCTCCAGTTCTTAAATCTGAACAAGTTTGCTTTAATTAACATCTCTGGATGTAGACATAGTTTCATTTGTAATATTTGCATGTGGCCCTGACTACATATATTGTGTAAACAGTAATTTGATATGGAATGAAGGTTGTCAAGTTCAAAAATAACGGAACCAGTTCGGTTTGGTTGAGTTCGGTTGGCGTACACCATATTCCGGGTTGACCAGTACAGAGCCAAAGCTGGTGACTTTTTTGAAATTCTATATCTCTGTGGTCCTCTGGCTGTTTTAACACGTTTGACAAGATTCTGACACGAAGGAGGGGATAACTAACTCACTCACTTATCCTCGCAAGCTCCAGGGAACGTAGCACCTCGCCAAGTTGTCTTCCACTTACTTCTGTCCTGCGCCGTCTGCCAGGCTGTGGCTAGGTCGAGGCCCATTCTGCGTCTGCCTCTAGGTCTCAGGTCCAGCCAGTCGGGGGTAGCCTGGAGGCTTCCAGGGGTTACTAAGGGTCTTCCTGGTGACAACACCTGACGGAAATGTCGTCCGAGAAGGAGAGAGCGCAGGAGTTGATGAGGAAGAGGTGCCGGATGAGACCGTACCATTTCGTGGGGAGGGAGATCGTCATCTGGGAGAGGGACGTGGGCGAGAACACGGAGGAAGCCATCGGGAAAAGGATCTGGCCAGGGGTAGGTGGCAGGCTGTTTTATCCAGAAGCGTGCTTTATCCAGAACTGTGCTTTATCCAGAACCATACTCACACACCGTTCTGGATTGTCCACGCGTATCCAGAACCATGCCTGGGGCACATCTACGTTCTTGGATACGCCTAGACTATCCGGAACCGTGTCTGATTCTAACCCTGCCCCAGTCTGGCATATATGAATGAATCTTTATTGCATATTCATGCCCAAATGGGTTAAATGCACATGTGACCATATCATGGTCTAAGGTATATAAAACAAGGAGTATTGAATACTGAAATGCTACATTCTAATGCTAAGTCCTAAAAATCTAAATATTACAACTTACAAAACTGTATACTATTTATCATCTACTGTTGATCAGCGTTTCTTCTCTCTTTTTGAAACATCTAGAAACATAGCTACATACTATGTCTACTATACATTCATTCTTGCGTGACATCAAGTATTTGAAAGTGGCTAGCTTAGACATTTTCTTACATATCTTGTCTAATTGTAAAGTTTTGAATAGAGCTTGGCGTTCAATCAAGTAAAAAATGTGTCTCGTTTTCAACATATAAATGATTACAAAATTCGCATGTTCTATCTTTCACAGGGGTACGGCTATGCCTGCCAGATTCTATACGTAAAGGATGGTCACTAATACGAAGTTTACACATGGCTCTGCGATGTTCAAAGTTTCCAATGTTTAAATATGGTTCTCTTTCATAAATCTCTTTGAATGTTTTGTATGTCCTTAGTTTGTTGCCTTGGTTTTCTCTTCGTCCTTTGGTTTGTAATTCTGAGTTGAACTTTTGTATGAAGATATCTTTCAATCTTTGTTTCAGTTCATTTAGATGAGAACGCGAGTTCAAGTGACCACTTATGTATAGGTAGGCACAGCCAGACTCCTCTAACAGTTTCCTTACATTAGATAACCAGCAGGGTGTTTTACAGCGATCTAGTTCTTGTTGTACCATATAGGCTTCATGTTGAAGACTACTTGTGTGTACTTGTGTGTACTATAGATAGACACGGTTCTGGGTATACAATGCATGCCTATCTAGCCTGATCTTTCGTACGCTCCAAGCAGAGGTTAGGTCAATTTTCAGCCTTTTTAAAGACTTTTTTCGGCCTTCTTTTCGGCATCCTGGTCAGAAAAAAAGCTATAAAGCAGGCCTAACATCTGCTTGGAGAGTAAATCCTTCGAATATCTTCCTGGTCATTTCCTATATTTTTTTTTCAGTCGGAAAAGAAAAACACACACGTACTTCTATGTTGAGAAATAATGTTCACAAACAATTGCAAAGTGATAGGACAAGTTTGAACTGTTCGTTGTCTATGTCTTATAGGTGTAATTTGTTCTATTTCTTATGTCTGCGTTAAGCTTTTCATTGAACGCGGGACACCTGAATAAAAATAGGTAATGGACCTGAGTGTGATCTACTTTTAAAATGAATGAAAATTGATGAGTGAAATGATTATTAATAAGTTTTTGTTTTGAAACTGGATCAGGGCGAGGCGTTTGCAGAGTACCTCGAGTCTGGCGAGCTTTCGTTAGAGGACAAAAAGGTCATCGAGCTGGGAGCCGGCACGGGATTGGTGGGGATAGTTGCGAGTCTTCTAGGTCTGTACATGTATAAACACTGGCCTGTTTTGGTAGTAGCTTAGTAATTTTTACGTACTTCTAAACGTTTTGGCTAAGAGCTGGTGTGTTACACCGAAGCTAGGGCGGTTGTACTGGTTATACAGATACAGATAAAGATACAAATGTTTAAATAAAATTTGAATAAAAGCCTGTATTTCTGTCACTGTTTCAATAAAAAGCCTGTATTTCTGTCACTCATACAATTTAGTGTTCCGACTTTGCCCAAGGCCTTTGTCCGGATAATATGTATCGACGACCTGAACAATGCGATCGACACAATCGCAAAGTCGATTGAGCAATAACCCATTTGATTGATTGATTGATTAATTGATTGATTGATTGATTGATTGAGACAAAACGTGATAATACTAAAGCTTAATACACCGAAAATGTGCTGAAAACGTGTTTCTGTGTGATGACCTTGACCACCGCCATGTTGGTTCAGGCGCTGACGTCACCATCACAGACCTTCCCGACATCCTCCCCTGCACAGCTGAGAACGTGACGTCAAACACGATGGACGGCCAGAGATGCGTCTGCAAATATCAGCCCAAAGTAGGCACCGCTTGTTTTCCTTAGATGTAACAGGTAATCGGAGGGTTCAAACCTCCGGGAAGTATGAATTTCATAGTTTTTGTGAATTCATTGGCACAACCAAAAAGGCGTACTAGTACTTTCAATGGAACTAGGACAGAAACCTTGCAGGCTGAGAGCTTGTCGTGACAAGCCCGAAGCAACTGTGTGTGTGTGTGTGGGGGGGGGGGGCTCACTTCCGCCCAGCCTGTTGCGATACCATTTAGACTGCGAACTTGACCTTAAGGTCAATCTGCGGTTACGAAATCCCCTCTTCCTGCCGATCTATTCTATTTAGATACATTATAGGATAAGAGAAGAAGCCTGTGAATTGCCGACACAGTACTAGTGTGACAGTGTCCAGGAAAATAAACTAAACATTCTAACATGTTTCATCCCACCTCAGGTGCGCCCCCTAGCGTGGGGAAAGAACCTTGCAGCATTTCCAGCGCACGGCGTCCATTACGACTACGTCATAGGGATAGAAGTCGTGTACATCGAAGACGTGTTCGACGATCTCATCCGGACCATCAAATACCTGAGCGACAAGGACACCAGGATCCTCATAGGGTACCAGATCAGGGTCAAGGAACGGGACTCCAAGTTCGTCCGCCTCTTTAAGGAACATTTCCGCGTCTTGAAGGAGAAGAGCATCATGGGTAACCGGATGAAGTTGTTGGAGGGACGACTCAGATGACACTAAATTATTCAGTTTGACGTCATTTCCGGTACCATGCGATAATGGTCACCTTCAGCTGGAGGAAATTAAAAACAAGTAGAAAAGTAACATTTGCAAATCAAATGCATGCTGTTTACCTTCACATGGTCTAGCCTAACAAACTACTGCTCTGTAGTGTTAATTCTTACTCAAACACTTTCACATATACTAGTATGGTGAGCAGCCCCTTTAGCTCTGTCCTGCTACATATTGTACCCCAACACTGCTACAGTACTAGTTACCATGGTGACAGACGTCTGGTCCAGGTCATTGACTTTATTCGTTTGGAGAAGAAGAGGAAACTGAGCAAAAGCAATACTAGTATGTTTTCCTTCTCCGAAGATAAACATAAAATTATTTGTGTGTTTGTGTACATCACACGGTGCCGAACATTTTATCTAGGGATGTGCATAGACACGTGACAAGCCTGTGTGCTGTCATTGGTCTACACGTGCTGTGTAGTCGGTTTTTGGCGACGCCTCAGGGGCGGAGGCATTTGTGTATATAATACGATCGCTTTGAAAGAATTTCAAAAATTGCACGAATGCATTCCCTTGGGAATTGGTTTTGAGGTAACCTTCGGCCATGTGGTTTTTGGACCCAGCAGAGAAGGCCTTTGTTGCTTTGCACGTGAAAGACACCATTTTGGGAAAATTGGCTTTTTGCACACAGAATATTAATGACTGTCTTTATTTATTATATTGATGTTTCAAATATGTTTTTTCTATCAGGACAACAAACAATATACATCTTTTTTGTTGCTTATATAAAGAAAGAACTCGGAGCAGTAAATTCAAGCTCATTGTTTCAAATAATTTTTTGTTTCAATTAATATCGACATGTGATCAGCTGTGAACACAATTACTGTATATTTTGAATTTCAAAATCTGATATAGGCTCCTCTAGATCGTTAAGGCTTTTCTTACGTTGGGCACGGTAAACCTCTAAGTCAGGTTGATTGTAACGACATGATGCTGGTCGTTCTTTTGTATAGCTTACTGTGTGATGACGGTGATGTTTTGCGTAAGGGATTTTATTCATTTGTATCAGTGTTTTGTATCATGCGTGTTTGTGTCACTCTTGCTTTTTTGTTATTCTTTTTTTTCTCTCTGCTTTTTCTCTTCTTTTTCTTTCTTGCGAAAATGTTGTCGGTGCACGCACATCCCAATTCCTCCAGGACCAGGGTTCGTACTAGCCAGGGAATTCCTTCTGTAGTCTGAGGGTGGCTAAGTTAACCTGCGGGTACCAAGAGAGAAAAGAGCATTAGCAAAATCAATGCCATTTTTTGCGTAGCTATGATCTTCTTCTGTATGATTCAGGGTTTTGTTTGTTACACATTAATATAGATATATATACAAAGCATATGAGCCGATAAATTTTTCAGAATGAAATGAAGCGTACATTAACGTAAACAAAGGTTGAAAGTTATAATGTTCATTCATCAAGAAAGATGTTACTATGACTATGACACATGATGTTCCCAGATCAACAGAAACGACAAATACACTGTGTGACGTGGACCTACCGCTGTTCTGACCCTCCTGTAAACGGACTGTTGGTACATCTCGCCAGTGAAGTTCTTCTGTAGGTTGGCTTGGCTCACCTGCGGGCACAGAGAGATAAAGGACATGAATAAATTGAAGCCATTTCCTACCGTTCAAGAGAAACTCCGATTGGAGTCTCTCCCGGTAGAGGTCCCGATCGGAGTCTCTGCTGGTACAATAATTACATTCATGTTCAGTATCAAACACGTACAGCATTACATGATATTCAGGTTTATGGCAACCACAGACTATTTAAATGAGATCAGTAGCTACCAGTAATGCGACTGAATGTTTAACTTTTAAGATATATTGTTATGTTACAGCAATAGACTTCTATCAGACCGGAGTCTCTACCCAGCCTCAGTACTATTGTAAAGAATTTGACCTGTGGACAGGCAGGAACTCAAGGCCTGACGTAGATGGAAAAATAATGGCAAGTTGTTACTGCAATATTCAATCTGGACTGAAATTTTCAATCTGGACAGGTAGTCTTATCAGAGGGAAGATGATATTAGGTAAGGCCGGAAAATCCCAGAGGAACATGTCAAGTGGCTTAAACTTTATGTAAACTGAATTCCGACGTCTTCTCACATGATGGAAGATAACAAGTGTGGTAAATGGCCAAGAGCAACTGAAAAAGTAAATTACTCGGTCCATCAATACGTCATAATTTAAAAAGACCAATCGGGTCAGTTATAGAATTACGAATGGGCCATCACTTGGGGGACACAATGAGCTACGGTGGATAAAACTCTTACTGATCGAACTAATTAACAAAGCTAACTAAAATAAAGAACAACTGCTATATGGGCAGCACGTCGTTTCGCGCAGGCGCAGTACGTTCTGCCGACGTGCTTATATGGGCATTGTTGTAACGTAAGAGGGGAAGTGCAAGTAGACAACGTTTAACAAGTATTTATACGAGTAAAAACACGTTTGGTGCTTTGCGAAACTGACAACTAATGAACAATCGCAATCAGATTGGTACTAACAAAAACAGGAATGACACCCGCTACGAAATTCAATGATCCAATTAAAACAGGGAATCATTATCATTACCGTACGCATAATGTTGTCGAACAACAAAATAAAGTCTCGAACTCACAAAATGAAACAACTAGAGCAAACAAGAATGAAGCCCTAACTTATTCAAAAACGATTCAAATTCTACTGCTGGATAAAATATGGAGATTACTTTGCATGACATCAATCCTCTTCTTCAGCGTCACTAAAATGAACTGACAGAACAAGTCAACACTTATTACAAGTGAAAGTGTTGACTAGTATTAGTGTTTACGGGCTCTGTCAGTTCATTTAGACTTGCCAACCTTAGTCTTTTTTGGGTGGCAGCCTGGCGAGAAACTACTAAAATTCACAGTCAATGAGTCATTGATCATCAATACTTCGTTTAGAACTAGAGCATAGAATTGACAATACTTATAATTTGACACAGCGGACTACAGGCGCAGACGAAATTTTACCGATCAAAACAATTGATACAGCTATCAGTAGCCTGTTACAATTCAGAATGTCATGATCAATACAACTACAAAGACGGAAATTAATGAATTATACAAAATACACAAATACACATTCGGTGCCTTGCGACACATTGCAAGTCCATATCATTAGCCAATAACTTATGAAATATGCTCGAGTCACGTCTGTACGTAACTTCCAATGGTCGAAACAGTTTTCTATGCTGTGCCGCTCACGCAGCCATCGAATTAGTAAACAACATGCCTGTTTAACTCAATCACCGAAAATTTCCAGGCATCCAGGCATTAGCGCCTGCAAACAGTGTCTTAAAAAACCTTGACCAACAGATTAGAAACCAACAGCTGAGACTAAGCGCTGCTACTCACAACCCAATCTACGTCCACCGTGACAAAGACTAAGACACTCTCTGCTAAATTTCTACCCAGACAGACCTTACATATTTTTTTTTACCTTCCATGTAAAATATTGCCAGGCAAAGTGCTTCAATAAGTAGGTCATATCCCTCCACCACTTATGAACAATGTTGTCAACAAGAACATTTCGGTCAAAAGCGCCAAATGTTTGTTTTAGAAGTCTCCTAGTCTGATATCTGTACATTTTTGTGGAACTATTTCCTAATTTAGATAAAATTATCCGTGAAAAGTACAGGCACAGAGGAGGGCTAGCAGGTCTGCCCGTTAGGTACGGTGGGAAATGAACAATAATTTGTGATTAAACTGGTTGTATATACGTATCGAGTCCAAGTGTCTACCACAACATTGTTTACTTGTAGCATGTATCGGCGTACAGAAAAAGGACTTACCTGCGAAGTTCAAGATGGTTTTGGCTTCTACCGGAATCTCCATCCTGCCTCCATCCTGCCCCACGCTCGGTCGCCCGACCGCCCGCCAGCTTGCTCGGCCGCCGGCCTGCCCCCCAAGTCTCCCGCCAGGTCACCCGCTTGCCCGGCCCGGCCGCTTGCCCGCCCGCCCGCACGCGGTCCCCCCGGTCCGTTTGGCTAACGCGGAAGTAAAGCACACTTGGACGTTTGCCTTCTCAGTGCAGAAGGCTTGGTGGGAAGGGAATTTTTATACCAGAGAATACGTCATCAAGGAGTGACCTCATCTAATTACACCACTGATTGGTCAAAACTTTAGATACAATGTTAATATTTAAATTACAAAATTTAATATGTGCGATGTCAGCAACCCATGCAACCCACTGCCCAAGACATCTGTTTTTCACATCTTTCTCAACAACACTGTACAAGCTGCGGGGGTGCCTCATTTCTGCAGTGCTAAGGGTTCGAGTTGAGTTTCTTCCAACACTTTCGATTGGGCACCGGATTCTGGTGGATTGGGCAAGCAAACCAACGTAACGTTACATCGGATTCCACACATCCCAACTGTCCGTACTTTGATTTGTATCCACGAATTTTATGTCAAGAGAAGAGCAGTGAATAATGAAAAATAATAGAAAAAAGATGGTCGCTGACGTGTTTATGTCTGGCCTGGATGCCCGACCCATAACACGCTAGGCAAGTTCCGGGTGGCAGGCTGCGAATTCGCGCCAATGGGTCAGGGGTTAGGGGTCAACGTACTGTTGGTTACGCAGATCGAACCGCATGTCACCGTAGAACGCGTTATTCCCTGAGTTGCGGCATATGCCGGGTGACGATTTGACCCCGTTGCATGGGTGTAAACAACTGCCCATAGTGCAACAAAAGACCTTAGACCTACATAATGTTTATACTTTTTCATATCTACAGGATTTGCCCAGGACAACCATGTAGATATTTCGTGCATTGCAAAATGACAGCGAACGCTATTGCCTTCCATACTTTATCATTTTTTGTCAGTTTATTTGTGTTCCCTTGGGAATTGGTTTTGAGGTAACCTTCGGCCATGTGGTTTTTGGACCCAGCAGAGAAGGCCTTTGTTGCTTTGCATTTTCGGTCCACAAAGCGCTACTTCTTCCGATGTTCTCGAGCTCCATCTTCTTGAGTGAGAGATGTGGTTTTGACGCCATGCTTGAGTTGTAGTCACTGATGTCGTCACAGGATAGCTGGGTCATATCTGCGTGAAAGAAAAAACATATTCAATTGTACAGAATATCATATACACACTAGCTGTAGCCTTAATTCAATATAGGAATTAGGATCGCATTTATCTGGTGGAAAAGCCCGCGTTTTATTTTCCCTCATCGCTAAATTGCCTGCATCAGCAAACCACAAAGGAAAAGGAAAGAAAAAATAATAAAGACAGGAGTGGAATGGAAACAATTGCGAGGTAGATGTAAGAACTGATAGCGTGGAAATAGTATAAGCCATACTAAAATGTAAGAAAAAAGACATTGCAGAGATGAGGGAGTGATTCCCTGGTCTTTAGCGTGGCACACCATGCATATGTCTCGGTTACTAGTACTTGGTCTTGGTTAAACATTTCAACTCAGTCACAAAATGCAATCCTGCAAAATTAAAATCTAGCCAAAAACGAGACTTCGGAAGTAAGCAAAACAAACCGAGGAACCCACACAATTTGGCAAACACACAAGGAATGATCCTGCGAGACTATTACCGAAACTTGGAAACCAAGCAAAACGGACGGAATAAACCACACAATTCAAAGAACAAGAACGGTGAAGTCAGGAAGTCGGGCATTAAAATCTTCACAGTATGTCCCGAAAATAATTTCATGTTGGTTGAACATAGCATACTTCGTCTTAGAAAATTGTTCAAAATATGGCAATACTAACAGAAGAATATATAACTCTAGTTGTGTTTCATTTACTTCTAATCAGTATAGCCTGGCGCAGCCAGAATCGTACAGTATCTCTACGGTGCCGGAAACGCTACCCACCCGCCCAGGCACATTAACGCATGCCGGGGTATTTTACGGGTCTGTTCAGTTCACCCACAGGAGGCAATAATTGACAAAAGGCCAGCTGTAAAGTATCTAGCCCTTTATAAGCCACAAATCTCTGTTGCTAGCACGGCCAACTTCAAGTACAATTTCTAGCTTACGATAGGATCTATTAGCTAACAAATAAAGCAGTCGAGTGACTGCCCAACAAAAATAGGAAGGTGTACCAAAAGTTTGAGACTATCGAAATGGGTCATCAGAATACAGAGATTTTGACGCTTACGTAAGAAGCTGAATGTAAGGAATGATAATACACAATTATATAATGGCATCGACTTGGTTGAAAACAGTGAGCTTACAATTTATAGACTAAAGAGAGCAGCAGAGCAACAAACATATAGGAAAGTATACAAAACATTTGAGGATAGAGAGATTCCGGCACTTTTGTAAGATACCTTTTGCTCTTTTATAAGGGCAAATAGTTACATGGACAAATCAGTACAAAATGATCAACAAGTGAAACACATTGACGCTACAGTAACATTTCTTACAACATTTGTATATAAAGTAGCGTACTCACCTCCTGGTTTTGTCGGCCAAGTCCGTGGAAGGTTTCCAGCGAAGGTTACGCAGAGACAACGGAGTGGTCCTCTTTTCAAACGTTCGATCACCACAAAAGACAAAGTTCGAGCTGTGTTCAAGCCTATAAACCTCCTTGGTTCAGGGTAAATTTTACAAAACAAACCGGATTTTAACAAACTTATTCTCTAAGTCTGAAGAATCATAATGTTGGCTTGTGGACCAGCAGAGAACACGTCTACCCTGGAATACAGCAAAATTGCATCTGCAGTAACAGCCTTGTGTCTCTAAAGAGCAAGCAGGATGGAAGCTCCACCCACCTGAAGTATATCTGCTTTCCACATGTTGTCCTATTGGCTATCTATGAATAACAGTGTAACTTGAACTGCCAGTGTACCTTACCTTTGAAGAAATTTGATTGGTGATAAGGGACAACAGGTAACTTACACCAAGGACCGCCCAGCTGTCTACAGCTGGGCATGACAAATTAATCTGGTTGTTTGTCATTCCCCCCCCCCCCAATGTCCAGAGAGCACAGCTTGTCTGTTTTGTATGGGGTTGAGAAACAGCAGGTCAACAACCTGACATTCCCTCCCCAAGAACATTTCAGCTAGCTGGGCACCCAAGAAATAATCCAGTCAGCCGAGCAGCGTCCAATATACCAAGCATATTGGTATAATCACTGTTTGCCCGATTGGATACTGCCTTAATTTTTTACTGCTGGGACAGTGACAGTGCTTGACGAATGGATACAAAACTGCAACGTATAATTATAAATGGTTGCTACAAAAGGGTGCTCCATATGTGTCTCAACACCCCCTAGGAGCAAACATTCCCTAACGAGCAGCTATATCAGGATTTACCTGTGACCCTTAGCATAGTTACAGAGAAAATCAAGACGGGCAGAATAAAACTGCTCACTGTGTTAGACATCCTGACATAACAGCATCCAAGCTTGCCCTTTGGGAAAGTTAACCCACAAAAGGTTTGACAGAAGTCAAGGGAGACCTAGGATTAACTTCACTGACAACCTCACATCTGAAGTAAAATCCAGTCTCTGGTGGAGGATGAAGTGGAAGATTGTTTTTTAAAATATGTCAGTAATATATTATCGCTCAGGGAAGAACGGCTGATTTCTCCTGTACGTGTATTTGGTATATAGCCTCCTCCACCCATCCTGTAAATTTCACTACATGCATGTGTTAGGAACATCTGTTTTTCTTAGAAGCCTTGTAATGGAGATTGCTGACTCCGCCACATACAATAGTAATCATTCAATTCAATCGCGGTCATGGCAATGATTTTTATTGCCTGCCTTGTAGCTAGTTCGGGGCGTGGAACGCCGGCTCAGGTTGGGTATACATGAATAAGGGTTGTACCTAGCTTCCGAAGCCTGTTCCGTACTTCTGACAACCACTCAGAACGTTCGAGTAAACAGCATTTATGAACAAATAAAACTATTAAAAAGTAAATTCTGACAACCTTGTGTTGATATTTAGCTAGAGGGAAAGGTTATAGTACATTATAAACTCACAAATTCCTAACAGTCCGTCACCTTACTGAATATGTTTCCCATGCATGACAATTTATTCAAAACGCCACACAATTAGGAAAACATAGGAAAGGTGACTATTTGCCCTCTTCCTGCAAGACATAAATAGGTCATTGCGATCCCCCGTGTACAACCGCGGTAAGGGAGTGTACAGTATTTTATAGCGGGGAGGGAGGGCCGGTCGTCGGGAGGCAGGGGCGAGGGCCTAGGGAAAAACTGAGCTGGGGTAGCCTCCACCAGGCCTTCCTACGGGGGTACGGATCGTAGAATTCGGCAAATGAAGGGAATAGCTGGCCAGTAGAGTCGGTCCGCGGGAGGGTTAGTTTCCCCCTCCTATTATAAACTGCACGGCCAGTCAAACCACAAAGCGGCCAAACTCCCCTGGCAAATATCTCCCTATTATAGCCAGTGTAGTTAGTCTGGTAGAGACTAGAGCTGGGGGGTTAGGAAACGCGTTAGGAAAAAATATTTTATCTGGGAGGAGGGTCTAAGGAAAAATTCCAACATCCACGAAAGTTTCCGACGCTTTGATCAAACATGATTTTAATATGTCTATCCCACACGTACATGTATCATAGTGATTCGCCGGTCATTGAAATCGGAAGAATGTTAAGTTCCAACAATACACATCCCTGTGATTCTAGTAGATTCGCCCAAATCTCCCACAACCCCATTCAAAAGCTTTCATTTGCGACGAGTGTCGGGAAGCCAAAACTCGACGATTCAATCAAATAAAATCGCGTTTTGTAGCGGCCTTCGTAACGATATCGATAAAAATTGAGCCAAACCTCTTCTGAAGACAACTTTTGATTAATTTGCGTAGCAAAATGCACTCTTCCCAGCCGCACAAGGGTATTTTTTTCTTGTGTATTAAGAATCGTATATGCGACGGTAAAGATTCCGCGCCCCGCTCGAACTTGTCGGCGTGGATGTGGACGCATTAAACCAGGTATTTTGAATAAACCAAGGACTGTCTCAACATTTATTTGCCTCTCTGAATGTCCTTCCAAATTAAGTAAATTGAAAACAACCTGGCTGTGATAAATAGCACGTGGAAGAAGTTCGTGGACGAATTATGTAAGCTCTGATAGATGAATACCCCTCACTACCACCACACGAAATTTCCTTTAAAGAAATTAAATGATTTACACAGAAAATAATTGAGTCGGGGGAGGTTTGTCTCGCTGTGGCATTACATGTACATGTACTTGAATTTCGGCGAGGTCAATCAAATCGCCGGCGAGGTCAATGACCTGGGTGAGACACCATGCGTTTTAGTGTTAAAGAATAAAAAAGAGCAGTCCTTTTGTTACTCTGTATTTTCATTGAAATATTCATTAAGTTCATCATACTTACTCACCGGGGAGTGAACATCTCACATACACGACATAAAGATCGAGAAACGTTCCAGTACAATTTCAACATGTAAACGTACGCGTTACGTTTCAATGTTCACTACAACGTAAACAAATGGGGCAAACAAAAACAACAATTACAACCAATCGTCGCCACTGTTTTTTAAAAACAGTTACTTGTTAACCTTCTTTTTTTTTTTTTTTTTTTTTTTAAGATAAAACTTTATTTCACACATTCAAATGGTACAGTCAGAATACAGATGTAGACAATCTATCCAGTTCTGCAGCTGTACATGTGATTTAGCATTTGACAATGTTTTTTCAATCTTAAATTTTTCTAGGCATTCTTTGACAAATATGCTAAAACAATCTATTCTATTGTAGTATTTTTCATCCTTGTATGATACCTAAGTTTTGAAAATTACATGTAGTGCTATGGCTATAGTATGGTTAGCAATTTTAGACATATATAAATTCTTCGAAATCCCAAGTATACATGTTTTAAAATCTATCGTATCAATGCCAATTATATTACTTAACAAACGTTTTACTTTTTCCCAGAAGCTGTGTATTCTTTTACATTTGAAGAACATATGTTCGTCATCTTCCATTATCAAACATATTTTACACAAAGGTGAATTTATTAATTTCCACTTAAAAAGATTCTTATTATTTGGGAGTATTCTGTGAAGAAGTTTGAATATAAAATTTGATAGTTTTCTTTCTGTTGTGAGGTTGACCGTTCTGTCTTTCCACAAGATTTGAAAGACTGCTGGGTCCATATGAAATTTATTTGCCCAAAATATTTCCACCTGTGGTTTGTGAATTTCGTCGGAAATTATCATTTTGTAAAGATATTTACAAGTATATTTTGTAAAATCTAGATTTGGCACCGTTACTAGATCTAATCTTGACTCGTGTGATCGTTTTAACAACAATAGCCAGCTTTTGGGAATAGCATTTTTTATCATGTACATTTCACTTAACCAATTAGTATGGTCTTGTAATTTGACCTTCTTCCTGCTGCCTAACCCGTAACCAATACAAATTTGGTGCTAATCGGCTAACTTAGCAGGCTTAGGGTTAAATCCATTGATGTCGACTTGCCAAAGTCTGGTCTACATTGGCGAAACGTAGAATCCAGTTCAAAATTAAAATTACTTGAATAACAGTAGAATTTGACATATCAATGCATCTTAAGTATGATATAATGTTTTGACTTGATGCATTGATGTTTCAAATTCTAATATTATTCAAGTAATTTTGATTTCGAGCTGGATTCTACGTTTTGTCAATGCCATCACCCCAATTCAGTCTAAGGGCTGCCAGTCGTTTTATGACATGCGAGTGTAATTTGTAATGAATGAATAAATAAACCATTACTACTAGGTTGCCCTGCTCATAGTTCACGTCTGTTTCTACATTCTCAGATGTAAAAGTGCACTTCATCCCCAAAAAGAAGGAAATTATAAAACTCCTCAAAACCCTTCTTTTAACCTTCCGATGAATCATTGATCTACAGATGCACTGCCTTGCATTCTTCTTGCTACTTTAGTGACATGACCCACACGAAACAATAACAGTGCTTGGAATCTTGGTTACATGGAGCGGCAAAGCTGACCAATGAGTTCCTTCGTGGGTTCCTTGGGGTATTACAAGACGACAGGTTACTAAAAACGTTTGTGTAGGCAGAATTTGAAGAAGTTGTGAAGACCAGATGAAAAGGCACAACATTACGATCAGGTAAAAAGTCTTACCCTATAAAGACATGAAAGTTTAGAGAAGGAGGACCCCTGTTATCTATGTTACAGACTGTGAGCAGGATATCAGAGAACAATAGAAAAGATACGTTGATGTTGGTTTTCATTTTTTTCAGTTGTAACAATAACCTTTCTTGCTATACCTATATTAACTGGGCTAATAGCATGAGAAGCAAGGACGATTCGGATACTGGATTCTGTTCTCCGGAGAAATGTATTTATTTGCAATCACATAAACAACAAAAAAGACAACATATTACTTAACAGGAGAGCACAACCTTCTACACTTTCGGTATAATACAGTAAGTTACAATCTTCATTAGCGGTAGGACAATGCGTAGTGTACTTAAGTTACTGAAGCTTACTTGTCATCACCGACCGAAGGTTGCAGGAAAGGACACAGGCAACACGGACACAACTCAGGCTGAACCTTCTCGAACTCTCCTCACCACTCAACTGACTCTCCGGCCTCACGCCACTAACTAATATAACAGATAATTATTCGTGTTTGGTCCCTTTGATCCCTGATTAGTAGACAAAGCGGCATCTAACATAGAAGTGCGACCTCGAGTTGTCTAGCCAGCCATTTGTATTGCTTATGAAGGCTGGCAGACTGGCAAATGTGCTAACAGAGACCAGAACAACACTACAAAAGAGACAACCATTAATACATACAAAGTCAGGAGACAACCATACATAAATATATACAAAGCCATACATACATGATTACTCAAACCACTCACTGTTACACCTACCCCCTCCTTTGAAAAAAGAGGTGCTCCCGCACCTTACTACATCTATCAATGCACCAGAGTGGCAGGGTGGCAGTATAAAACAGTTACCAAGATTTTTTTTTCATTCATTATACATCAAGCAACAGCATCAGCCTTCGAGTTGATGGTAGTCCCTTCAAAAACCCATCAAGATAACAATAGGGGATTACTTACGCTAATCACGGGAAGCCATTAGACAATACATTGTATCCAATACACAACTAGTTCAGGCATTGAGTGAAGTGTCACCATGGCACACGGTTTTGGTTGGACAGCCTTCGATTTTAGGGTCGTGACTCAGCGAATGACTGAGGACAGCGTGGCACAGGCTCCGAGGTTCAGACACAGATCACGTGGGGTGTTGGGCAGCGCAGTAGTATACAATATAACCAAATGCGTCCATTTTTCTGGGAAATGGCTGATACAGAGCATAAAATATTATAGCAGCCTACAGCGGCGACAACCTGTAGAGAACTGTATTTCACAGCCTCAGCCCAACCATTAAGAGCAGGGACCTCTTGGAGAGGGGGTCTAACGGGCACACGCCGAAACTACCCTCGTTCTCTCCCTAGCTAGCTTTCTATGAACCTACTAGGCACGGCCTTTCCCCGCCCCGACACAACCCCGATCAGTTGTGCCGGCACGATGATACGTCTCATCGCTTTCTACCAGAAGGGCTTGCAGATACTCGAACGCTCACTGACAAATGTAAACATAGCAAGCAGGTGGCTGCACGTGTCAACTGGTTGGTCACCACGGACCAGGAAGCCATGACAACTGCTTCTGTGCCCAATAATGCCATTCCCTTATACGGACAAGTTCTTGTTTCTGTTTCTTGCCTAGTAGGCCAACAACATAGAGCTGGAGCATGCTGCCCATGGATGACCCCACGAACATGTCTGACACCCAAGTCTCCTTACATATGCCCCGCTGACCCTGAGTAGATGGAAGAGTCACCTGCCTTACCATCTCGAGACACTTCTCTTTAATGCCTAAGCCTCTTGTGGCCTTTTGAACACATTACTGGGTTTCAATACAAGGTTCCCTCCATAGGTGTACATCATATACAAACAGGTCCTTCTTATGAGACTTATGATTGTCCACAGAGTTCACAGTGTTTATATAGACACCATAGCGGTCCGGGGGTTGACAGGCACGTGTTGACCGCCGTGGCGCAGGAACGTTGTCTTGCTCGTCCTCGCCATCCGATGTTTCTCCAGGGTCGGAGTGTTCTGACTGCAGCGACGTCTCCCCATCAGACGCCTCACTTCCCGCCAGGACCCCTGTTACTTCGTCCGCCGTTGGGTCTGGGATCGCCTGCTGGGCGGTACCACTTAAGTCGGCGATGTCCTCACCGGACGCCTCGCTCTCCGTCAGGCTGCCTGTTGCATCACTCCCTGCTTGGGCCATGGCTGCCTGCTGGGCGACGTCACCCCCGTCGGCGTGGTCAGGCTGGGCAGCCTCCCCGGCCTGTTCAGCATCCCTTAGGTCGTTGTCACTGTCCTGTGGGTCGTTGTCACTGCCCGCTGCCGGGGCATCGGCTGGTCGGCGTGGGGCCTCCACGGTGCTGGCTTCATCATCACTGTCCGACAGACTGCTGATATCTGAAACGGTAAAGAGTGGGGGTACGAAACCCCCAGGCCGGCGGACCTGCCGTCTTGCTCTGGTCCCCGGGTTTACTGCCTGTCGTCTAGCCCTTTGTGTGAGAGGAGGAAGATAATCAGGATCTTCCTCTCTTTGCTTGTAGGGCACAACATTTTCAAAATGAACAACTTTGCTGTCATTAGATCTAGGCTTACGTATGCGGTAGGCATTCCCGCCAACCCGTTCCACTACAACAAAGGGACCGTCATACCGGCGGGCCAACTTCCTGGCGAGGCCCTTGCCAACCATTTTCCTGGCTACCAAGACTTTGTCCCCCTCCTGAAACGGGGCGCCATAGACTTTCTTGTCGAACAGTTCCTTCTGTCGCCTATTCGCCTGTTTGGTGTTATCGGACCTAGTAACATGAAACACACTGGTGAAATCCTTATCATTTGGCATGGACAAGGTGTGATATTGCTGGTTATATATTATAGCATGAGTGCCATGACCTCATGCCTTCGCCAAATCATGTTAACCGTTAAAACTGAATAATTATACGGTAATTATGCAAATTATTAGAGCTCATTTGCATGAATTATAACAGTTCATATTCTCCACCCAATGACAGTGTTATCTTAAGAAATAAGGCTATTCTAGCATTTCCTCATAAATAATGCAAATTTGTCCTGATTTGAATAAATTATGTTTAGTGATGTTCACCTTCACTCACTTTCAAATATGGCAAGTATTAAATTCACAGCAGTTGCCACTATGAAATTGAACCAATTTTTCATTAATTATGCAAATTAGGTCTTCATTTATATAATCAATATCTGCCAATGATCTTATCGTTCTCAATTATATATGTAATTATATATAAGTGTTTCATAGCCCTGATATCGAACACAGCACATTTATAGTATTTCCTCATTAATTATGTAAATTAGATCCTGATTTGCATAATTGTAATTTAATTATTCCAAGCAGTGTCTGTATGGCTGCTAAGATATGAGTCTTGTCCAAGTAGGACTTCCATGTCCAGTGTAGGTACTCCTGCGAGAGAAGCGCTCAGTGAAATATAACTAGCTCAGCACGTCGGCAGAACGTACTGCGCCTGCGCAAAACCTGGATTTTCGCTGGATTTTTGGTCAACGTTGCATCAGAATTTTGCCTGTTGCAGACGATATCTTTTTCTACACAACATTTGAAAACTACAGACGGGATGTCACCCTTATATACGCGTATTCAACCTTATATGAGACGTTCTGCCGAAGTGCTATGCACAATACATTACGGGTTTCGCGCAGGCGCAGTACGTTCTGCCGACGTGCTAACTAGCTCTGTTGTTTGGTTAGGTTTCTATGAGATTATGGTAGCTTTTAGTCTTGTCATTTGTTATATGAAAGAAGACGTCTCGTATATAGCTGTGTTTATAACTGTATGTATATGCATGTATTTTATATATTTTATGCTCTCCTAAGATGGAGGAATAAAGAATGGAAAGGAATGAATGAATGAATGAATGAATGAATGAACAGTTTATTTCTGTAAAGTATTGCAGCCGTCAGTTGAATTAAAATTCTCACACATAAATCAAATTAAAGATGCCGAACATTTTTGTAAGGATATGATACGTAATAGATCCCGGAATAGTATACCCAGCCAATCAAATAAAAAGCAGCTGGCAGTGATCAAACTGCAGCCAGTTTATTGAGGTAGTTACGAGTAGATACACAATACTAACACACAACTGAAAACTAAACATCCCGGCAGACATGTTGACATGACAGTCGGTGGTTTGGCCTCTGGGTTGAGGACACAGATGTTTGGTACGAGCCTCCTCCCGTGTGTCCTCGGAACGGTGCTTTGTGCAGTTGTTTCCGTCTGGATCGCCATTTTGTACCAGGGTTTTCTGAAAAACGACGAGGAAGAAGAAGAAGAAGCCACGCCTTACTTTACTGCCGATCAACTCATGGAATCTGCCTAAGCTGCGTGACCTGGTCGGAACACTTCGGAACAGTCAACGGTGGGTGGATGGTACTGACTGGTCGAGGTAAACAGGCAAACTCATTTTGGTGCAGAGACGAACTCGATTTCAACGTCATTACCATTTGACATTGCATCTAAAACTTTAACGGACTAGAAAATGGCTGCTACCAGTGCACAAACGCCACCCAGCGGAAGCAGAATGAACAGCTGCGTCCAGGAAACAGACACATGCCTTTCGGCACTGAAGTGCAAAGACTGACATTACTGATTTCAACGACCCTACGATACATCTGTTGACATTGAATCTAGAACTAAAGGTCTAGAGAATTGCTGCTACCCGCCTACAAACGCCACCTAGCGGAAACAGAATGAACTGTGTTGTCCTTCGGGCTTCCCGGTACGCTCGTCATCACGAACTTCCTGTGCAGCGCTGTCCTAGCCGCCTGGCCGCAGCACGTTTTACTTGTAGCTTTGATATCTTTCCTGACAACCACAGGGTTTGGTGTGATGGTGATGATGATGAAGGTCGCACCTAGTTCTGGGGAGGATAAAAAAGGGGAGGACCAGGGTGATGAGCTGGAAAATAAAGAGGAGGAAGATGAAGATAGAGAGGATCATGAAGAGATTGAGGAGAAAAAGGAGGAAGATGAAGATCATGATGATGAGGAGGAGAAAGAGAAGGAAAAGGAAGATGAAGAGGCAGAAGAGCAAGAGGAGGAGGACCATAAAGAGGATGAGGAGAAAGAGAAGGATGCTTATGAAGAGGAGGAGGAGGAGGAGGAGGAAGAGGAGGTGGGAGATGCAGATCAAGAAGATGAGGAGGAGGATGTTTATGAAGAGGAGGAGGAGAAAGAAGAAGATGAAGAGGAGGGAGACTATGAAGAGGATAAAGGGATGGGATGGGCTTCCACGCTGGGGCGCCTCCGAGTGGCGGAAGTGGTAGACGCCGGGGAGAGGACCTCCCTGTGCGACAAAATCCTCAGCAGGTGGCGGAGTCCTGGGCAGGGGCCTGGCCGCAAGATCATCCTCCCTGTCAACCTCCGTCCACAACAGAGGGTCCCTCCCATAGCCAGGGAGGGGGTGCCCTCTTAAAAGAAAAGAATGGCAAGGGCCCTCCGGGGGCCTGCACGTTGGTGGGGGGACCGATGGGGCTGAGCTATAGGGGGGTGGGAGCGCTCTTAAAGCAGCGACTGGCTACCATTCACCCGAACCCTGGACCGGTGAGTAGAAGGGGAATGAGAGGGCGGAATGAGGTGAGGAAGAGAGAAAGGTGTGAAAGAAGATATGAGAAGAGAAGTGAAAGAAGAAATGCTAGGAGGAAAAGGAAAGGAATGCATGAAGGTAGTTCTGACAGGACACACGAGAGAGAGGTGGTCACATGGAACGTACAGAAGATGGCAGTTAGGGAAAACAATAGGAAGAAACTGAGGAGAGTGATTGAGAGAGTGAGGAAGGAAGGATGGGAAATTGTGTGTCTGACTGAACTGATAGCAGATGAGTCTGGAGTGATCTGGTTGGGTGAGTCTGAGGATAGAGTGGCTCTGATACATTCTAAAAAGAGTGGAGTTCTGTTGAGAGGTGAAGCGTTACAAAAGTGGAAAAATGAAGGTATGAAAAAGTGGTACGGTGAGAGAGTGACAGCAGTGGTACTAGGTGGCTTGAGAGTGGTGTCAGCTTACCAGCCAGTATGGGGAACAAATGAGGAGAGTATGATTGAATACAGAAGAGACCTCGAGAGACAGGTAGCGTTTGGAGGGAGCGAAAGACTGATAATTGGTGGTGATTTTAATGCGAATGTGGGGAGAGGGAGTGGAAGAGAGGGAGTCTGTGGTAAGTTCGGAGTGGGTAAGATGAATGAGGCAGGCAGAGACCTGATCAACTGGTGTGAAGAGTTTGGATTAGCATATGTGAACAGCTACATGAAACACAAACGGAGAGGCACATGGTTTAACCTGAGATACGGAAGATGGTACGAGCTGGATGGTTTCATTGTGAGGAAAAGTGAGAGACACAAAATGATTGAAAGAATGCGCACCAGTAGTGAATGGAGTCTGTCTGACCACAGAGCAAAAGTGTTGAGAGTCAGGGTAACAAGTAAGAAGTGGAGAGCGAATGGGAGGAGCGAAAGCAGGGTGCCTAGGATAAACTGGGAGGTACTCAAGGACGAAGAGAAGAAGATGGAGTATGAGGAGAGAACTAGAGCACTTTTTCATGAGACAGAATGGGAGGAGAATGTCTGTGAATGGAAGAAGGTGAGTGAAGTGATGTTAAGGGCGGCCAAAGAGGTTTGTGGGGAAGTGGAAGGCAAAGTAAAGAATCCCTGGGTTATCGGGCATGAAGAGATGATTGAGAACCTGGTGGCCAGGGTGAACGAGGCGGTAAATCAGAGGAATGAGTGCAAGAGTCTGTTGGAAGCGAGAAAGAGACTGAGAACTAGAGTAAATGACAGACGCATGAATGAATTAGAAGGCAGAATGGAAAATGCAAGAGTCAGAGTGAAGAACACAAGGAAGGAGGTAAAGAAGTACATGAGAATGATTGAGAAACGATGGTGGGAGGAGAGAATCAGGGAATGTAAGGAAGCCTGTGAGAAGGGGAAAATTGGACAGATGTACAAGCTCTTGAAGCAGGTAGGTACAAAAGGAATGAGAGCGCCCAACAGCTGCACTATTGAGGTGAAGGAATTCAAGGAGCACTTTGAAAGAGTGTCGAGGGAGAGGTACGAAGAGGCTCCCAGTGTGCTGGATGGAGTGATAGAGAGAGTGAAAGATCTGAGAGGGACGGCAAAAGCGTCTGAAGCAAACGAGATGTTGAACAGGGTGCCGGAAAAAGAGGAGATTGGAGAGGCTATGCAGGAGATGACAGACTCAGCACCAGGGGAAGATGGAGTGAGACTGAGGTATATACTAGATGCATGTGAGGAGGTGCAAGAGAGAGTAATTGAGATTGTGCGCTTCATGTTTGAGAAGAGAGCAAATGAGTGGGAGGCAAGTGTAAAATCAGGAATCATGGTACCTCTGTTCAAAAAGGGAGACAGGAAGGATGTAAACAATTACAGAGGGGTGTGCCTGCTATCTATGTGCAGCAGAGTGTTGGCCAGAGTGCTTGCAAAAAGGCTCTCCTGGTGGGCAGAATGGTTAGGACTGCTAGATGACAACCAAGCAGGGTTTCGCAAAGGTAGGTCCACGGCAGATGTGGTACAGATGATGGTGAGAATGCAAGAAGATGTGGCAGATTGCAAGAGAAGGGTGAATGGAGAGGAAGAGGTGGATGCGATTGAATGGCCCGTAGCACGTCTGCTTGACCTGCGAAAAGCATACCCAAGAGTAAACAAACCTGCCCTGTGGGCACTACTCGAGAGATATGGTATGAGTGGCAAGTGTCTGGAGAGTGTGATCGACCTGCACGAATCCACGGAGTACAAGGTAAGGGGAAAACAGGGAATGAGTGAACCCTGGGTGCCGGCGAGAGGTTTAAGGGAAGGATGCTCCACGTCACCCATCCTCTTTAACATTTACCACCAGGCAGTGATGCGGCAAGGAGAGGAGGAACGTAGGGAAAGAGGTGGAGAGGTGGGGGTGCCGTGGAGATGGGTACCAGGAGGCTCTTTCGCAGGTAATAGAGTGTGGGAGAAAGGAGGAACGGAAGTGAAGAGTGTGAAGGTGCCGTCCGCACTTTTCGCCGACGACACATCCATCCTCGGTATGAGCGGTGAGATTGATGCAGGTGTGAATACGGTGAAAGAGGTGATGACTAAGTGGGAAGAACGGAACAACGACGACAAAGAGGAGGTACTTGAGTTCGGCACGGAGGAAGGAGGGGGAGTCAGAGTGCTAGGGAGCTGGCTGGATGGAGATCAGGATGTGAAGAACCGTGTAAAAAGGGCAAACGGACTGTGGTGGAAAGTGAAAGGATGGCTGAAGGGTTCCAAAATGTCCAAGAGAGAACAGGCGAGAGTGGTGGAAGCATGTGTCGAGAGTAGCTTGCTGTATGATTGTCAGGCGCGTGTGTGGTACAAAAGGGACATTGACAGATTACAAAAGTGGATCGACAAATGTTACCGGTATGTATGGAGCAACAGGAATGGCGAACCTCTGCGACAGATGGAAGGTAGACATGAAAACATGCAGGATGTGAGGAGCCGTCTGAACGTGAAGAGTGTGAGATGGAAGATTGAAAAGAGAGTGCTTGAACGAGTGGGTCATGTGATGCGAATGAATAATGACAGAATCACAAAAGCAGTTATACTGGGATGGTATCAGGGTCTGGAAGGCAAAGAAAAGGTGGCAGGACGGAAGAGGAAGACTGTGTTATATTGGAAGGGGCTGCTGAAAGACAGTGGAGTGGACTGGACGGATGTGGAGCGTCTGAGTAGCGAAAGAGATGGATGGAGGAAAATAGTGAGAGAGCGCATGGACCACCTGGACAAATGGGAGAAACAGCGTGGAAACAAATACGAATGGAGTATGGAAGAAAGTGCGTTGGAGAGAAATGTAAGAGGGGAGATGGATCTGGTGTGCAGGTATGAAGGTTGTGGCAAACGGTGTAAGTCTAAAGGGGGGCTCGTGCTTCACCAAAGAAGAATGCACCGGGCCGCCCCGGAAAGAGTTACTTTCACATGCTGCAGGTGTAGAATGATTCTAGAAACGGAGGTTGCAAAAGTGAGTCACGAGAAGAGCTGTTCCGGGGGGGAAGTGATGAACAAAAGAAGAGAGTGTGGTATCTGTGGAGTATGGGTGTCTAGAGGAAATTATGCAAGACATGTGCGTAGTTGTGGGGGGGGGAGGGGGAGGTGCATGTGGGAGTGAAAGAGCGCCGGTCAAGGGGAAAGTGGGGGTATGCCCGTTGTGCCAACGGGAGTTCTCCTATTCTAACATGGCAAGGCACCAGAGGGCCTGTCGCCGGGTGTGGGACCCTGGGGGTGGGTCTTGCCCCTGACGGGGGTCGATAGACCTAAACGGGAACGGGAAACGGGATAAAGGGATGGAGCAGGAAGACCCAAAGCCCGAGCGCGAAGTTGAGGAATTAATAATTGATGGACATGGAGAACGTGTCCCATTAAAAAATGTTAATTAACTCAAGAAACAACAACAACAACAACACCTATTCAAGAAATAACAACAACAACGAACAGAAATGCATGTTGAATACTAGTCTATACTTTGTGACATTGTAAAAAAAAACATTTGTTACACGCTAGGTAAATGGCAAGTTTTTATGAAACCGTATGTCTTATGACAAATGTCGAAAGCATTTTGGGCATGAGAAGGGACTGAGGGTTCATCGTGTCCCCTCCAATGGCGTGCAATCTTTCTCTCACGTGATCATGAATATTGGCACGCAGCCAACACTGCCAGACCGCATAGCAGGAACTACCCTTTGCAGAAGTAACGCTGTTATAGCGGCGTAAATTGATGTTAAAATGTTCCCAATGGTTGTACACATGCAATAGGTACGGTAATAACAGTGATTTATCGTATAGAAATATCAGCATTTTTTGTGATACTCTTTTCTACATGCAGTTATGTGTGGTTCTTCTCTTTATGGCAGTGCAAATGTGGTACAGTAAAACCAAGGATAGCTGTAGAAGTGTCAGGTACGTCATTCAGATTTGATGAATTGTAAATATAAGACGAGTAACGCTGTTCATACCCGATCCCTCAGGCTTCACCAGTCATGTTACAGGAACGCTCCGAGAACTTACAGACAAACTTGGGGCAACGATGGCCTTTGCTTTTTCCTGAATGTCAGGACACTCCATCTGGAATGTGTCTTGTCGTCTTGATAACTCTATAGATACGGCCACAACCTTTCACTATGTTTAGTCATCATCACAGCTTGTCGCTGTAGCTCTCCAGCCTGTTCCGTGCTGTAGGCCTCCTGAATGTCTGTGTCTGTGATACTATGTTCGCTGTGTTTACTATGTTTAGTAAAGAACATTTTCTAGACTTAAATACATTGTCTACATGACAGAAACGCCTTCATTTGGCTTTGGATTCTGAGAATGAATCTGAGCTTGAGGACGGAGCTAGAAAGCATTTCCAAGAACTCCTGGAGACATGCATCACACTTAAGTGACACAAATACATTTCCCCAGGCCTATCTATTTATGTAGGCGTGCACACTGACGCTTACTGTGCAGTATTGCAGGCGTGTGCACTCCGTATCAGATGGCTTGGCGTCCAAATGCAAAGTTATCAGTGAAGATATCCGTGTGATACGGCCGGTGACATATTGCAACAGACCGGTAATAGTCCGATATGTAGTACTTTAAAACACTAGGCATTGCGGAGATCTGTATCATACACGGTGGACGGTAGTTCCCGTCAGACACGTCTGTTGGATCACTGCCTTATCGAAATAACGGAGCTGCATCTATTTAGAGCAAAATTGTTAGTCTGGAAAATTTGCGGCTCCCAGGAGACGGAGTGGTTCACACAACTGTGTGTCTGGATTGCAGGATTGTTTTCAACTGCGTCTAGGCAGAGCTGCTGCTTGGCAAGACGCCATGATCTCATGGAACAGTCTGTTGTATCCAGAACCGTGCTTTATTCAGAGCCATGCTCAGGCACGGTTCTGGGTAGTCCACACATATCCAGAACCGTGCTTTATCCAGAGCCATGCTCAGGCACTGTTCTGTTCTGGGTAGTCCACGCGTATCCAGAACCGTGCTTGATCCAGAGCCATGCTCAGGCACGGTTCTGGGTAGTCCACACATATCGAGAACTGTGCTTGATCCAGAACCATGCTCAGGCACGGTTCAATATAGTCCACCCGTATCCAGAATCGTGACAAATCTACGTTCTTGGACTCACAGAGACTATCCAGAACCGTGCCTGATCCTAACCCTAACCCATTCAGGTATATGGGACTAGAGAGGCACGGTTCATGGTACAATACAGCCATTCATCTAGTCTGCTAAGCAAAGCAAATGGCAGATTGAATACCTCACACATAAACCATGTCCGCAGCTACAAGTAACGGTTTACGAAACAATTGTTACCGTTCCGCTTGTAGTGTGCGAACGGCAAAGTGTGTTGTGAATATGTCCCCATTTGCTTGGCAGTGTCGTGTAATGCATGCTTTTATCGAGCGTTTAATATTTGCTAAAGTTGCTTTTCAATGAAGCATCCCGGCATCTCCCTGATACAGGCGTCTCCCTACAGGCAGCTGGCAGATTGCCGGAAGATGCTTTGGGAATTTTTATTCCAACATTTATCACAAGACATGGTGACGGCACACTCAATTTATTTCAACTTATTTTTATGCCGCCACCAACGCGTAGGTTGAACACATGAACGGACAATAGACATACTCATTTTCACCTGAGTCAAGTGAGAAAGGTCGTGTTAAGTGCCTTTCCCAAGGGCACAAGTCCGGTTACGCCACACGACCCCACAATTTTTGGAATTTATGAAAGATTCTATCTAAGTCCTAAGAGAGGTTAGCTGCTGCAGACGGCGTTATATCGGATCACCATTTTTTAAAAGTGAATAATACACCAAGACAGTCAGTATTACTGGGTAAGGTGGCTTTTCAATAAAGCATCAGGTATCTCTTTCATACATGCGTCTTTCAGCTGGCAGATTGCCAGAAGATGCGTTTGGAATTTTTGAAAGATTCTTTCCAAGTGCTAAGAGAAGTTATCTGCTGCAGACGGCGGCGTTATATGGGATCAGCATGACAAGATGAATCGTTGTATCTAATGACGGCGCCAACAGTCTGGTCCTATGATAGAACATCTATGGTGAGGGGACTGCCCTGTCCAGGTGCTGAAATATCGGCTGTTGTTAACGCTGACAACACAGTTATCTAACCCATGGAAAATCCTCTGGAAATGCAACAGTAGGCGATGATAAACGACAAGGATTGCGGTGGATTGTTCTGTAAAGTAAAGAATACACCCAGGAAATTAGTATTGATGGCAACCGCGCTAATGAAGAATTTGTGAAACCTTAAATAAAGGTGGTCTCAAACTGTTAGTTCCCCATCGAGTCGCCGTCCAGTCCGCTTCTTCTAGTCAGTACATGCGGTCTTAATTGGACATGAAAAATTGTTTTATTTCTTTGTATGTCATTGGCGTTGTGTAGCAACTGTATTGTATTGTATGAGTATTGTACATGTTTGTGAATTCCAGGAAGACTAGCTATTGGGCCCACCGCTAATGGATATTCGAATTAAGTCTCAAAGTCTCTTTTCTTGGCATTTTTCTGGTAAGTTTTACAAACACAGTACAAATATTTAATGCATAAACACGCTGTTGTCAGTGGTGAAGAGCCGCTTGTGTGTGGGTTGCGATGTTGGTGAAGCAAGTCATATTTCATGTATCTCATCACAAAGGCTAGTAAAATTCACAATTCTCTAAGTGTCCTTAATCTACTTCTACATCTTCTTGACGTTCATGTATTACTATTTCACAGAGCGTGTTAAATTACGGTGCTATATTCGCTTGTAGATTATGTTGTCTTCAATTCAAACGTACAAATGTATACCTCAACTCATCATTTCTGTGTAATTAGCTACCTGGAGAGTACAGACAACAAGTCGCGCCTTTTACCAATGATCCAGGATTGCTTGTTATCTGCGCGCGGATTTACGCGTCCCTCTCGGAGAGTTGTTAAGATGAAGGATGGGCCCGCCTTCGCCAACTCATTTGAGTAATAAACTCACAGTAGGGAATCAGCGACAAGCTTTGCGTTCATCTCCAGACGACGGTTCTTCACTCAAACAGGTCATTCGCCTTTCTATGCATGAAACAAACAACGCATAATCACATGACAGGTACTTGGCAGTATGTATAGGCCAGTGTGCATGTTTTTATTTGCTTGATGCAGGGCCATAAGATCACTTCTGGGCACTGACTGTAAGGCTAATAATTTCTTCTCTTTCCTGATGAGAAGCCTGCTTGCCTTACTTCACCATGGAACCCGATTTCAGCAAATTTCTGAAGCCCGGTTGACAAATTCTTCAGTTTGAATGGTGAAATAACTACATAAACTCATTAAGACTTGTTTTGCAATACCCTGCAGTTCCTCCCCCTTTGTAAGTTTGCATTTTTTTAAACAATCTTTTTAAAATTACGATTTACGCTTCCCTCTCGGAGAGTTGTTAGGATAAAGGATGGTCCCGCCTTCCCCAACTCATTTGAGTAATAAAGTCCAAGTGAAGAATCAGCGGCAGGCCTTGCGTCACACTGTCATCTCCAGACGACGGATCTTCACTCAAACAGGTCATTGGCCTTTCTATACATGAAACAACGCATGAAAGATATCTAGTGTAACTTAACAACGTCGACAATATCATATACTTATTACGCACGCCCCACACAACCAAGATTTTTCAACTGAGATACAAAGCCTGTTCACTCAATCAGGTCATTGGCCTTTCTATACATAACATAACATAACGTAACGTAACATAACATAACATAGCGTAACATAACATAACATAGGATAACATAACGTAAAGTAACGTAACATACCATAACACAACATAACATATAACACATGAAAGATGCGTAATTTAACCTAACATGTTTGACAATATGATAAGGTTATTACTTATGCTGCACACGAATAAGATTTTTTATCTGAGGTATTCTCCGAAGCCTTTCAGTGCTATGTGTTCTTAACATTCCCCCGCAATTTGATTTACTAAAACATTTTCCATTTCTCTGCAAAGTACGTTCTATCCGTAGAATTTTGAACGATAGTATGATCGTTTATCACTGACAGATGTGGATTTTTGCTGGTGAATTTACACAAGAAAACAGTGACTCAAGTAAAATGATATATTTTGAAAACTGGCAGACGTTTCAAGTAGCATCCACTTCTTTTCGTCAGTGACTATCGGAATCTGTAGTTGACCAGGTATGTATCCAGAAACTATGAGTTGATATGTAAATGAGGTGAAGACAAAAAATAAGACAAAACAAGAGTCAGTCATCTCCTGTTGTTAGAGTACAGGAACTAATGTTGCCCCGCAAGGGTTGCAGGGCAGGGTGCCAAATCCCAAGTAGTGACTTTATGTTCTATATCCTAAGGATAGGTGTGTTTTGATTCGGAAAACATCGCTGCAAGGCTAGAGAGTGGCTTCTAGATCTTACAGATTTTGAAAACTGTCAGACGTTTCAATTAGCTGACGAAAAGTAGTGGATGCTACTTGAAACGTAGTTGACAGTTTTCAAAATCTATCCAGTTGCTTGAGTAACTGATGTCTAACCTCGATCGTGGTACAGTTTTGATTTGAAAAACATTGCTGCAAGGCTAGAGGGTAGCTTATAGATCTTATCCTCCAGAGATCGGAGCTGTCAGATTCGGACCGAGAGTCCATTCATCACAGAGATACGCTCAGCGGCAAACAACCAACAGTCAAGGCCGGCTGTTATCTACGGGAACCACCGGCGTCTGCTTATTCAGGCGTAATTCCTCAGTGGATCTTTGATTTGTAGGAGTTGTACTTGTGAGTAGCCCTGGGGGTGGACTATCAAATGTGTTGTACGTCTGGAAAGGTATATATTATATATATATATAAGTGAGACCTTCATGAACTTGTGTCATTTAGCATTTGTACACTTGTGAGTAGCCCTGTGAGTGCAGGAGTTGTACTCGTGAGTTACTGGACTTCTGAGATGTGGCGAGGTGGACTATCAAATGTGTTGTACGTCTGGGAAGGTATATAAAGTGCGAACTTCGTGCAATTGTGTCATTTAGCCTCTGTACACTTGAAGAGCCAAACAGGGCGAAACTGGTGGTGTGACAGGCTGAATAAAAGTTCTAAACGGGAACCATGCGGCTCCAGATGTCTTACTGAGAGACGACTGCGGTGTGCGAGATGTCGGTTAGCTTGAGGAATGAATCCACTCTACGTATATCAAATGTGTTCTACGTCTGTTCACAATCAACCCCGAATATAGATGGCTTTATGCTCCAGCCAAGTTCGTTGCCGTGATATTTGCGGCTGTACTGAAGCCGTAAGGTTGCCCTGCCTGTGCAGTAGACAGGGTTTTCACTGGGTGTGCGGGGCTCAAAACGTTCCTCTGATGAGCCTGTAGTTAAACCACCCAGACCTCTCCACGTTTCATAAACCTACTTCAAATGTGAACACCTCTGTTACTGCTAAGATTAGTAATGACCTCTGTCATCCCCAAGCAATCCTTAAGTCTGAAGTTTGAAGTTTGGCTTAGATGTAAATTTGAATTAAATTAAATCAAGCTCCGAGTTGAATCCGCACTGGAGCTCACCCTTCGCTAAGGTCGGTGCCTCTTCAGTAATAAGTGTGGAACACAAGCTTCAGTACTAGTGTCTAATCTCCAAGCAGATCTTTTGGTGGCTGCAAAGACAGTATCAACACGGCAAGACAGTATCAAATTGGTCAGGCAGTATCTATTTGCCAGACAGTATCCAATTCGCCACCAAAGCTGGCACGCAAAAAAAGATACCAGTATAAAAAGGAAAGCCAGATAAAAAAGCCTAAAAACACGTCAAAGCCTAAACCTCTGCTTGGAGAGTATTCAGTGTCACGTGCGATCAATACCGCAGCTTCCCCGGAGTGCGCGGGGGAGGACCGGAGCCTGTCTCCAGGGCGGACCGATCGAAGCCCGTTCATCTGCCTCCGTCCCTGCTGACAGCTCCTCTGCCTGCAGACCGGCGGCTGCCGTGTGGCGTGACCTTCCCGTGAAACATCGCACCGCCAGATTTAGACTCGGCGCTGCACGGAAGGACAGGTAAGACAAATGCCCCGTATATAGGGTGGCCTGCTGCGCAGACTTCCTAGCGGTTAGCGTCTGTTTCTTTTCGAGGGAAAACGGTATACTGGGAGGAGGGCTATATCAGGGAGAGAGCTGTATATGTGGGGGAGAGCTGCATATATATGCGGGAGAGCTGTATATATGGGGGAGGGCAAGAACTTGCAAGGGCAAGACCTGTACTGTAGACCTGTACTGTAGACCTGTACTGTACACCTGTACTGTACACCTGTACTGTAGACCTGTAGATCTGTCCTGTAGACCTGTCCTGTAGACCTGTCCTGTAGACCTGTCCTGTAGACCTGTACTGTAGACCTGTCCTGTAGACCTGTCCTGTAGACCTGTACTGTAGACCTGTACTGCAGACCTGTACTGTAGACCTGTTAAACCACCCGCCTGGCAAATAGACATGTCTAACAGTCGCCTTGTTCGGTGATAAACTGGGGTACGTTGTAACGATTTTAGATAACGGACCACTAATGCAGCTCACTAATGCCACCCGGCCGAGATTGAACTAGAGCAAGGACGGAAGGGCTCGCTATTGTATCCAGAACAGTGCCCATCCAGTTTAATGGGTTGGGATAAGAAAAGTTCCTGGATAGTGATTTGCTACGGTTCTGGATAAAGCACGGTTCTGTGTAAGCAAGTTTCTAGATAAAGCATTTTCTGGATAAAGCATGGTTCTGGATAAAGCATGGTTCTGGATAAAGCATGGTTCTGGATAAAGCATGGTTCTGGATAAAGCATGGTTCTGGATAAAGCATGGTTTTGGAAAAAGCATGGTTCCGGAAAAAGCATGGTTCTGGATAAAGCATGGTTCTGGAAAAAGCATGGTTCTGGAAAAAGCATGGTTCTGGATAAGCAAGTTTCTAGACAAACCACGGTTCAGGATAACGCACGGTTCTACATAAGCAAGTTTCTAGATAAAGCATGGTTCTGAATAAAGCATGGTTCTGGATAAAGCATGGTTCTGGATAAATCATGGTTCTGGATAAAGTATGGCTCTGGATAAAGCATGGTTCTGGAAAAAGCATACTAGTAACTCTTGATCAAGGTTCTGGATACGGATAAAGCACGGTTCTGGATACAGCACTCCACGGGGTTTTCGATATTCCTGTGCATGCAATTTTCACAGTAGTTAAACGTGACACGCGGCAGGTTTTATAGGTGCGCTCTCTCTCTCAGCGCTGCTAGAACGTCGCGAAGGACACCCGAGCGCGTGATCTGACACGAGCGTGCCAATCTGCTTAATGACTCCTCGGCGGGAAATGACCTATTTTCGTGCGAGATGACGTCAAACGTGACGTCAGAACGGAGCTAACGTACCGAGGTGTTCCCGCGCTCCGCCGCCCCTGCCACTTGCCGTCTGGTCGTCTCGCCTCAGGCACTAACCGTGTCCAGAACCGTGCCTGTCTAGTTCTCTCCCTGAATGGGTTAGGGTTAGGATCAGGCACGGTTCTGAATAGTCTCTATTGTATCCATGCAGAACCCTGTCTATCTAGTTCTATAAAAATTGTCTTCATTTTATTTGCATATCAATTAATAGTTGGTGGTTATAAACCTATGAATCCTAAGAATTCACCAGTGTCCCTGACGAATAGCCTCTGTGTATCCAAGAACGTAGATTTGCCCCTGGCACAGTTCTGGATACGTGTAGACTAGCCAGAACCGTGTCTATCTAGTTCTATGTCTGAGTGGGTTAGGGTTAGGATCAGGCACGGTTCTGAATAGTCTCCGTGTATCCAAGAACGTAGATTTGCTCCGGGCACGGTTCTGGATATGCGTGAACTATCCAGAACCGTACCTGAGCATGACTCGGGATAAAGCATGATTATGGTTACAGTATCGCCTCAGGTGCTGTCAGAGCTTTCACGGTCCTGATCTAGTGTGTAAATTGTTTGTCCAGTATTGTCTAACTAAGTTCTTCATCGATATCGTGAGGATGATTTTTAAAGATGGAGAACGATCTACCACCACTAGAGTGGCTGAGAATATCCACGAGAATTGAACAACTGTGGCAGAAAAAAGTCCAGACAGTATGTAAGGCTTCCTTGCTCAGACAAATCACGAATCAGCCAACTAAACTCCAAAAAAAAGCCGACCTGAAGTCTGTACATTTTCTAATTTGTCTACAAAATAATCTGATTGCCGTCCAATAATTTCCCAAACGGCTTCATTTCAGCACTAACGCGCGCTCTCTGCTCGTCCTCAGCTGATATCATATCTAGTCTCCACCAGACTAACAACGCGGGCTCAAAACAGTGAAATTTAGCCAAATATGGAGAATGATTGGCCAGGGGAGTTTTGTAGACAGATTTGGGCCACACCAATGTAATCATTGGTTCTAGGATTCGCCCGCTTCATTTTTTTCTGATTTGCAAAAATAAAACTTGAAAAAGATTAATGTTATGAATTAAATGTTCGTATTTTGGCCCCAACAGTTAAAGAAAGTTCCTTATCTTCCTAATTGCGTCAGTTTTTCGGCTCCTATCATAGCTTTTGGGCTATCATGGGATGCTTAGGCCTGTTTTTTCGCCCTGTCGCTTCATTTTTTCCAGAAAAAAATCCGAGAACCAACAAATCAAATTGGTGTGGCCATACGTAGACACGACCACGCAGTCAGTACCCGGTATAGTGTGCGTGGGCGCGGTGCCAGGGTTATGTCCCTTTTTTGCCGAATTCTACGCTCCGTACCCCCGTAGGAAGGCCTGGTGGAGGCTACGCTCCGTAACCCCCGTAAAAAGGCCTGCTGGAGGCTAATACTACATGTAGACATGACTACGCAGTCAGTTTGCGTGGGTGTGCTGCTATAGGGGACGGACAAATGAGATGCTAATGGCTAATGACAGTATCGAACCGGTTTTCTCTGCTCCACATCACACAGTATAGTGCGACACACACAAGCAGACACGGTACAGGTTCGCGCTGCAGATTTAAGATGCAGTATTATCGAACTGTTTTATCGTAAGCATTGATTTGCTCTCTCCAGGAGTATGACAGAGATGGAGCCTCTGACAGCTGCTCCGTGCAGAAGACGGGAGGATCTTCGGTAGGAACTGCAGTAACCAGGGATGAGCGATGGAAGGATCGGGCTGTGCGGAACCCTGCAAGCGGATAGACAGGGACCTGCGCTTCAGCATCTGCATGATCGTGGTGGGGATGTCCTTACTGACCGCCGGCTCGCTCATGGTCATCCTGGGCCACGTCCTGAGCGCGCAGCTGGACAGCGAGAACGCCAACAGCCTGGCCATCGCGGGGCCCGTCTCCTTAACCATCAGCGGCGGGTTTGTCCTGCCGGGGCTGTGCCTGTACTTCGTCAGGAAGAGGAAGTCAGCCCGCAGAAGGCGGATCCCCAGGAGCGGTACGGAGCTGGTGGACCTGGTCTTCTCCTCCTACCCCTCCCTCAGCGACATCAGCCCCACGCGAAACTACGCGCCGCCACCGTCCTACCAGGAGGTCATGCAGATGGGGCTGAGCGTCTACCCGCTCTCTAGCAACAGGTAAGGCTGAGCCCAGCTCACGTATCCATCCCTAACCCCTTACCCTAACACCGCCAGCCACACACACACACACACACACACACACACACACACACACACACACACACACACACACACACACACACACACACACACACACACACACACACACACACACACACACACACACACACACACGCACACCAGGAGGTCATGCAGATGGGGCTGAGTGTCTATCCCCTCTCCAGCAACAGGTAAGGCTGCTGTTTGCGTTAGCTGTCGTATCCAGAACCGTGCCGATCTATCTATACCTGAATGGGTTAGGGTTAGGATCAGGCACGGTTCTGGATGGACGGTTCTCCGCGTATCCAAGAACGTAGATTTGCCCTAGCACGGTTCTGGATACACGTGCACGTGGACTACCCAGAACCGTGCCTGGGTCTGGATAAAGCACGGTTCTCGAGACAACATAACCTGTCAAGTGTGTTACCGCTACAGACATCCGTATGGCACAATGGCGGCAGCTGTAAGAACATACCGACTTCTGCGGATGTGTGTGTCCGGCATTTTTAAATCTTTACATACTGCATCGCAGCAGTTGTACAGCACCGTATGCGCGATATCTGTTGCACGGACGTTATAACAGGCCCCATGCCAGCGTCGCCCGGGGTTGACGAACGACATCCCCAGAATCACGCTAGAAAACGGAAGACTCATAGTTTAATCTCGAACAAAAAACGTGATTTTAGAACTCGTCAATCTTCCTTACTTCTTCAGACGGAACGACAAGGGACGTCGTCTCTGTGTTTGGATAACGGATGGCTTCTGTGGAAAAAATTAAAATGCCTCGGCGCACTGAGGTAATATCTAAGTACATCCCGGCATTACCGGGCCGGGTAGTTCTGCCTATCGAGCCGGGACAGGCGGCCGTGTCATTACCATCACTCCGCTAATTTCACCTGACGTGGTGATTCCTGTAGCACCTACTGTCGGCGAACCCTTATTGTGGCGAGCTGGGAATTATACTCGACTCTAGACCTCAGAAAACATCGATTTGGGGTACTTTTTGTGAGGTTTTGTCAGTCTCGAGTTTTCATCAAATTTCTCGCATAGCCGTTACTGTGTATGTATTGGATTATTGGATCTTTATTAATAATACAACCAGCAGTCTGAATATCAGTCTGAGGTTTGTTGGTATTTACAGAGATTTCCTCCATAAAATTTACATACAAGATCACAACTACATCGTCAATTATTGACACAAGAAGTCACTTTCATAAAAGTATGTTCTCAGTTATATATAAATAACCGTACGCAGTTTCCTATCCAGTATACATGTAGAAATGGCAACGGGGAATAAATTATTAACTAAACATCCCACGCAACAGTAGGGAGTGACTACCTTCACAGGCTCTACTCTCCCAATTGTTTCTTTATTACTAGTAGTTTGTTTGTTTGTTTGTTTGATGATTAGGATCTCCATTAGTGTGACACACTATTCACACTATTCTTCCTGATCAGTTCTGGTAATGATGTAAATCACCGTGTGGCTAATACTCTGTGTCTCTGTCCCTTTCGGTGTAAAGCCGGAGGTTTAAGAGAATCTAACAGAATAATAATGACGCGAGCCGGCCATCCCCTAGAGCATTGTTCACCTTGCACTGAGGGCAAATTCAAATGACGACGTAAAACCGTAGTCTCTACCAGACTCCTTGTGCAGGCTGATTAAATTGTGAAATCGGCCAAAAAAGGGATATATAATCGGTAAATTGGATCTTCTATGGCCGGCTAACTCCTCTGGCCGATTATATCCTTTTTCGTCGGATTTCTACTATTTATTCAGCCTGCACAAGGAGTCTGGTGGAGACTAGTAAAACCGTACTGGTAAGAAATGTTATATCTTTCAATTCAATTTATTCAATTCGACACAAATCGTACAAAAGCAGGGATTTGCTAACGCACCCCTGAATTGTGCTCCGATTTTAACAAAGGGTTGATTAAAAATCAAGCCGACTTAAACAAACACACTATGTACAGTCAACATCCAAACTAAAACAGGACAGCCGTGGGTCGCCATTGTCAACCATTATAAAGGTGACCTGAGGGTTGAGAATCTGCGCTGTTCCTGCGCAGTAGGGGTGACGTTACACTTCAATTAGACAAGTACTCTCTGTTCCAGGGTGTTCCAATTATCGGAGCGTATGCATCTAATTATCCAACGTGCGCTACGGGGGTGCGAGCATCGCTCGATCAATATTCCTGTAACTGTGGTGGACAGATTTAGACATAAAATTTCATCTTGGAGAATAGAAGGTTACGGAAGTTCATATATGACCTACGGAAAGCTGCCAGAAAGGTATCATTTGCAAAGCAAATGCGTAAATGCTTGCCTTCACATGGTCTAGCCTAACAAACTACTGCTCTGTTTATTCTTACTCAAACACATGTATATATAATAATATATATGGTGACCATCCCCTCCAGCCATGCCAGCTCTGTCCTGCAACTTGCAACACAATGTAATCCAACACCACAGAGTGTCTGCTACAGCACCAGTTACCATGGTGACAGACGTCTGGTCCAGGTCATTGACCTTATTTGTTTGGAACGGAAGATGAAGAAGAAGGAGCAAAAACAATATGTTTTCCTCCTGCGAAGGTAAACATAATTAGACGTTGTAAACCTGATCGAATACGGCTTGTCAGAATCCCCGTACACCAGTTCTGTAGTTCAATGTTGTATCGGATGAAACATGAAATACCAACTTATATTGATATTTCGTATCGCAGGCATTGTAAAGAGAAGTTGAGGGCGTAATCTAGGGCAATATCTTACATCTACTCCAATAGTTTTATCTCTTGTCTTGTCTAAGTGTTAGCTCCTATCGTATCCAGAACCGTGCATATCTAGTTCTATGGCTGAATGGGTTAGGGTTAGGATCAGGCACGGTTCTGGATAGTCTCTGCGTATCCAAGAACGTAGATTTGCCCCAGGCACGGTTCTGGATAAAGCACGGTTCTGGATAAAGCATGGTTCTGGATAAAGCACGCTTCTGGATAAAGCACGCTTCTGGATGCAACACCTCCGATCAATACGTATGCGCGGTGACGAATGAGTCAACATGTTCCTTTTGCCAGCGGGCAGCCGTCATCCCCGTCTGTAACTGTCAGATTCGGGAGCACGCCGTCTCAGGCCCGCACTGCGCATGCCTCGCCCGGCTAAACTATCGGGTTTTCTCTAGCGGAGAGAAGACAAATTGTCGGGGGAGTTCGCTCAGAAATCCATCGCCACTTGGAAACCTTCCAATCTGCCTCCGCAGTGTGTGGCCCCTGGCTTCTGAGATATCGTTCACGACGGACGGTGCGAGAGTCTGTATGACAAACTCTGAGATATTTACTTTCGTCACATTCGTGCATGTTCAGAGTAGCCTCTACCAGGCTTCAGAAGCGGCTGGCGGTTAGTTTCTGCAGCGAGCGATGGTGAAAATAAACACTGACCGTTGAAATTGATGTGTTTTGCAGAGACACGAAATAAGATTACTTTGATTTTTGCTTACTCATCATAACTCTTCTCAGGATCTTTCTATCGAGTTCCTCCTCAAAACTGATGATTTTCTGGGATGAACAAAAGTCAGCAGACAGCAAACAAAATGTAGGAAAGGCCGAATAACTATGACAGTTGTAGGTCATATGTTCTGTAACGCGGCATTATGCTGTTTAATTATTAAATTCCCCCGAACGTGTTATGTACGCATTACTTATTTATGGTGAGTGGAAGGCATGGCGGCATCGCGTGCGGACCGTGAGGACGGTTGTCCTGTAAATTTGTGTCAGCCAAATGGATCCAACAAAAACGCCATCGTGTATGCAGAGAACCACTTTGTTATGTCAGTCATTGTGGACTGATAATTTGATGAACAGATATGGTTCGATGCATTGCAGAATTGAAATTTTCTGATGGGGACATTTACTAGACATACTTGTGCTGAACTTAGCAATATGATTCATGTTTTTAATCCTCTATTGATAGCTGTTTTTTTAATATTGTGATTGATTTTAAAGATGTCAGATGTAAATGAGCATAATACTTCAGACTCAACTGTGTAAGTCTGCCCTTTGCTAATAAAAGTCATTATCATCATTATTACTTTTGAATGATCTCTTGAAATGTTCTTCTGACTGCCGAAAATTCTTTTTTAAACACCTACTGAATAAATGTTCGCCACCATTCGTAAACTTCTGGACTTGTAAAACACCAGAATTAGTGTAAGTATCGCCGTCTTCAGAATGGAGGATGTTGTATCCAGAACCGTGCTTTATCCAGAACCATGCTCAGGGACGACTCTGGATAGCCCACGTGTATCCAGAACCGTGCCTAAGGCAAATCTACGTTCTTGGATACGCGGAGACTATCCAGAACCGTACCGGATCCTAACCCTAACCCATTCAGGCCTAAAACTAGATAGCCACGGTTCTGGATACGCGGAGACTATCCAGAACCGTGCCTCATCCTAACCCTAACCCATTCAGGCATAGAACTAGATAGGCATGGTTCTGGGTACGCTAAAGGACTCCCCCGGTCGTTGTTCCATTCTAAGCCGTTTTCCCGCGCTGCAGAGCGGAGCTCTAATGAGTTTTATCGGATTTCCACTGCCGGGAGCTCAGACCGTGGCGGTTGTAAGGGCGGGAAATTTACGGCCAAGATCGGCAGAGGTGACCCTGGGAATGTAGCGCCTTGTAGGTACTGCAATCAAGGAGGACCCCAGGGCCTGCTGGCCGCTATTTCTGTCCAAAAACAGCTTTGTGTTCTTCGCAGGTAATACTGAAAATACATTTTGTCAGTTCATAAAAAGGAGGTTCACAAAGTCTTAAAAATGTCTTACAAAAATATATTTTCAGTACTGTGTCTGTGGGGCCCTATTTCTGTTCACAAACAGCCTTTGCGTACTTCAGGAAGCACATTTCGTTAGTTCAGAAAAAAAGAAGATCCGTAGAGAAATGACTTAGAGAAATATAATATTCATAAAAGGGTTTGCGGGCGCTATTTCTGTTCAAAAACAGCCTTTGCGTTCTTCGCAGGTAATACTGAAAATACATTTTGTCAGTTCATAAAAAGAAGGTTCATAGAAAAATGACTTACAGAACTATAATATTCATAAAACGCACCATTCCTTTCTTGTGAGTTTATTGGAAAATCTTTATGATTATGCATATTGACAAAATAAGTTTCCATAAGAATAAATTCCCATAAATATACGGATTGACTACGGCTGTAGCGAAACGCATTTAGTATAATTGTCACTGCAGATCTGATGATAAATCTGCTATTATAAGAACTCACAAACCCTGCTGGGGCCACACAGATGCGGGTTGTCGACATATTATCTGATTAACACACCACGAGGGCTATGGAACAAAATAACGGGTGTAGGTTTATCATTTTATGTAAATCGCGGTGGTTCCTAATGTGTGTATGCGGTACTGTAAATTGAGTTACGTTTTAGCACACTAAAATTGACTTAGTACGATAACAAAGCAGTAATAGGTGCCAGGAATCAATTTTGTGCATTACACAGAGTGAAGATATATGCATCAAAAGCAAATAATAATGTCTAAATGCATGTTGCAACCTGCCACAAGTATTTATATACTAGTAGTCTGTAACAAAACAAACAAACAAACAAACAAACTTTATTGCAAATTCATGCCCGAAGGCTAATTGCAAGTACATTGGGAATGATAGAATAACAGTAAACAGTAAAAATGAGCATAAAATAAATTGGGAATCCTCAACTAATGCTGCTTCTAATATAGTTAGATTTCTTTTCTGTATGCAGTGTAGTATGAAATACCCTACGATTTGTGAGCTAACTGTTGACAAGCTAAATTGTGGGTCCAAATAAAGTCAAGTCAAGTCATATAATATTATGCATTCGGAAATGTTAATAGAAATGCAGTTTTTTTGGAGGCTGGAAAGGTGTATAAAGCTGGGAGACATTTCGGTGACTACTTCAAATAACAACTGACAATATCGGTTATTTGCATTCCTGCCACAATGCGACGTCGTCCGTACGGCAGAGGAGGGTATATTCGCATCGATCGCACGCCGTCTGTTCGTGTGATGTACGACTTCTTTCCGACAACGCGAGCGGCGCGCTGTTGCATTGTACCGGTCGGGTCATACTGGGGACAAGCAACAGTCGTGCGGTTTTATGTAACTTTCTAGGAGTTTTAGATGAAAGATTTTACTGAAGCTGCGTGTGATTTTTTAATTGATTTATTGAAATTGCGACGGTACAATACACGTAGGACACAGGCAGCTGTTGCTGGTGTTTTTCCCCACACATAGAATATTAATTACAAACACATACAGGACATATAATTAGATTTAGTACCTAACTGTGTTACTAGTAAAAGGATAATAAGTTTAATCTAAAAACAACATACTAAAGTACATCTTAACTACTGATATCATCAAGATTTACCCTTTTTTTATCATTCTCGCAGGTTCTGAACAAGCAAAAAACATATTCTTTGATGATATGTGAGGATATGTGCCACAGACGTGTGTTCTGAAATAGGCAGTCTGATTACAACATTGTCCTCGCCCTTTCCTGTGGTTATGATATCACGCTGTTACCGAGATTGACTTTCGTAGGAACTCTGAAACGTCCTCGGACCAAGAAGGTTTGATAGACTATTGTTGTATCCAGAACTGAAACACAGGACCTTTGGTGTGCTTTATCTAATATTGATATATCTATATACTATATTTGGACGGTAAAACATCCAACAATGCCCGTGGAGTCGTGACGGCCATTTCTCCGTAATTGGTGATTTTGTCTACATTAAACCATTAATGCGAACCGGATATCGAATATGATATTACACGCCTGCCATGCATGGCAAGGTTAATGTGTCATATATGGACATTCTATACCATAATAGTCTTCCAAATAACTTTCTGACGTCACGGTGTCCATTTCACCTCAGTAGGTACTGTCTGATTCTCGGCCAGTTATACGGGAAATGTGTGTTTTATGTGTTAGAGCGCCATAAGCAAGGTGCAGTGCTAATGAGAACCCATTATAGCTGGCCGTGAACACAGACCTGCTGGAAGTCTCTGTATTAATGGGAGCCAGCGGGGATGTCTTCCCTGGAATGCTGCTGCGTCCAAGCAAGGAATGTTGTATCCAGAACCGTGCTTTATCCAGAATCGTGCTTTATCCAGAACCGTGCTTTATCCAGAACCGTGCTTTATTCAGAACCGTGCTTTATCCAGAACCGTGCTTTATCCAGTACCATGCTCAGGCACGGCTCTGGATAGTCCACGCGTATCCAGAACCGTGCCTGGGGCAAATCTACATTCTTGGATACGCGGAGACTATCCAGAACCGTGTCTGATCCTAACTCTAACCCATTCAAGCACAGAACTAGACAGGCACGGTTCTGGATACGATAGGACCGGTAGAGGTGACATGTTCATGCCAGAAAACATGTGCCATCAGCCGGAGAGCCCCAGCGAGCCTCCCCATCACCATTATATATCTATTACTCCGCCTGGCGTGCCACCAGTTTGCACAGGATCCAAAATCGTTAAAATAGGTTGCTTCTATCGACTTCTCTCCTTCCCAACGCGCTGAAACTAAAATCGCATGTCAAAGAGTGATCCGTCATTCCGTACTTGCTGTCCGGACATCCAGGCCAGTGTTTTGCCGAAGCCATTCTGACGGCAGAAAATGAAGACAATGTTTATACGAATGGCACACCCTCATTTCTAGGTCATTTTGACATTGCTTGATACTCTAGTATAACACAAATATCACACCAAAGCATAAATCGTAACAGCTTTAGAAAATCAGCATTTTTACCAGCAATATCAACGAAGCAAGTTGAACAACAAGAAATACGTCCAGTTGGTTTGACACTCTGCACTTTAAGTTATAATGCAACGTTGACATCGATCTTCTATAGAAGGCTGTAACGTTGGAACAAGTCTATCTAGCAACACCTCAACATTGAACATTTGAAGACTTTTCAAACGCGAGTTTTACAGTATCGTATCTAACTCTAAACCCCTTCCCTTTCTTCCGGCCTAGTAACGCGTACATGTAGACCCATACAGACCCAGGCAAACATAAGGGAGAAAAAAAATGCTAGTAGACAGGAAACTTTCCTAAAGCAGCAGCGCGCGTGAGGAAGGATTTGGCCGCCATTCTTACGGGCCATAGACGTTATCAGCCGGTACCATCTGTAAAGCATTGATCCCAGGCGGGCGGACAGACGGACAGTCGGCACGAATGTAGCGGCGATGAACGTGGGGCTAACGGACTGTGAATGTAAATGTGCCGTGATTAACGGGATGTCAGGCCGGCTGAATGGTCCGTACTGCTGACATTCACGAGGTGATGGGCTGAGAACCGCGGGGGGCCGCACACAGGCACTTCGGAAAGGCGCAAAAATTGTGGGACAGCTTTTATGCTAAGTGCGATCTTTAAGATGCGTGTTCAAAGCCACATTCCTCCTCACTTTGATAACATATGATGAATATGTTGTTATGTTTACCTATACAGAGGGAAACATATTGTTTTTGCTCCTTCTTCTTCATCTTCCGTTCCAAACAAATAAGGTCAATGACCTGGACCAGACGGCTGTCACCATGGTAACCAGTGCTGTAGCAGACACCATGTGGTGTTGGATTATGTAGCAAGTGGCAGTGCAGAGGCTGGTCACCTTATATATGAATGTTTTCGAGTAAAAATAAACAGGACCATGGTTTATTGGGCTAGACCATGTCAAGTTAAACATGATTGTTTTGCAAATGTTTATTTTATTTTATCTTATTCACGTGGATTTCTGAGCATTGGATAGCAAGCACGTAACGTGCTTATATGATCCTTTGCTCAAGAACATAAAACATACAAATGTTTAACTTACCTTTCTAGTTTTCTTTTGTCTCCCTGCAGGGTGCCTAGCATATCCGTACTGGACTGCACGGCCTTGGACATCCGGCCGGACCTACCGGACAGCCATGCTGCAGGACACAGATCGCCGCGTGAGGGCGCTGCTGACAGGCATGCTACAGGGCACAGATCGCCGCGTAGAGGCGCTGCTGCACAGACCTCCGAATCACCGCCTACTCGCCGAGAAACATCGCTGTCCGCTGCTCCCTCCCCCGGGGGGTTCCAGGAAACATCGCTGTCCCCTGGCCAGTTCCAGGAAACGTTGCTGTCCGCTGGAGGGTTCAAGGAAACCTCGCTATCCCCTGGAGGGTTCCAGGAAACCTCGCTGTCCTCTGGCCCCTCCCCTGGGGGATTCCGGGAAACGTCGCTGTCCGCTGCCCCCTACCCCAGAGGGTTCCAGGAAACGTCACTGTCCGCTGGAGGGTTCCAGGAAACGTCGCTCTCTGCTGGCTCCTTCCAGGAAACTTCGCTAACAGAACAAGAGCCACCGCCTAGATACGAGGACGTGATCCTGACGTAGACTGTAATTTCCAACGCATAAAAAATGGACTTATTTAATTACCCAAATTTTCGACTGTTCAACTCCAGGCAGTCTTTGTCAAGAAATGAGAAATCCACCGCTTCTTCGGCGTCACGTTATGCAGGTAGAACAGGTGACTAGGTGAGCAGTGGATCGTAGCTGACATGCAGTTTGTTGTCTGACTGTCATATGTCTGGGAGGGAACAGAGGTACGCTAGCTGCAGGGAGAGTTACTTGTGGTTGGATTTGTCGGACTTTAACCAGTCTAACGACTTAAATCACGTAGATTCGAATGACATGCCATGTTATCAGTTTGTTAAATTCTTTCTGTTGGGGGATTTCGTATGACATTAGTTGGTATTTGCTTTTAAGTGGGAAGGCGTTAGATTTGAACAGCAATATTACCCTGGCCCTTAAACTGCCACTAGAACCTGGTTTGAAAGTCGGTACTGTCACCATGTATGCCATTATTTATGGTGACTGTAAACCGTATATGGAAATTGGACGGAATGGTGACTCATGGTGACTGTAAACCGTATATGGAAATTGGACGGAATGGTGACTGTAAACCATATATGGAAATTGGACGGAATGGTGACTGTAAACCATATATGGAAATTGGACGGAATGGTGACTGTAAACCATATATGGAAACTGGACGGAATCAGGTTGCAAACCAAAGTGCGGAAACTGGATGCGGAAAGTCATGTCAAAGCGGACTTGTTGGTTGGGTTCCATCGCGAACCCCTAACTTCCGTGATCAGGACGGAGGCCTTGCCGGATGCATGCCTTAAGGAAGATAAGGACACAGAAGACGTGCCTTTTGGAGAGATCACAAGACGCCAGAATGTGCTGAGTCAGGGTATTTCCCCGAGACGCAGGAGAGTTGTTGTATCCAGACCGTGCCTATCTAGTTCTATGCCTGAATGGGTTAGGGTTGGGATCATGCACGGTTCTGGATAGTCTCCGCGTATCAAAGAACGCAGATTTGCCACAGGCACGGTTCTGGATACGCGTGGACTATCCAGAACCGTGCCTGAGCCTTGTTCTGGATTAAAGCACGGTTCTGGATACAACAGAGACCTGTGTACACCCATGCCTTAATTGGAGACACTCCCAGTCTACCGGGGCCTCATCATGCCCATATACTTATTGGCAGGCCTGTTCAGTGCTCCAGGCGAACCTACGTGGACATCGGAACACACTGCAACAAGTTACAGGCACAGCAGGCGATGTCAGGAGGGTTTAAATGTTCTTTTAAAATCGATGCCGATACAGCCGCAAGCTGATGTAGCGGTCCCAAAGGCTGGCTGGCCGATGTGACTAGCATGCAAATACTACTGCATCAACAGGTGTTGGTATTCTGGAAGGATGGAACCACTACTACACGAAATGTTGGATTTATCAATGTATGTCAATGGCAGTAAAGTCGGGTAATGTTTACTTTGTAAACAGTACTGGGCTTTACAATGGTAGTAAATGGCAGTTGGGTCCGGTAATTTCTGACTTAAAAATGGTAGTAAATGAAATTACCGGACTTACACCCATTGATAGTTTACTACCATTGTTAGGTCTGGTATTGTTCACAAAGTAAATATTACCCGACTTTACTGGCATTTACTTCCACTGGTAAATCCAACTTTTCGTACAGTGGACGTCTTGTGAATGGCAATAGGGATAGAATCTGGTCCAACGCCTTGGACTACATATCATGTACATAACACATAATTATGGAGATCGTAGCTAAGATATCAGTGTATCTATAGCATGGTAATATGTTTAATACAGCCCATTGACAACCATATCACGGTACCTTGGAAAAAATTAATAAACCGTTGCAGTCTAGCCCGGTCTCCAGTCTATCGTGATTTGGGCGGGCTCGTGCAAGACTCCTAGCCTCTACCAGGCTTCGGGAGGCGGTGGCAAAGAGTAGAAATTGGCCAAATAGACGTACAGATAACATGCCAGGGGAGTTGGTCCGCGAGAGAGTTTGTCGCACCCGAAGGCAAACTGTACTCTCTCGCGGACCAACTCCCCTGGCGTGTTATTTGTACGTCTATTTGGCCAAATTTCTACTCTTTCCAGCCGCTTCCCGAAGCCTGGTAGAAGCTACAAAACTCCTAGCGGCGAGCCTAGTGGACTTACTACAGCTCCGAAGAGAGCCCGCCCAAACCGCGATAGACTGGACACCAGGCTAGTTTGCAGCACTGTATTGGAACAAAAACTATAACTTAACCCCAAGCGAACAGACACTGGACACTAATCTATAAGGTATTATTGTACATGTATGTCTGGAGACGATACAGTTTGTTAAACGCTGCTCCTATTCAAACAAAAATCGATTGTAAAGGTAAACCGTCGTTGTAACGTATTGACTGTTTTCAATGGAAGGCCTTTGGGCAGCTATGATGTACATATTGGGACACCCCCCCCCCTCCCCTGTTGATAGTACTGAAAGCATGATTGACTCGCCCCAGGTTTGCCAATATCGATTCCGTTTGTTCCAACCTTGAACCCTTCAACTAAGATATGAATAGACAGCTATTGTTAAGTACGTTTGCTTGCAAATAAACTGAAAACCCTGACACAATGGACATTGTATGAATACCAATGTTGTAGCCACAAGCTGGTCAATCTTTAATGCGAGTTATAAATAAGATGTATGCACATGGATTGCTGCAGAAACACTGCCCAGGCGGACAAACTTAGGCCAGGCCTTCTTACGGGGTACGGATCGTAGAATTCGGTACAAAAGGGAAATAGTTGGCCAGGAGAGTCAGTCCGCGGGAAGATTAGCTTACCCCTCTGAAGGCGCGGGCAAATAAACTCTACAGTGACTTAACTCCCCTGGCTAATTATTTCCCCTATTTGGCTAAATTTTACTGTTTATTAGTCTGGTCGAGACTAGGACAAACTCGTATCATGATGAAACAAATATCTAGTTTTCCCGTTTAAAAACAGAATACTTAAGTATCGTACTAAAACGAGATGTGGGCATTCAGATTTCTACAGTAACCGTCTCCATCCTCTGGGTATCAGAAGACCCCGTGGGGGGTGGGGGTGCTACCTCCTGGGGGTCGGGGTTACCATCAGACTCTCCCGGGGGTGCCATCTCCTCTTGTTGCGCCTCCCCCGAGCGTGTGCCCTCCTCTACCCGGGGGGTTGTGTTACCGTCAGACACTCCCGGGGGTGTGCCCTCTTCATCCCGGGGGGTAGCCGGGGGGAGCACGAATCCCTCCGTGGCGGCGATCTCGCGCACCTCCGGCGGGAGGGAGTCCCAGAAGGCCTGCAGCTCCTGGTACTCCAACTCCGAGGCTTGGATGATCTCCTCCAGCGGGAGTTCCTCCCACCCGTCCGCACCCTCCCCCGCCGGCACGTCGTACGACCCGCGCCTGCAGGGTTTGGATTTGATTTATGTTGCATCTACGACAAACCAATCTTCACAAACTTAAAAACAGATATACTAAAACGAGATGTGGTCATTCAGATTTCTACAGTAACGATTTTGTTTTTGACTAATCTTCACAAACGATTTCGATAAACCATGTATTGTAAGCTCCATCTCTTCGTACACCTATAACTGTCTTCAGAAGCTGAAGCTATACATCTTAGTATGCTATAGATGTAGTAATATACAAGACGTGTATTGATGTTTGTACATAGAACTTTATCACCAAATACATGCAGGGTGTCAGAAACCAAGCCGAAGAGTCGAAAATATACAATGATATGGATCAAGCGCTTATGAATACATATGAAAAAGAAACGAGAGTATTTAAGACTATGAAATAAACTTCAAAATAAAAGTAATGAAATATCAAACATAACTGAAAAATAAAGGTACATGTACAATGTTTACCTTCGCATGGTCTAGCCTAACAAACAACTGCTCTGTTTCTTCTTACTCAAAACACATATAAATTGTGCACAGCCTCTCCAACTCACTTGTAACATAATGTAATCCAACACCACAGGGTGTCTGCTACAGCACCAGTTACCATGGTGACAGACGTCTGGTCCAGGTCATTGACTAGGTGTTTGGAGAAGAAGGAGAAGAAATAGAGCAAAAACAATATGGTGAACATAGCGAACCTGTTCCTGTAGTAGATCTTGGTGACGCACGTGACGTAGACGCACATCAGCACGGACAGCACGATCAGCAGGCTCAGTGACAGCCCGAACACCAGAATGATCATCGTACTAGCGCCGCCTTCCGGATTTTGTCGGGACTGCTTCTTCAACTCCATGTAAGTGTTGGCGGTGCTGTATCCTATCGACCGAAAAAATGATGATTTTTCATTGAATTATCTGTCTATCTGCAACAGACCTTCTACAGTTTTAAAGTCAACATAAGCGCAATAACAAAACGTCATTCAGTACCAAGGAAAGGTAACTACATAACAACAAAACGCCATTCAGTACCAAGGGGAAGTAAGTACATAACAACAGAACGCCATTCAGTACCAAGGAGAGGTAAAAGCATAACAACAGAACGCCATTGTTCAGTACCAAGGAGAGCAAGTACAAAACATTAGAACGCCATTCAGTACCAAGGAGAGGTAAGTACATAACAATAGAACCCCATTGTTCAGTACCAAGGAGAGCAAGAACATAGCAATAAAACGCCACTCAGTACAAGGAGAGGTGACTACAGAACAATAGAACGCCATTCAGTACCAAGAACAGGTTAGTACATAACAATAGAACGCCATTCAGTACCAAGAACAGGTTAGTACATAACAATAGAACGCCATTCAGTACCAAGGAGAGGCAAGTTCATAACAACAGAACGCCATTCAGTGCCAAGGAAAGACAAATACATAACATTAGAACGCCATTCAGTACCGAGGAGAGGTAAGTACAAAACAATAGAACGTCATTCAGTACCAAGGAGAGGTAAGTACATAACAATAGAACGTCATTCAGTACCAAGGAGAGGTAAGTACATAACAATAGAACGCCATTGTTCAGTACGAAGGAGAGCAAGTACATAACATTAGAACGCCATTCAGTACCAAGAACAGGTTAATACATAACAATAGAACGCCATTCAGTACCAATGAGAGGCAAGTTCATAACAACAGAACGCCATTCAGTGCCAAGGAAAGACAAATACATAACATTAGAACGCCATTCAGTACCGAGGAGAGGTAAGTACAAAACAATAGAACGTCATTCAGTACCAAGGAGAGGTAAGTACATAACAATAGAACGCCATTGTTCAGTACCAAGGAAAGACAAGTACATAACATTAGAACGCCATTCAGTACAAGGAGAGGTAACTACAGAACAATAGAACGCCATTCAGTACCAAGGGGAAGTAAGTACATAACAACAGAACGCCATTCAGTACCAATGAGAGGTAAAAGTATAACAACAGAACGCCATTGTTCAGTACCAAGGAGAGCAAGTACATAACATTAGAACGCCATTCAGTACCAAGGAGAGGTAAGTACATAACAATAGAACGCCATTGTTCAGTACCAAGGAGAGCAAGTACATAGCAATAGAACGCCACTCAGTACAAGGAGAGGTAACTACAGAACAATAGAACGCCATTCAGTACCAAGAACAGGTTAGTACATAACATTAGAACGCCATTCAGTACCAAGGAGAGGTAAGTACATAACAATAGAACGCCATTGCTCAGTACCAAGGAGAGCAAGTACATAGCAATAGAATGTCACTCATTACAAGGAGAGGTAACTACATAACAATAGAACGCCATTGTTCAGTACCAAGGACAGTTAAGTACATAACAACGGAACGCCATTCAGTACAAAGAAGAGGTAAGTACCTAACAATAGAACGCCATTGTTCAGTACCAAGGAGAGCAAGTACATAGCAATAGAATGCCACTCATTACAAGGAGAGGTAACTACAGAACAATAGAACGCTATTCAGTACCAAGGACAGTTAAGTACATAACAACAGAACGCCATTCAGTACCAAGGAGAGGTAAAAGCATAGCAACAGAACGCCATTGTTCAGTACCAAGGAGAGCAAGTACATAACATTAGAACGCCATTCAGTACCAAGGAGAGGTAAGTACATAACAATAGAACGCCATTGTTCAGTACCAAGGAGAGCAAGTACATAGCAATAGAACGCCACTCAGTACAAGGAGAGGTAACTACAGAACAATAGAACGCCATTCAGTACCAAGAACAGGTTAGTACATAACATTAGAACGCCATTCAGTACCAAGGAGAGGTAAGTACATAACAATAGAACGCCATTGTTCAGTACCAAGGAGAGCAAGTACATAGCAATAGAATGCCACTCATTACAAGGAGAGGTAACTACAGAACAATAGAACGCTATTCAGTACCAAGGACAGTTAAGTACATAACAACGGAACGCCATTCAGTACCAAGGAGAGGTAAGAACATAACAATAGAACGTCATTGTTCAGTACCAAGGAGAGCAAGTACATAACATTAGAACGCCATTCAGCACCAAGGACAGTTAAGTACATAACAACGGAACGCCATTGAGTACCAAGAAGAGGTAAGTACATAACAACAGAACGCCATTCAGTACCAAGGAGAAGTACATAACAATAGAACGTCATTCAGCACCAAGGAGAGGTAAGTACATAACAATAGAACGCCATTGTTCAGTACCAAGGAAAGACAAGTACATAACATTAGAACGCCATTCAGTACAAGGAGAGGTAACTACAGAACAATAGAACGCCATTCAGTACCAAGGGGAAGTAAGTACATAACAACAGAACGCCATTCAGTACCAATGAGAGGTAAAAGTATAACAACAGAACGCCATTGTTCAGTACCAAGGAGAGCAAGTACATAACATTAGAACGCCATTCAGTACCAAGGAGAGGTAAGTACATAACAATAGAACGCCATTGTTCAGTACCAAGGAGAGCAAGTACATAGCAATAGAACGCCACTCAGTACAAGGAGAGGTAACTACAGAACAATAGAACGCCATTCAGTACCAAGAACAGGTTAGTACATAACATTAGAACGCCATTCAGTACCAAGGAGAGGTAAGTACATAACAATAGAACGCCATTGCTCAGTACCAAGGAGAGCAAGTACATAGCAATAGAATGTCACTCATTACAAGGAGAGGTAACTACATAACAATAGAACGCCATTGTTCAGTACCAAGGACAGTTAAGTACATAACAACGGAACGCCATTCAGTACAAAGAAGAGGTAAGTACCTAACAATAGAACGCCATTGTTCAGTACCAAGGAGAGCAAGTACATAGCAATAGAATGCCACTCATTACAAGGAGAGGTAACTACAGAACAATAGAACGCTATTCAGTACCAAGGACAGTTAAGTACATAACAACAGAACGCCATTCAGTACCAAGGAGAGGTAAAAGCATAGCAACAGAACGCCATTGTTCAGTACCAAGGAGAGCAAGTACATAACATTAGAACGCCATTCAGTACCAAGGAGAGGTAAGTACATAACAATAGAACGCCATTGTTCAGTACCAAGGAGAGCAAGTACATAGCAATAGAACGCCACTCAGTACAAGGAGAGGTAACTACAGAACAATAGAACGCCATTCAGTACCAAGAACAGGTTAGTACATAACATTAGAACGCCATTCAGTACCAAGGAGAGGTAAGTACATAACAATAGAACGCCATTGTTCAGTACCAAGGAGAGCAAGTACATAGCAATAGAATGCCACTCATTACAAGGAGAGGTAACTACAGAACAATAGAACGCTATTCAGTACCAAGGACAGTTAAGTACATAACAACGGAACGCCATTCAGTACCAAGGAGAGGTAAGAACATAACAATAGAACGTCATTGTTCAGTACCAAGGAGAGCAAGTACATAACATTAGAACGCCATTCAGCACCAAGGACAGTTAAGTACATAACAACGGAACGCCATTGAGTACCAAGAAGAGGTAAGTACATAACAACAGAACGCCATTCAGTACCAAGGAGAAGTACATAACAATAGAACGTCATTCAGCACCAAGGAGAGGTAAGTACATACTATAGAACACCTTTGTTCAGTACCAAGGGCAGTATAGGTATAATAATAGAACACCTTTCAGTACGTAACAATAGAACTCATCTCCATACCAAGGACATACATAGCAACAGTAACAATATGTGAAGGAAGGGGATATATGTGATCATCTAGTGCAGATAGTAATGATTGCACGTAGATCTAACATGTCTCTTAACATATACCGACACGACGCGGCAACTATCGTATCCAGAACCGTGTCTATCTAGTTCAATGCCTGTGTGGGCTAGGGTCAGGATCAGGCACGGCTCTGGATAGTCTCCGCGTATCCAAGAACGTAGATTTGGCCCATATGGAGGCACGGTTCTGGATACGCGTAGATCATCCATAACTGCGCCTGAGCCTAGTTCTGGATAGAGCACTAGAATACGCCTGCCAAGTATGGCATTCTGGACTGACTGTTGTAGAATCAGAGTCGATTGAGAGGGTCCAGAAACGGGCATGCAAGATAATCCTGGGTCGGTCTTACACTAGCTATAACTCAGCTCTACAAGAACTCTCACTAACATCGCTGGCTCAACGCCGATGTGAACTCTGCCAGAACTTTGCACAGTCCTTGCTGAAGTGCCCTACGTTCAGGAACTGGTTCCCTCCCTCTAGAGGTGACATTACCAGCAAAGACACCAGACAGAAACATCTACTGGCTACCCCCAGAACAAGAACAAAACGATTCCAGAACAGTCCGATTGTCCATATGACCTATCTGTTAAACAAGCAGCACCAGTGATAGTAAAACAGTACGCATAGGCAGAGAACGTTGTGACTTGTACATACCCGACTGACCTGTAGGTTTTAGGAATTACTTTCTTTTAATGTGTTTAAGTATGTACTGTTTAAGTGTACTTTTTAATCTGTCATGTGAAACAGGCAATTCAGCCATTGGCTGCCATGTGTTTTGATGAATAAACCTTTCATTCATTCATTCATTCATTCATTTTATTCAGTTCTGGATAAAGCAAGGGTTCTGGATAAGGCACGGTTCTGAATGCAACAGTAACCACGTACCGAGTGTGGAGATGACGCCCACAAAAAGCACGAGTAGAGTGACGAACACGACGGCGTTGGCATGGTGACGGAGTGATGGACAGCACGTGCCAACTACACCCTCCTCACTCAGCCGCTGGGAGGGGAGAAAACACATCAGATAACACAGCTGAAGCAAACTTATCAAACATGGCATTTTGCACAAAGAGAAGGAGGAAACGGGAAAAGAAAGGATGATGTCCTCTCCTCCCTTCATCATCATCAGTCTTCTAAAGAGGTGTAGCAAACAAAGTTTAGTTTCCAGAAATGTTAGTCTTTCAATGCTGAGGGAAGTTCATGTCCTTCTGAATCCTTCTGATTGGATCCTTCGCTTGGTGCCCGGAGTCTAAAGCTTAGAAACATAAAACATAACAAATACACTCAACTATTTGGTTATTATTTTCTTTGAAAAGCTACGTGAAGAGATACTTGTATCCAGAGCCGTGCTGACCAGAACCATGCTCAGGCACGGTTCCGGATAGTCCACTCGTATCCAAAACCGTGCCTGGAGCAAATCTACGTTCTAGGATACGCGAGACTATCCAAACCGTGCCTGCTTCAGGCATACAACTAGATAGGCACGGTTCTGGATAGGATATCCCGGTAGCTTACCTGACAGAGCGACTGTGCGGGCGGGATGTGGTAAAACTCGTTACAGATCCGGCAGCTGTGCGACCCTTGCTCCCGGACCCACCTCCTCAGACACGTCCGGTGCACGTACTGCAGACTCCCCGTGCAGCCGCAGGGCGAGGACAGATCAGGCTCCGAGTACGCACCCGAATAGCAGGAACAGCACAGACACCGCTCCGCACGACTGGCTCTGGTTCCCGCCACGATCTTGCACGGCTCCAGACAGATCCAGCAGTACGCCTTGAGTGGCGAGAAGAAGGTGCTGTCACCTGTAGAAGTCTTATCCGAGATGGTGCCTGTTTTCTGACCCGCTCCTCTGACATTCGGGTTTCCATTTCTGCCCCCAGCGTCATTCTTAACTTTTGAGTCTCCGTTCTTGGTTCCTTTACATGAAGTTTGAGACCTCAGACTGGCAGACCTTTGGCAATCACTCTCTGATATACGTAAGCATTTCGGGCTCGTGTCTTCCCTGCTTGCCAAGGTACAAGTAAGTACGCGTTCCCTGCTTGCAATGACAGTGGTGGGCCATTCGCCTTGAGTCGTTTCCCGTAATGTTGGATCTTGTCTCACACTCTTACTGTCCGCATTTTGACTCGTATTGTCTGTATCACCTTCCGCAATCGTTTCCTGTAGAGTTGGTTCTTGTCTAGGACTCTTGTTGCCCGAACCCTGACTTAAGGAGGACCGGGGAAGCTCTTGGGTATTTCCAGATGGTTCTGAAGGTTTGGTGGTGTCAGTGTCTGCCGGGAGACTTTGCTGAGCGCTGGTATCTCCGGCTGGACCAGTTTCGGGAAGCGGAGCATCGCTTTCGTGCTTGGGCGGCTCTTCAGGTGGACTAGAGGCGTTAGTCGTGTCCCCCTGGATCACAAACAAGTCAAATCATCATTCTAGCACTAAAATGTCATTCTAGCGCAAAACGTAATAGGGGCAAAGATTGAAAAGTAACCGTTACGGAAAATGGTTTCGCACGCCGTTTTTCAGTCGCCACGGCGAGTCACCAGTATAGAGAAATCCACCTAACCCTCCTGGGCTATCGTTACAGAGATCAGCTCTTACATCATCCCTCCCAACATCCGTTCTGTTTCACCTGTCCATTCTCACCTGAGATACCTGTTCACACTCCATCAGACCACCTGCTGAAGTGCAGGCGCCGGCACATAAGTTTGAACTTGCTACATTCTACGGCGCGTTCGTTCGAATAAACTGACTGTTGTTCTTTACAACTCCCGCTCCTTGGCAACGACTACCTGCCGAACCTCGTTCTAGAATGGAATTGTTTCGTCACATAACGCGTGACATCGGTTTGTTTGATTGTTTTCGCATAATTTGTTTGGGTTTATTGCGTGTATTCCGAGAAGTAATGAACAAGTATTATCCAGAAGGCAACAGAATGTGATGAATCCATCCGTAAATATGAACTATCGTTTCTTGTATAACGCGTCGATTGTATCTACGTTAATCATTGTAACTAATCGCCAGTCCAATTTCCTACCTGACAGCCATTTGATGGCCATGCTTGCCGCAACGACGTCAATTTTGGAGATGCTGTATCCTGAACGTTGTTTTATCCAGAACCATATATATGCATGCTCAGGCACGGTTCTGGATAGTCCACGTGTATCCAGAACCGTGCCTGGGGCAAATCTACGTTCTTGAATACGTGAGGAGACTATCCAGAACCGTGCCTATCCTAACCATAATCCATTCAGGCATAGAAGTAGATACATGTAGGCACGGTTCTGGATACGATAGGAGTGCAACTTAACAGGGGACCCCAGAAAGTGCGAAATGGAACGAAATGGAACGAAATGGAACGAAATGGAACGAAATGTGTATGAAGGAAAGCCGTTAAGCCGTTCGTACGTTGGAACGGCGACGTCTAAATAGTGTCCGCTCGACGTCCAAACGGCAACGTTAAGATTGATGGTATTCTCAGAACCGCAACGACGTTATAAGATCGATCAGGGTACGCTAAGAATAAACTGACCGCAACGTAACAGGTACGTTTACAGTGAGTTTTGAGTTGTGCAAAGTGTGCAGACGTGTTTCTTGTGTCTGTCTGTCCTAGCGATATGCCAACGGGGAGGAATCACCACCCGCCATTTTCTCCTTCTTCCTTCCGTCCGTTCCCAAGATGTACTGTGTACTAGTAAATTCCTCATGTTCGCACCTTCCTTCCACCAAACCGTGAAATACATGTCTAGCTCGTTCACACCTTCTCTTTGTTTCGTTGTGAACGAGGAAGCTGTCTTGTCTCCAGAGGGCCCAGCTTGAAAGTCTCTATCTGTTTTTGAATCGAGTAACACTCGTGACGCAGATTCATTAACATATCGTTAAAGGGCGGGTCCATTCTCCGACAGGGGTCCGGAGTTCATTGGTTGTATAAAAAGTCTTTGTTGGGGAGATATACACATGCTAAATACAACTCATACTATATATATATATATATATATATATATATATATATATAGTATGAGTTGTATTTAGCATGTGTATATCTCCCCAACAAAGACTTTTTATACAACCAATGAACTCCGGACCCCTGTCGGAGAATGGACCCGCCCTTTAACGATATGTTAATGAATCTGCGTCACGAGTGTTACTCGACTCACTGTAAACGTACCTGTTACGTGTATATATATATATATATATATATATATATATATATATATACACTAAAACGTCATGTAAGCAGGAAAGTCGGAGTTTGATTAAACCCGTCTGTAGCGCCAGGTCAGACTAGAAAAGTCCCTGTAAACACGTAATCACTGCCAGCCGTCAGTAACAATGGCGGATCATTTGCATTGGAGGGCCGCTTGTAACCGAGTGTAGGAGGTCTCATTTTTACTTCCTTGCTATAATACACAGTAATAACGCTTGCCTCATGAACTCTTGGTGAATGAAATGTTACCGTCCAATTCTTGTTACATTATAGTATTGAATAGGTTCAAGCAAGGAGGTCATAGCAAGGATAGATACGTATTTAACCTCCTTGTTCAAGAAATAAAACACGTCACTTCATTTATTTACCACCCACTTCTACATTTGACATATTTCGCTATCAATTTCATTTCATTGTGATTACGTGTAAGGCTATGTAGATTTGACTATAGGGATGACAAAACTGATGCGAGCGTGCGAATAAAAAAAGGGTATGGTGAATTTTAGGCTTTCACCGTGTTTCTTTTCTTTAACGTTACCGCTAGGGCGGACGGAGACCACAGACTTTGACTACTCAACTCAAAACTCACTTTATTAACGTACTATGATCGATCTTATAACGTTGCGGTCAGTTTATTCTTAACGTACCCTGATCGATCTTATAACGTCGTTGCGGTTCTAAGAATACCATCAATCTTAACGTTGCCATTTGGACGTCGAGCGGACACTATTTAAACGTCGCCGTGCCAACGTACGAACGGCTTAAACGGCTTTCCTTCATACACATTTCGTTCCATTTCGTTCCATTTCGTTCCATTTCGTTCCATTTCGTTCCATTTCGCACTTTCTGTACAGCGACTTAACAGCGTACGTAGGACGACGGTACTTTTTGAGTTCTGATGGTGAAGCTAACTTAATAAATATCGAATGTTTCAAGTGCTTTCTTTCGTTTCAGTACACTCGCTGACAGTAGCCTGAAAAAAAGTCTAAATGTGTGGGTTACACATTACTTCATGGTGCAATATAACCTTTGGCGCCAGGGGAAGCTGCTACATCGGCTGACTTTTGGAGGGCCAGAATTATCCTAAACCAGATTTGTGCTTTGGAAGTTCCTTTCCACGACTGGAACGTAAAACAATGAATTCTCAGGGTTCGAAATTTCTCAAGTCAAAAAATGTTCATTTCCATTTAGAAATTAAAAAGAATGTCTGACGTCACGCTTCCGCCCAGGTCACGTGACAAAGGCTAGGGTCATTTCAACCTGAGGAAAATCAGACGACAGATGGAAAACTTGTTGGTAAGTCCTTTACTTTGCGTATGGGATTAGATTTGCAATGTCCTGGACGTTAATAATTTGTGTTAACGTTACATGTGTTACATAGTCATCAAGACACTTTGACACAAAATCTTATGTCTTTTGCTTTATTGTAAACATTGCTTTCAAGGTGTGTATATAAGCAAGGAAATTACATTTTACCAATATCATACTGGAAGAAGCCAGGTCTCAATACTTGACTGTATATTATATACTGGTGGTTAGTACTCTGAGAGATATTAGTACATGGCATTTATCTATTTCTTGTTGAATAACGACATTGTGGCACTTTATATGGGTCTTACTTGGTTAATTAATTTTGCTATATGAATGCTTAACAAATAGCTACTAAAAATAAATACAAAACTATGTTTTGACACACTCTCCATTTTTCGTGATCAACGTCAATCAATTTCTCAATTACAAAGCCTTTTCCACAGCTCAATATCATGTACAGTGCTGATGCCTTTAATTAAGTACAGATTGAACATTTCTTAGCTAAAGACATTGAGGGACTCTAATGGCTGTGCAAAGAATTGCTGATGAAACAACGCAGATTTTGTTGCTTTGTATCATGAATAAAACTAGCATAAAAGTGGCAGATACCTAAATGTAACCTCCAGTCACTTTAACTTTCTCATCCTGCATCCTCAATGTCCTAGCTGACAGAATTTTCCAAATCTCCCTCCAAACTGTACAGATCACTGAATCTAAGACATCACATCTTCACCAGGAAGTTTTGAATTTTACATCTTACAAAATCAAATTCTCAGCTCAGGAAACCTATCATACATACATACATGTACTTCCTTCTTACATGCTCCAAACATCACCATTCAATCAGACCATTCAGAGAACATCTTTTTGCTCAAACATACATCTCCTCACATACATGTATATCTACGGACACAAAACAAATTCATTTCTCTTCAGTCTGTAAGTATATAAACTTTCATCCAACTCTTCAGACAGGCATTCAGTTTCCGTTCCCTCATATGCAATGAGCTAAAACATGGGAACATATATCCATATCAACATCATTTAAATGTACAATTCATTCACAACAAAATATTTCCTGTTTCTTAACTCGACCCATGGTGTGCATCTGCACTTTCTCCTTAACAAAGTCCTTCTCGTGCTCTTGAAGACAGAGCAGGGCTCTTATGTCCCTTTCTTCTTTCCAAAAACTTCCTTTTTGGGCTTCCACATTCTCTTCTTTGGCCTTTAAACTTGCCCATTCAATTTCTTCTGCTTGACTGAAAACTGACTGAATACAAATGACTAGCATTGGACCCTAAGCATACATGTAGCAGCCATTGCTGGTAAAGCCTTGAACATGCCATCATTTTCTGACTTGTTTTTCTTCTTATAATAATGGTAATAACAGCACAGTCACATATTCGGCATACTATCTTGATGCCGTAGAGTTTTCAAGCAGGCTGTGACAGAACCAACCACCGACAAGGATCTAAGGCAGCCTTTTCCGTAACAAGACAGCTGAAGTTTGGACATGCACGGCTATCCCAAGAATGCCTTAAGTCTGTGATCATACGACAATCGCACGACGTACATGTATGTGACCAGGTCCTGGCTAGTACAGAATGATGGTTTCTATAACTGATGTTTTCTATCTCAACCCTCCAGACTAAATTTTTAGCTTAGGCGCGCATGCGCTCCTAGCCTCAAAAAGTTAGGCGCGCAGGCAAACATTTGGGCGCGCAAACAAAAACTCTGGTCGCGCAAAGTACTTTTTAATTTACAAGCCAAGAGAATACTAGTAATACCAGGAATCTTTGAAAAACGCCAATAGGCGACATGTATTTCCTGGATAAATAAATAAAAAAAACAATAAAAAAAACAAACAAACATGCAATTTGAAAAATACATGCAAAAATTACTAGTATACAATGAATATTGTATTATTATACTCAGTAGTAAACACATATTATTAAGCTACTAGTATTATACAGTGTATATTATAATTTCAGGAAAATCTTTTTCAGCTTTAATAGTACAATTTTTTTTATAGCAACAACAGCAAAGAAGTACTTAATTTCGCCCCAAGAGATAAAATAGCGGCGGAAACGCGGTGCTAGATTTAATTTGTTTCATTATCATCTCTCTACCGATATCTCCTGCACTAGGCTGCAGTCTCACCAATGTCGCTAGGGGCGTTGCATATTCCTCGCGTGTTTTTGTGAGATCTAACGTGAGTTCGAGATTTAAAATGGCCGCTAATGTTTTCGTCCCGGTCTCGGCCGATCCCTGCCGGGCGTTTCGGATGAATTTTTGCGTTTATAGGCGCATTAAAGCAACTTAACTACGGATGAAACTTCTCAAGGAACATTTCTCAATGGAAAATGGGTCGTTGTTACCGCAAGCAGACCGGGGCGAGATTTGGCAGCCAATAATTTTAGGGGCACAGCGGATTCTCTGCCGGTCGCGCAATGCGCGACCAGAGTAAAAAGTTTAGTCGCATTTCGTAATTTTTGGTCGCATATGCGACCAAATCGGTCGCAGTCTGGAGGGTTGTATCTGTACACAGCCAGTAGGTTGTTGGAATTGTTGATGTTTTGTATTGTTGTTTATCCGTACACGGCCAGTAGGTTGTTGGAAGTGTTGATGTTTTGTATTGTTGTTTATCCGTACACTGCCAGTAGGTTGTTGGAAGTGTCAATGTTTTGTATTGTTGTTTATCCGTACACGGCCAGTAGGTTGTTGGAAGTGTTGTGCTCACAGTCCTGCCCAGACAACAGGAGATCGCAGTGCTTCAGGTTATCATACAGAGCAGACAGGAAGTCCTTCACACCTTCACCATCTAGAGATCATAAAAATGGGTCATTTTTAGTACTATTGGGAACAAAAAGGATCAGTCTTCATATTTACCTTTGCAGAGAGCAACATCAGCTGATAAAATTTATGCAAATGATGACCTTATTTGCATTATAAATGAGAAACCTTTACAATATGTCAGTCATAAAGGTTAACATCATTTGGCAAAGGTATGAGGTTGTGGAACTCTAGTTTTATAATTCAGTACTCAATCTAGCTTGTTTTAAGGGTTTTCATCAGAGCAATTCGTTATCTGAATCCCTGAACAAGTTGGTACAATGTATTATGCCAACATAGTTTGCAAATATTGATTTACCTATTTCAAAGCCTAGTTGGCCACACAAGTTACAGTATACTTCACTCAAGTAAAGGAAATATTTTTGTTCATTTAATATCACTGTCACAAAATGACTGTAGGGCTGCCCTTACCTTGTTGAGGCTTCTCATTGCTGTTCACACTGTCCAGCACGAGCTTGCCCATCGAACGGCGAGAAATTTGCTGAAAAGACGAAGGAAAAAAAATTATTTGAAAGCAACATAAACTAAAGGGAATGATATATACATTGAGGTTACAGACAAATTAGGCAAATATTCTACCTGATTTACTCAATTTACTTCTGAAAATGTTGGAAATGTGTCAGTGGGTTTGAAATTCAGATGTTGAGTTGAAAATTTTTTGGCCTTGTCAGTGGCCGGGAAATCGAAAAAAGCAATGTTTTTTTTTTTTACCCTGTATTGATTATTACACCTACTACTACTAGTACTAGTACTTCATAGTGCTAAAGCTGCACTTCATGCTTGATCTGCTAGGTGGCGCTTACGTACCATGAGGCGCAGTGTTCTCATGACGGCCAGGATGTCGATCAGCTTCTCCTCGATGATTGACAGGCGCACCCTCTCCGTCTCCAGGCAACGCAGCTCCAGCTGCATCTTATCCATGTCCGTCGACTTCTCGTGTAGCTCCATCAACACCTCGCTCTTGAACTGATGGGAGACAGACAGTGGTTGGTCAGTGTCTTTGTACAATTGTTTGTCAAAAATTGTTACACCACAGTATTATACAATCAAACTTGCCCAAGAAGACCACTCAGGGGACCAATAAAATCTGGTCCATGTGGACAGGTGGTCACTATAGACAGGGTTCTTAATGCTTGTGTCATATTGGAAAAAATTATCTAAGGGACCACCAAACAGTGGTCACAATGGCCAGTTGGTCCTTATGTACATAATGTTACAGGTGGTCACTTATACAGGTTTCACTGAATAAGACATTTTATCAAGTGTTCTGTTTTAAAATATCTTGAGGAGATACATGTTACTTAGGCCACAGCAAGTAAATTTTATGGATGACATCCTCGCCCGCATTGATTTTCGCCTGATTTCAGAAAAAAAAAAAAAAATTTTGTTGCCCTGTGACGGTGGTCAACATGCCAAAAAAGGGCAAATATGTCATGAACGTCCATCTGCAAGACAAGGCTCTGATTTATTCTTTCATTTTTACTTTGATACAATGTTGTATTTTATTCCTTTTATATGTGATGTTGCCACTGAATCAAAACCATTTGTACAATAATTGAAAATTTTATTTAGTCACTTCTTTTTTCAAAGTTGTTTCAGAGACAAATTGGTGTTATAACAGTTGGCACAATATAGGTAGAGTATGGCTTCCAGACAGTTTGGTTTATGAGTCACTCTGTCAGTGATTGAGTCCTGTGTTCTGCCTGTTAGGCAGTCTCTAAACTCAGAGACCACCAGGGATCCACTTGAGGCGCAATTCCTCGTGTTTGATGGCAAGTGTTGACAGTCCAGGGTGTTGCATTACAAATGAATACCGAGTGTAGTATCTACCTTGAAGATGGTACAGCAAGCTCTTTTTTTGTTCTATTTAATAAAGACACATCTGCAAGGACAGGTAATGCTGTTGAATACAGCGACAGAAGACCTGTTGGGTATGATATCATGTTTTACCACCTAAATTCTTGTTCAACGAGGTTTACGATCTCAAAATCTGAAAATGTAGGAATCTTGTTTTTTTTGGCCTGCCTTGTTTTTTTTTTCCCTCTCGCATTAATTTTGGAGTCTCCGGAGAATGTCATCCATAAAATTTACTTGCTATGGCCTTACCAAGCTGTATTGTGTGTTACCATGATATGCAAGGTTGAAATACCAAAATCAGGTCTGTTTTATTTACAAAACTTGTTTCCTCTTCATCGAGAGATTCCAATTTACGACCTGAACAATTCTTCAGCACTGATACCGGCAAACGTTGTAAACATGACCAGGATACATTTTTCCTATTGTTTGAAAGCTGCCTTCAACAAAAAAACAAACAGCGGCAGCAAATCCTGTACTTGTTGCAGCAACAAAGGCCGGCTGGAGCGTTCCGTAACGTTTCGCGGCTGCAGACCACCCATGAGTCTTTGTTCAACAGGAGTGTGTACAGGCATGTTCTGATAACTGTTGTGTTCTACTGTTTGCTATTGTAGGTTGAACAGATGTGCAAGATGCTACAGCAAGAAATACCTACTCTCCAAGTAGACGTTTGGCCTGTGTTTGGACATCTTTTGGGCTTGTTCACACATTTTGTCCTGTTTTTTTTTTGTATCTGCATGCAGACCAGAATACAGAAAGAAAAGCAGACAAAATTGAAAGCCCGACAGAATGTCTAGAAAAAAGGTTTGCAAAACAACGTCCGAAAACAATACTTGGAGAGTAAGAAATACCTTGCACAGACAGTTTAGGCATATTGGTCCTACATCATCGGGTTCTTATTTATTTTTTAATAACACTGTCTGAAAGAGAAGTTAGAGTGATGTTTTGGGGACAGATGTCAGTGGGGCTACAGTAGCCTGGGTCTAATTTGCACAGAGGAGCATCATAATGCTTAATCTCATCAATGTAGTCTGGAACTCCAGGCTTCTTAGGATGGTATTCAGTGGACTGGGAAAATTTGGACCACTACATTGCTGGATAATGGGCTAGATTTTTTAAATCCTCTGAGTGTTGCTACACAAAGGACATTATATTTTCTTCAATTGAGATAATTTAAATAATGTCCCTTATATTGGTTCACAACCAATGAGTTTCCGGGAGTGTGAGGTTTGGGCTGTACACAAGGCCACACCAATCTAATTTTTGGTTCTCGGATTTGCCTGCTTCATTCTTTCTGATTTGCAAAAAAAGAGCATGTACATGTACATGCACCATACAGGTCCTGAATCAACCCGAAAATGCTCATATTTTGGTACCAACAGTCGAAGAAAGTCTTTCTTCCTAGTTGTTACTGTGTAACAGTTTTTCCATTTGTCAATGTACTGTGATTTGATCCATTGTTTGAATTATAAAGCAGCCTAGTATGTTGACTCAATGGTATTTGGGGCTTATCACAGGGTACCTAGTGCGGTATTTTTTTTCTGCCCATTTCATTGATTCCATGCAAAAATCCGAGAACCAACAAATGAAGTTGGTGTGGTCTTACCAAGGATTTCAATAGAACCTCCTTAGTCTTAGCTAAATTCTGATTGAGAAGTGGCAAATCTAATAACCTACAGTACCGCTTGCGTTATAGTTAACCTAACGCGGCGTTACTATCGCGTTACTAACGAGTTAGTTTTCCGTTACTTACGAGTTAGTTTTCCGTTACTTTCCCGTTAGTTTTCCGTTATTAACGCGTTACTAACTCGTTAGATGGCGGAGCATTCATATGCAGGTCGCGGTAACATCACAGGCTAGTGGGAGGAGTACAAATTTACCCCATGCGGGGCGGGAAATAGCCGATACACACCGCTTGAACGGCGCGGCGGAAAGAACGTTGATCTTGCCTGTATTTTACTATATCGAAACTTTTAAAAATAACGATCACTGGCGCATCAATTAGATCGACATTTTCTTCTGCCACTGCTTTCTCAGACAAGCGTTTCTATAGTTTGTTAACTCTGTATTTTTCTGCTTGTTTCTTTAAATCTATTTATTTATTTATTTATTTTACCTCGGAATGTTATCCAAGATCGATGAAGTTTGCCCCCCGGTCCGCCGGCGGCGACCGCGAAGTAACGTTACAGATCGTTGTGCAAAATAAAATCCCGGAAAATTTCTATAAGACTCGAAAAATAAAGACAGCATATTTGCTAGTATCCAGAAACATTTTGATCGATAATTATTGGGATGTGAAATAATACGGGGTTCTCTTTTGGGAAGTTTTTTTTTTTTTTCAAGCGGGACGGAAAACCGTGCTGTGTTTTGGTACACTTCCGGGTTCCTTGAACAACAAAATTACGCGAAAGGCACCACAAATCCACATAAACATATATACATTTTCCCGAAAATTCTTTCGAGTACGCAGTTCTAAACTAGGATGTTGCTAAGTTTCGTAGAAATAAGGTAGAAAGCGGCGTAAGTGTAGCTCTTTTCAGTAAACATTGAAAAATTTTCCCGCGCGCCGGCGCGCGGCCGGTGCTGACTCTAGCCAATCAAAGCGCAGGTCATCTGAGGTGAACCAATCAGAGCGTAGAGAGTGTGCGTTGCTTCATGAATATTAATGACAATGGCACCTCGATTTGTATAGACGCGGGAAACTGGCTGATAAAAACACCGCTTGAACGGCGCGGCGGAAAGAAACGTTTATCTTGCCCGCATTTCACTTCACGTAACCAAGGACATTATGTCCTTGACGTAACGTATTAAAAAAGACACGGTACACCAATTAGATCGACATTTCTGCTTGCTCCGAAAAGCGTTTCTGTATATTTGTTAGTCTTTATTTTCCATTTATTTTACCACGAAATGTGCACTAAATATGAAGTTTACCCTGCTCCGCCATCGGCGGCCTTGAAAGTACAAAATCGGTGCAAAACGCTCATGTACACAGCGATCAAGTACACAGCGTTACAGCCCCAAATAGCGAAAGTTTGTGACAGCTAACCGTTCAACAACAAAACGACACAGGTAGGTTCGACCAAGTGCCCTACAGCAGCTTTTGTTGACGGTCGACGGAAGCTGACATCGTGCAATGCCTTTCTTTCCTTTCCTTTCCTTTCAGAAGTCGTCTAACTACGCATTTTAAGCCAAAGTTTCGTATCCTGGATTGCGAATTTTGTCCAAACACAGAGACAACGATAATTATATAAATTAGGTTGTCTTTGCAGGCCTTCTAAGAACTAAGAAGTTTTCATCATCATGACCTCCCCTTCTGTGTGACCCGATCTAGCTCGTTGACCCCATGTTCGTTGTTTCTAACTTACCCAAGAGTTGAATAAGATAGCATTTAAAGAGAGCTAATTCTTGTGCAAAACTTCCAGCAAGGAGCTTTCTCCTATCCTTGATTCCAGCCAAGGGTTATAATTTACCATTGCAACAGCAAAAGATAGTAAGGACACTCGTAACGCTCATCATATATTCCATTTTGTTTTCACAGGTACGCAGATATCGATCGTCGGAGGGAAGCTAGTCCTACAGTTTCCAGTTCTGGATAAAACCTCCTTGGTCCTACAGTTTCTAGTTCTGGTTAAAACCTCCTTGGTCCTACAGTTTCCAGTTCTGGTTAAAACCTCCTTGGTCCTACAGTTTCTAGTTCTGGTTAAAACCTCCTTGGTCCTACAGTTTCCAGTTCTGGTTAAAACCTCCTTGGTCCTACAGTTTCCAGTTCTGGTTAAAACCTCCTTGGTCCTACAGTTTCTAGTTCTGGTTAAAACCTCCTTGGTCCTACAGTTTCTAGTTCTGGTTAAAACCTCCTTGGTCTCACCAGGATTATAAGATAGTTTTAGTCAAGTTCTGTTTGTTCTGGTTTATGTTCGTTTGACCGTAAATTACTTTTTGATAACACTTTTTTGTTACTAACAATTGTTAACTCGTTTTAACGTTTGAATAACTCAAGTATATGTTCAAAATTCAACAAAGTAACGCTCATATATTCCATTTTGTTTTCACAGGTACGCAGATATCGATCGTCGAAGGGAAGCTCTTCCTACAGTTTGGTCTTGTCAAGGAGTTCTCGTTAAAACCTCCTTGGTCTCACCAGGATTATAAAATAGTTTTAGTCAAGTTCTGTTTGTTCTGGTTTATGTTCGTTTGACCGTTAATTACTTTTTGCTAACACATGGAGCTTTTTTGTTACTAACAATTGTTAACTCGTTTTAACGTTTGAATAAGTATATGTTCAAAATTCAACAAAGTTTCAATCCCCAAGTTCATAAACGAACGATTGTTATTTTTGTAATACTCTTCAGTAAACTTCCATAGAAAGAAAGGTAAGTCATCGTCATTGGACTGCACCAGACAACGGATTGAATCTACTTCGGACTTGCGGTAGGTTTGTAATCTATAGAAAAGGTGAACTGCGTTTTCTGTATGAAACTAAAATATGTTTTCAATGGCCAAGGAGGGTTAAAACCTCCTTGCAATAACGAACCTTTTTGAATTTTGACAGTATACAAGTATGGAACTGTCGGCCTTCAAATTAACTTTCTGGACACAGTCGTTTGACGACAGCGCCTTCTCACGATTGCATACGAGTATGTTGCAATCAGGAATCGAAATACATGTATAGTAAGTTGTCTACAACACGAACATACTTCAACAGAATGCATAAACACAAAACCAACCAAACGCAATGGGTGAAACGAACAGTAGAAAAAACAACATAACGAAGCAGTATTCAATCGACAGCTAGGACGGAACTTTGATCTAATGTGTCCATCATAAGACTATGTTAGTAGGAACAAGGGATATGTTAGTGAGAACAAGGCTGTATGAATACCATGAGTAGTGTAATGATAAAAACTATAATGATAAAAACTCTTGGAGAACATGTCGGCATTCAGTATTCTTCCTCGTCAGTGCAGTGTTATTCTACGCACCTGCATGTATAAAAGAAAACATACGAAAAGTTAATAATCTGTCAAAAGTATATCTTATTCTATTTAAAATGGGGGATTTTGGAACCATGACTGAGTACTATCGACGGCGTAAAATAAAACACCCTTATTTTCCTCGGCGCTGTTATAGCGTTTCCACTTGAAGGCATAAAACGGTATATCTATATTCGAGATGTAGGCATAGCTAGCACGTTTCGGAAATTTTGATCGGTCCATGATCGGTTCAAACCCATTTGAATTGTTATAGAAAATGTTAGTTCGTTTTTTTTTTCCAAAGTCGTTTTCCGCATCTGAAAGTGGCCGCAACCGTAGAAAAAAAATTGAATCTCTACAGTCTTTTGTTGGCAGTGTAATTTTATGTACCCTTCAGCGTGAAGCTGTCGGTAAAATTCCCTGCAACAACGTGAGTGTAGCAAAAAGTTATACCGCCGCCTTTCGGCGGTCATCAATCAATTTTGACAGGGCTGCGGCGGCGCTAATTTCCGTCTCGTAAACGGTCGATGCCATTTGAAACGGTCGATGCCATATCGTAGAATACCGCACTTTAAATGTATTAGGACGCGCAGTCAACACCGTGATGTTTCGTGGCGTAGAGGTTAGGGTTAGGGTTAGGGTTAGGGTTAGGGTTAGGCTTTTTGCCCCGGGTTCGAATCCAAGCTTGTGCTCTTTTTTTTTTTTTCAATGATATATTTACTATTTTTTACGATGGTGTCCTGCATTTGCAATAGAAATGTTGCTTTTTATACGTTTCAAATGTTTTTGCCCCTCTCAAAAGTTAAGATACACTCGCATATGGCATCGACCGTTTCAAATGGCAACGACCGTTTACGAGACGGAAACCCGCTGCGGCGCCGCGGTGTCTTGGGAGAAATGGTCTGTCGCAAGATATATGTGAATTTTGACTTTCTATGTTAGGATTACTAATCCATTCCTACAGACCTCTGATTTGACTTAATTTTTGAAAACTACTATTTCATTTACAGAGTTACGGCGGATGCAGTTTATTATGAGGTGTTTGTTCAATACTTGATTGACTTTATACGAAAGAATGGTCCGTAGTCTTTCCTCCCAGTAAGCAAATGTTCACCCCGCTCCCGAACTTTCCCGAGTAAGATCGTGTTTTCTCGTTAGCAGATCAAACAAATTGATTGGTTGTCGACGTGCGCCGATTACGAAAGTAAACTCGCTCGGCGGCTCAGATGTTGCATAGTGTGTCGGCCCTGACCAAGGCCCTGACATAATTTATAATGACGAAATGTTCAGGAAAACCGGACGTGGTCGGATATGAAAAATACGATAGTATCAGGGTTGTGCTTGTAAAAATTTACAATTGCTGTGCCAAGTTTACTGGAACATGTGTATTTGATCGCTGTACCGTTCTGGAGACTGCGAGGGTGGAGGGCGTGCTAAGCTTCTACGGGACAAATAATGCATAACACAGGTCAATGACCTCGGTGCGCCGCGTTGACGTGCTACAAAAAATTTGCTTTACTTATAAAAAACAGGCAAACTTGCGAATCAATTCTGCTATGTTTTGCTGACTTCAGCATAGAACATGTGTTGCTGATTTTTCAAATAAATTCTTTAATAAAAACCGGAAAAGTTTACATGGAAGTTACGGCGGTTATGTGCTCTGGCGCACACGCGGGCAACAGACATCGCGCAGAGTCGCGTGCCTTGCTACCCTTTTGAATTCCTTGTTGACAAATTACACAACCTAATTTTCCGCTAGAAGTAGCTATAGAATGCTATTAAAAGATTTATAAACAAACAGTTTGCGTCATACAGTCCACACATGGATAAATCATGAAGCTGTTTTACTGTCCGCTTGCCGCTGGTGTCGTCGGTAATTCTGGAAAACATCGCAACGCAAGCAGGCGCCCCAGGAGGTGTGAAATTGCTATTGTCTTGCCGGCGCGCAAAACAAACATGAAACCCGACCCTATCACATTAACGCTGACGATAACGCGTTAGAGCTAAATTCTAACGAAAATCTAACGAAAATCTAACGAAAACCTAACGAAAAGCTAACGAAAATCTAACGAAAACCTAACGAAAAACTAACGAAAATCTAACGCCGCGTTAGGTTAACTATAACGCAAGCGGTACTGTACCTCGTTCAGCTGCTCCTCCACCGTGATCTTCTCCCCTTCCGCGTCCTTGAGTCTGTGTCTGAGCTGCTCCACACACGAGGCTAACTTCTCCATACTCATCTTCTGCACATCCTCCTCTTCCTCTTCCTCCATTCCCTCCATCCCTCGCTTCTCCACCCACGCATTCCCGTCATCCGAGGCTGGAGAAGGGGAGGAGAAGAGTTTGTTTAGACTCTTATAAGTCTCTGTCATATTCAGCAGTTTTTTCCAGTTTCTCTATATATTAAGTATTCAATTTGACTAGTTCTGTTAGTTCATTTTTAATTAGTGATGCATAAGTAGAGCGATGAGTGTCTCAAAACAGAAGTCATCTCAGCTGGTATCAGCTGGCATCATGCAAAGCAAACAAATCAAAGTGTGGTATCCATGTTTGTTTTTGTTACCAGCTTCCATGCCATTCTTTTCTACAACATTTAATACTTCCTTTGCCTTAAGGTAATGACGATTTGATACATGTATCATGGCTGTTTCTTTGCATCTGGGGAAGGTTGCCCTCCTCTGCAGGTTCTCATGTAAGTCTCGTGACTGCTTATTACAAGAATAGCAAAAGACAGTCTTACCTGCTCTCCCCTCCACAGCCCTGAACAGTTGTTCCTCACCTGGAAAAAAGACAAAAGAACAACATTGTTATCATTAAGTAATAGCAACACCTGTTATATAATATACACAATCACAAAATGCCATACGGTCTTCTCTTCTTTTGTCATCCTCAACTGGGATGATGCTTTTTTGTTAGCGAGAAGTGCAATGCAGCTTCGCTACAGCTCACGTTTATAGCCAAGTACACCGGGTCACCCCTACTCTTCTCGATAAGTGTGTTGGGTTCTTTTTAAGTCTTACATGAGCTAAAAGTGAAGGGGTTTTATCTGTTCTTGAAGTTGTTACTTAACTGTCTAATGGCAACTAATGTTATAGAAATAGCTCTGTCATCTTTTGTACACAAATGTGCTACTAGTATTTTAAGCTGTTTCTGACCAGCTTGGAATGTCGAAGGCTTTTAGCTGACAGGAAGGTTTTGCTACATTCTTGCCTGCTCGAGACTTTTGGGATTTCTGTTTCCAGAGGTAAGAAAATAAATCCTCTGGTTGTTTGAGGTCCTGTAGAGGAATGTGACCAGACAACAGTCGTGTGCGAGACGTCTGCTCACAGCTGACGGAGGTTCAGCACAAATAAACCCCTCGGTTTCCACAGGTTAAACCAACACGTTTTCCTGCCAAGTGCAACATCCGAGTTTATGGTGTAGACGTTATCGGAGAAAGTTAACAAAACAGGTCATTTTTCTTACCAGATTTATTAGGTAACCTCCACATCAGCATTTCTGACATTAACATGTCAAACTTGACTGACAGTGTATATTTATGGAATCTCACAAAATTTTTTATCAAGCTAACTTTTTGGTTAGCGAGCTATTAAAAGGCACATTAAGGGTTGAATTTCATTTATGTGCAATGCTGGGCTTGTGCAATACTTGTAAACTATAGTACAGAGACTAAACGTTTCCACACTACATACTTTGCATACAATGCATATCAGATTTTTCCATTCTTTGCACAGGAAAATTGAAGCAAACATTATTGTGTAAAACTGGTGTTTTTCAGCCTCTATCCCTTTGTACTTAGGGGGGTAGCCATTGATGAATGGATATGGGGCAACTAGGGAATTGAGTACAATTCAAAATCACTCAGGTTTGTATACACGTTCATCAAATATCTTTAATTGCCTTCGTCCGGGCAAATCAAACCTTTATACATGTAGCTTATCATGTTGGGCCACACCAATCTATTTCCTTGGTTCTCAGACATTTTAAGCTGAAAATTTAGCAAGCCGACATCATATAACTTTTTTTTTTTTATAAGCAGAGAGCAGGGAGGAAAACTAATGTCACTGTATTCACTCTGTAAAACAGTGGACCAAGGCTAAACCTAATCCTCAAGCTTTGTTTTCATTATGTTTTTCCAGTTAAGCATGTGTTTTCCAGTCTGAGAACCACCAAATTAACTTGGTGTGGCCCTGGGAAGGGCAGCAGATGTTCATGTTTTATGCATATCTGCCCGACCGCCCCAAACAACAAAGCCTCGCCACACCAAGATGGATGGCGCACGTTCGGCACTACTGACCCTCCCGCCCCAGAAAAATGACCCGAAATGGACCAAATTTCCCATAAATTTTCCCGCCATTGTTCCAGGCACGTCTGCCACATTACTGGCCCAGTGGTTGCCATGGATACTGGGCGGTTGCCGTGGAAACGGCAATTCTAAATTGGTCATCAGGGGTCGGAGAGAAAGGCCAAGTAAAACTGATTTTCCAGATTTTGGGTGAAAAATTGGGCGCCGGAATCCCCCCATTATGGCTGCATCGCCTCTCGCTGTTCCAAACTACTTAAACTGTTCTTTTAATACCTACTGATTGTTGCATCAAAAATACAGAGAAGTTGACAGGTGTCAGTCATCTTACATACCCTCCAAGCAGAGGTTAGGCCTGTTTATGGATGGATTTTTTAAAATTTTCTTTTTGTCAGTGCTTTTAGATGTTTTGTTCAGGGCTTTCTATTTTGTCAGCTTTCTTTTGCTGTCCTGGCTAAACATCTAAAAAAGCTTTATATATATAATAATATAAAAAAAAATGTTCACAGCACGTTTTCTTGGATGGTAGACCCTTTCTTGGAATACCCAGTAGTGCAACAGATATTCAAAACATGATTGTGAATACAAAGTACAAAGTTTAGGTTGTTATTTCTCTCACACAATCTTTACCACAAAGATATGAGGAAAAAGTGATGTCTTTACATCCAAAAAAGCTGATCCAGAAGTTTTCTCAGACAAAACTTACCCTATGTTTTTATTTTTATCTGGCACCAGTAAATGTTGGAAAACACTAATTTCTGCAGAAATTGGGTGACATCAAAGCAAGCAATGAACAAAGAAGGTCCTGGAGACCTTTTATCAGGGTTCAGTCAGTTATTTGTGCCTTTTGTACAAACTTCTCTCAGATCATAACAAAAAGGCTCAAAGGAAACAAAATGCCCATTTCCTATGTCTCCCTTCTGCGTACCGTGTTTTCAACAGAATGACCATCAAAGGAATGACTGGTAACTCAAGAACTCATTCCACGGAACAGTGTCTGGCAAATTAGGCTGTTAGAAGGGAAGTTGTGAAGCTTTTTTTTTGTAGAGGGTATCGTTGTGTCAGAGAATTGTTGAATATGCAAATATTCTGTAACTATGATTGCAACTTGCAAAGTGATACAGTAACAGTACTAATTTATCTGAAATCTAAGTGATACAGTTTGCGGTACAGAAGTTACCGCAAAAAATCATGATTTACAGTTTCTGCAGAAAAAACTCAAGATCTGCAAGACCCATATTGTAACATCGAATTATTTTCATCCAAAGCTTATAGTGGTACCTTTTATACGAAAGGTGCTAATAGCTTACAAGAGAGTCCACAGGGAAAAAACGACTCCAGAAGATTTTGATGAAGAATTTGGAGTCCCCTGCCCGAAGGATGGTGACAGTTGACACAAAAGTGCGGTCAGGCCATTATTCAGCTGTCACCACAACGGATGCCTGCAGTTCCAGGCTATTGTGTCAGCTCATGCCTGGGGTTCCAGGCTATTGTGTCAGCTCATGCCTGGGGTTCCAGGCTATTGTGTCCGTGTTAGAAGGTTCACTAACCCTGACCAAGCACAAAGTAAGGGATTACGAAGAGCCACAGCTATCTGATTATGTCCCACCTCCTTTCTATGGTCACTTACTTCTGGAACATTACATTCCTTACAAGTGGGGCAAAGTAACATGTAACTAGTTTAGCACTTTTTGCAAATATCTCAAAACTCGTAGTGTGCAAGATATATATTTGCAGTTTTAGAATATCCAAAAGTAATTTTATTTATATTATCAGGAAAATCCAACATTGATAATTTGGATTACTAAGCTTTTCAGAAAGAGGGAATCTCAAAAATCAAATTTTAGAGCTGGAATATTTCAGACTTCTGACAGTGGTTTGTGATATACAACCTCTTGGTCGAAGGTTGCTTTGAATTATGTCAACTTAATAAGTATTTTGTTTGTTTGAGCCTTTGTCTTTATTCATGAAATACTCAAATCGGCCTGCTGATGGCTTTTCATTGAGGTCACGAGAGAAGAGGTCAGGGTCAGACAATATATAACACGATACAGGTTACATTATTGAAGTCCTACCAAGTCCATAAAGATGTACATGTAGGCGAACTGAGTAGAATTTAACTTGATCCATCTTCATGGTGACAGATCTGGGTCAGACAAGAAAACTTTGTTTAGCTGTGAAGACGGTAGCGTCCCTGGTTTTACAAATGTAAGAATTTAGACAAAGGTTGGAGCAGCGCTATTGTGCTGAGCTCAGCGGTTAGCCCAAAGGGAAGGGTGTCGGGGGAGCCGGACTTTTGTCAGCCTGCTCAAAGCCTGAATTTACTGTGGTCGCAGGCTATTGTCTGCTGAGGAGAGGGCAGCCAACCTGGACTGGTCATCAGTCATCCAGGACTAGACTGACCATCAGGACGGTCACTGATTGACAGTCAGGCCATCTTAAGTTAGAGATTCTTTATCTATCAAAGGTTAGAATATACAGAGTTTAAAGGGTGTAAAAGGTGAAGTTAGTCCCATAGCCTTTTTGAGGCCGTAGGGGCAGTGGGTTATTAGTCCACTGTGTCTTAGGGACATGGTATTGGAAGGTGGAGCCCATCCCTCTCCTTCTACCACCTTTCACCTCCCCAACTGAAGTCAGGTACCCATTTTAAATCTGGGTGAAGTGAGGAAAGTCGTGTAAAGTACCTTTCCCAAGGTAACGACTCAAGCCAGGAATGCCAGGACTGTGGAACCCGTGACCTCTCGATCTCACATCCGCTTACCTAGCCACTCGGCCATTCAATGCCGAAGGGTGTGTAGAATGTTTTTTAAAAAGTGGTAAAACGGCTAAAAAAAGGAGATGTTCTGTACTTACTGCATCCGCTGGACACTGATTGGTCAGGAGTTGAGACATCTGAGTGCCCTGCGGGTGATCTGCGCTCTGATTGGTCGGAATGGTACCCCACTTCCAAGGTCAGCTGTTCCTTCATGGCGGCCAGCTCCCCACGACCGGCCCTGAGTAGGACACAGAAATTCATCATCATAAATGCCAGGCTTCAAGAATTTGAGTATCTAGTTAGTAATGATAGTATTGACTTATTGCAAATCCATGCCCAAAGGCTAATTGCAAGTACAGTGTACATCAGAAATAATAATTTTAAGGTACAACATTAGTAAACAACAAACAACTCTCCATGACCGGACCTGAGCAGAGCACAGAAATTCATCATAAATGAAATGCTTCAAGAAACTGCATGGGTATCTAGTTAGCTCTGCCAGGAGCTGATGTATTTTCGGTGGCATTTGGTGTGTGTCATTCCATGTGTGCACGATAGCTGGAGAATGTATTTGTGGATTGTCTTCAGATACCAGGTGTGTGGGTAGATGTCCAAAAAAATAAGGTCAAGTTCGAATATGGGCCTCCTTGCGGCTTGTTATGGTACTGCAGTGGCACTTCCAGGTTTTGTATATGAAGATATCTGATTCAGGCATAGAACTAGATAGGTTCTGGATATGACAGCTGACAACTGCACAAACATTGCACAGTGTGATTTTCTGACACAGAAAGAATAGATGAGTTCCAGATACATCGATCAGCATGTGTGCGGAAGCTTCCAAAACAACAGGTGTCACGACTCCAGATTTACTGCTGACTCCTTATGGAGGAATGTGAACTTGGCAGTGAGCAGTAAACAACCATGAGAATCTTCAACTGTCTCTCCCTCCGTCTGACTTACAGTAAAATGGAAACAGACTTTGGCAGACTGCCTGGCATGATGTCACAGTTTCTATTACTGGCCAAGGTAAAAAAAGTAAAGGTAAAGATAGTCTTGTAGTCTTTTTGAGGCGAATAGGGCCAGTGGGTTGTTATTCCACTGTGTCTAGGGTACAGTATTGGAAGGCAGAGCCCAACCCTCTCCTTCCACTGCCTTTTACCTCCCCAACCGAAGTCAGGTACCCATTTTACACCTGGGTGGAGTGAGGAAAGTGGCTTCAGGTTCCCTCTGCATAAGCCTTAAGTCTTACTCTTAGTGACTTCTACTAACACAATTCTGCCAGATCACATATATCAGCCACCATGGAAAAATGCATCTAAACAGATCTCCAATGCAACGTTCCCCAGGATAATGCACTCCTGTATAATATTCTACACTATACTAGAGATCTTTCAAACACGTCATTCAAGTAGAGGATATATGTAACCTGATGGTTAAATGGTGGTTAGATTTCCATACGAGATTAATATACTTTATCTACGTGCAAATAAATCTGTGTCTGAACAACTTCAACCATTACAACAACTGTTTATGTCTGAGAAGTCTTCTAAATAAATCATGTGTCTGGTGTGCATCTATTTGATGATGTCATGTTTTGACCAACTCTGTCTAGGTGCTGAGATGTTTTTTTTTTCATTGGGAATAATACAGGCTTCAAAACAAGCGGCCAGAGGCCCACAGTTTTTCATTTTTATGGTAACTATGCTAAAGTCAGTATCTTGGGATTCATAACAATATAGCACTTAATCATATTGAACATGGTAGGATCTTACATACTGCTATAAAAAAAATACAATATGTTAATTAAGTTAAAAACCTATACCAGTGACCAACTCTATACAAAAGGACCACCTGGTCAAAGTGACCACTTTTTGGCCCCTTTGATAATTATTCCCATTGACAGTCTATAGTGACCACCTGTCCACATGGACAAGATTTTATCAGTCCCCTAAGTGGTTTTCTTTGTCAATTCTTTGGCAGGTTTTGACAGTAACAGAGCTGACCAGTACCAGTCAGACAGTGTAACCTCAGGTTTCCATCCGTCAGTGTGTCAGACATGTATTTGCTGTGACCATTGGAAAAGAATGTGCTCTTGGCAGGGCTGCCATTGTTGTTGGAGACCAACTCGGTGGCAGCAAATCTTTCCAATCAGATCAGTGACAGTCTTCACGTTGTGTAAATGTTAGAAATATAGACAGTCTTGGAGAAGATGTTGCAAAACACATCAAGTCAACATTCATCTAAAGAAAAGCTGTCTCTGACATTGTAAACGTTTCTATGAAGACCAAATAAATAACTTTAAACGACAGAGTTTACTAGAAACTGTTGCAATAAATGACTTGTAAGAGAACTAGAAAGAGTTAAAGAGTCAAGCTGTAAGGTGAAGTTGATTAGACCTTTATTAAAGTGAAGAATGTGCCCTGGTTTACATACTATACATGTTGCAGACAGATGTGGAAATTGCAAAGTCTTTCTAAGACTTCAAAGCATAGTTCTGTGAAGTAGTAATCTTATATAGTCAAAACATCCATTTGTGAATCTTGGTAACCCTCACATTGACATTTTGGTGCAACTGTTGCTAATATTGAACGTACTTGAAAAAACATCATGCTTCACCTCAGTTGGGGATGGCTGCTTTCCCTTAATACCTTTTACTTCTTAAATGTTGGATGTTGGATGCTTAGCTCATTGCTACTGAAGGTGTTTTAAACTTTTAGTGGTGGAATGTTTCAGTTTGCACACAGATACCCTTTGAGGCTTTGACAACAGAGAGTAACTATCTTCTTAGCTTGACATGTTTTTCAGAAGTCATAGCTATATAGGATACCTCTGGCCATAAAAAGTCTGGCAAAGTTACCCATCTAAAAGTCAAGAAGACTGACTGCCTATTGGACATTCATGCCTTTCATCCTGAGGGACGTAACTTATGTTACTGATCGCAATGGTTCCTGCTTTTCTCTAGCCTGGGTGCCAGGCTGTTGCCAGTTAGTAGACCCTGAGTCTAACTGAGAGGCTGGTCTGTGTACTGGTCCTGACAACAGTCTGGCATGCAGGCTAGATACCTTTTCTCCCTCCTATTCTCAGAATGAGTGGTTGGGGGCTGAGTCATGGCTATCACTGACGTCAACTGATAACAGGAATGCAGGAACGAACAGTTCCAACCACTGAACCTAAGTTTGTTCTGAGTGTCTTGGATTCAAACTACATGTGTATCAAGCTGTCACTTCTTTCCGAAAAGGCTTTACTAGGTAAAAAGTGAAATTAATCTCAACTGAAGAACAACATGTCGATTTGCTCCATGCATCTATGAGTGGGGTTCCAAGAAATATCATTATCAGAATCAAGATATGGAATCAAGATATAAGGTCAAGAATTTCATTAGCTAAATGTCTGGGCTGTTTTGTGGGGACTGCCTAGAGCTGCAGTTGGCTTGTCAGGGTTTAACTCTGTCAGCCCAGGCATAATGCCAGGGGAGGAAGTTGCCAATCTTATAGATTAGAGTGGCTTAGGCAGGGATTGGAGTTAAGCTTTTCACGTGTTTGTATGTTTTGTTTTTGCTGTTAAGGTGATGTAACAGTATAACCTCTTCAAGCCGGCCCCCTGGCCATAATGACCACTTTTTCCCTGGTCCCGAAATTTTCTTTTCATGGGTACGAGAACCTGCACAAGAAGGCCACCTGTCCAAAACCACTTTACCTCAGTCCCCTGGGTGGCCTTCTTAGGCAGGTTAGACTGTTCTCTCAGTAGGGTACCACTGATCATGAGCCTGATGTGATGACAAGAGGAACAAATATTCCTATGGTCCATCCACAGGCCATTCCAGACAGGCAGATAGCTTAGTCTCCACCAGGCCTTCCTAAGGGGTTCAGATAGTAAAATCTGGCACAAATAGGGTATGACTGGCCAGGGGAGTGGGTCCACAGTCAGTGTATCATCTCTAAATGAACCTTATGGAGGCCAAACTTCATTTGTTTGGCTAAATTTGACTTTTTCTGAACCTGTGTTGTTAGTCTGGTGGAGACTACAGATAACCATCAGCAACAGGTCAGATGATCCTGTCCCTGCCCTTTCCTCAGAGTCTTGTGTCTCTGCTAATTAATTAGCTTAATTGAAAACAGACGATGTTATCTATTAAGGACCTCTCAGGTGTCAAGTAAATTTTTGTAAACTTTGGGAGGTAGAGCTATCCTTACAAAATAAACAAGAGTTCCACGACCTCGTATCTCCATGAAACAAAAATTACATATATATTTGATATGTGAAAGTCCCATCCTTTGGCAATGTTTCATGTCAACATGTCATCATTAATTATGCAAATGACCTCTACATTAACATAATATATGCATAGTGATGTCAACCTTTAACTAACTTACACATGTCACAACTATGAAATTACCATCATTTACTACTAAGGAATCACAGAACGTTTAAATTAATTATGCAAATTAGGTCTGTATTTGCATAATTGGTATCTGTTGATTTTCCACCTCCCATAGGTTATACACATTACATGTATGAAAGTCCTATTATCTCAAACACTGGAATTACCGAATTTTCACATTTATTATGCAAATTAAGTCTTCATTTGCATAATTTTCATTTCATTATATTTATCTCTGTCTAAGCTACCTACACACCAAAAATGATGAAAATACGTTGTTCCGGTCTGGATTTATCCGCTTTGAAAGATTTCACTGGAAACTTTCCTGCAGTTCCAGAACAAGCTGCTAGGGGGACCAAACCTGTACCACTTATTCCTAATAAGACAAGCTATCTGTCACCAAGAAATCAAGACCATAGCATGTCTAGGACAAAAGATACAAAAACAGAAGTTCAGCTGCAGTACCAAGTTCAGCCACCAGGAGGCCTATATTTGACCTTGACCTTTGTCTTTCCATGACCTACCTACATACCAAATATCATCACAATCTATAAATGCCTTCATAAGTTATGTTGACCAAAAATATGCGGAAACACACACAGACAGACAGACAGACAGACAGACAGACCCAAAACAATATCTCCATTTTTCATGGAGATAACAATGACAGATATGCCTTTGATCTTTCTCTAACCTACTTGCATTGTACATTCTACAATGTATTATTCCACTATATTATTCTATAAGATACTCTGACCATCTCTTAGCTTCTGAACAGAATATCTTTTTACTGATTCTATATCTTGTGCAAACATACAGGACTGCTGTTCCTAATAATAAGAAATAATAAGAACCCAATGCGTTCCATTCTCGATGCTGATACAGTACTTTCTAAACACTGAAAACATCTATAGAATGTGATTTTCATGATAAAACAGTTATATACTATACTTCATAGCATGAAGTCGAAATGTCAAAATTAGTCCATAGTGGCCCAAATAATACTGCGTGATGGAAATAGAATACCATAAGTGTTTCTTTCAAGTTTGAAAAGACACAAAAATGTGACAAAAAAATAAAAAAAGGGTCCTGCCAAGCTATCCTCTATCCTGTTGAGTGTCAAAGATACTGAGTTATCAGTTCAAAGGTTGGAGCTTCTTCATCACAAAGAGTGTGTCTTGAATTGGCAACAGGTGTCCATGTTTTGTATCTTCTACAGGTCTTCAAGGCAGACAGTCAATTAGTCTTCACTCCTTCCCATGTGGAACTTCTTAAGACAGTGATCTTAATGTGTACCTGCTCCTTATTACTGTCTCAGTCACTATCTATCTAGGTTAGGAACCAGCCATTAAAAACTTGCAGTGTCATGTTAGCGCCTTCACTTCTCTTTATTTCCTGCTTTTTTATGAATCAACAAATTTTGGTGATGACAATCATGCTCATACTACATGTAGCATGTAAAAATTAAAGCTTTAACAGTTTCCTGTTTGGAAGCTTGTCATTCTTGTCTTCCCAGCTGTGACAAATGGACTTTGTTAAGGGGTGAGACATAGAAATTAGGAGATGGTCCCCACTAGAAGATTCTTCCCCAGTTTGCAACATGCTGTAGCTCATTAACTGCATGTCTTGGCTCCATGTGTGTTCCTTGGTATCACAGGAGATTCCTTCAAGATTCCTTCAAGATCACTTATTGCCGGCAACTGTCCTCTTCCTAGGAGGTCCTCCTTATCTTATGGTTTCTAAGGCCTTCTAAGACTTTTCCAGGAGATGTCCTGCTATAAATAAGGTCCCAATTTGTAGGGCATTAATGAACAACATGGCTTAGATTACCAATATGGGAGGTAGTAAAATTATACCAAGGCTCAGGGCAAGGACTGTCCAAGCTGGAAAAGAAAATTGGCACCAGTAATCATAAAAGTTGTAACTTGTAGAGACTCAGGTTCAGGAGCTTTTTCATGTGATTTATGGTAACACACATTGTGTAAAAAAATTCCACCCTTTTCTTCTTAAGTCTGATGGAAAAGAAAACTGGTAGCTGCATAAAACCTTTTGTAACTTGTGGAGACTCAGGTTAGGAGCTGTTTATGTCATTTACATGTATGTTAATATTTAAGTTTTGGTTCTCACTCCTCACACAGTTTGGGTGTCAAATACATCATCAGCATTATCAGTCGGCTGCAAATACAGTTTTATTCAACGCTGCTGGAAAAGAAAGTTGGCACCTGTAATCATTACTTGTAGTGGAGACTCCTGTTCCTGAGCTGTTAATGTGATTTATGTTCAGGTGAAACAATAAAACGTTTTACATTTGTAACTTGTAAACTCTATGTTTAGGGCGCTGTTTATGTGACTTATGTGCAGTCGGTTGCAAATTCAGTTTTATTCAATGCTGCTAGAAAAGAAAATTGGCACCTGTACTCATTACTTGTAGAGACTTGGTTAGGAAACTGTTTGTGTGATTTATGGGAAGTTGAACCTGTTGACACACACAGACACTTGAGCCCATCTCCTGCTGGGTTCCTGCTCTCCTGACTGATGCCTTATTTTGCTCAGCCCTGCCCCTTGCTGGCTAACCCCGCCCACAGACAGCCCCCAGGCTCACCAGAACTAATCCATTCTGCAAATTTATTCTAAATTGTTCTGGCCCAGTCATGCACAGTACACTCAGGACTCATTGGGCTGGTCTGGAAATTGCCTCAGTTTGACATCTGTTCCCATTTTTTGTTGCATTTTGCAACAAGAAGTTTGTATAGTATTTATTTATGAATTAAGGAAAGTTATCCCAGCTTGGGAAGTACACATTTCTTCAAAGGAAAAGACAGGGTTATGCACACACAGAGTATGGAGAATTGTGTTTTTAGATGGACAAGTACCTCCATTCTTTGCCGATTTTCCCTTCGATTATTTCTCATTTATGACTGCATATATCAGAAATATCAATGGTCAAGTGTACGCTCTAGAAACAGGTCTTTGATTTGTTGTCTAAAAAAGTCTGATTTTGCTGAAAAAGTCTAATTTTGCTGAAAAAGTCTGATTTTGCTGAAAAAGTCTGATTTTGAAGTTAGACAAGCCTGAGGCTTTTGTCCAAAACCTGTAAGGAAAAAAAGCCAACTCAGCATCTAGCGGACCTGTTAATGCGTCACCTCCACCAGTGCCTAATCAGTGCTCATGACCCTCGGGTGTCAGCACTTGACTCTGGTGCACAGGGAGGTCAGAGGGCAGCCAACTTCCTGAACTCAACATAATTGGAGTAATGAGAGGACCTTCCACACACTGGGACCTGAATCTGATACTCTCTATTGTTAGAAATATCATTTGCCCTTTCAATGTACTACTGCATGGTCCACTTGTCACATTTTTGATACCCCCCCCTTTTAAAGTGAAGCCTTGAAAATGATTTAACTGTGTTTTTTGAGAATAATTGGTGAGAACATTTATGTGCTATTCTAGACAGACATTTGGTGGGCTGGTATCTTCACAGCACGTCACAAGCCCTGTGTGCAGCCTCCTGAAATGGAGGAACTGACCCTAGCGGCACAGGTCAGCCCAGGGCTGGAGGGTGACTGCTTATTACTTAGCCTGTGGCACCCCATCTGTTAGGAGTTAAACTGCTGCCATTGTGAATCTATTCTGCTCCAGAGCTTAGCTCTCTGAGATGGACAAAAAAGTTTTTCCTTGCTTTTCTTGTCATGATCGGCCAAATACGTAGTATTTGTTATCACAGGGCCATGTATAGTTAATCTCCAAGCAGATCTTTCGGCGGCTGCAAGACTGTATCAAATTTGAAATTGGCAAGACAGCATCAAATTGGCAGGGCAGTATCCATTTGCCACCGGTGCACCCGAAAGCTGGCGTAAAAAAAGATACCAGTTAAGAAAATAAAGCCCGATAAAAACACATCGAATATGTCAATGGAAAAAGTACTTGCTTTTATACTGGCACGATAGTAACGTATACCAAAGTGCCAACGCGTTACAGTTATAGTGGTAAGTTTATCATCTAAAATCCCCCCAAAACTTTGCTTCAATATACATGACATGTACATTTCGCATAAAGTAGGACATACTATGTAAACCAAGCACTGTTGGGGAACAAAATCACAGAAGTGAGCAGCTTGGTAACTGCTTTAACTGCCTGGCCTCTAGGGAAGGATACATATAATGTCAGTGGCAGTTAAACTGTTGTTCCATGGTGACTGTTCCCCAGCTGGTGTAGACAACTTGTTATTAAACAACCTGTGCCCGGCTGATGGGCAGTAAAGACAGGCTGATATTAAACACATGGGGCTCAGGGTTACTCAGACTCCAGTTTCAAGTATAGCACCGATCTGTATGGTAATGATTCTGCTCCTATTACAATGGTAGCAACACAAAAGGACGAAATCCTGTTAAAAAAGCAGTCTTTATTATCTACCCATGTGCATACCAGTATTTATTTTCACAAGGAAAGAGAGGTAACCTATATGTTTTTTTTTCCACTGTTGTCCACAAAGTTGTGAAAAAAAGTATACAATCTGTAAGACTGCATTTCTCGATACAGGAAAAAGTACTAACATCTTTCCCTTAAAGGCTATAAAGTACCAGTACCTCCAACCCTCCCTAGAGGCCATACTGAGTGAAGTATCCTTTGAGAGCAGTGGTTAGGATCAGCAAGGACATTACAGTGTACAGTCATGTATATCATGATAATGTCCTTGGGATCGGTCAGTAGGATTTCCTATAGCTGACAGTGCTTATAGCTGTAGCTGTTACTTTTTGTCAAGGTTACAGTTTGGGTGGTTCAGCCATCAGAAAAAGGACAGCTTCATCCTTCAAAGCCACCAGTCCAAAACCCTGCTCTATCAGGCTCTAACAACAGAAATGTGTGCCAGACTGTTGCCAGGGCCAATATACAGGCTAGCTTGGGCAATATACAGGCTAGCTCCCCAGCTCAAGGGCTAGTGCAGCATGTCCCCAAGGAAATGTTACCATACATATAGATGCCCCTCAGTTAGACCCTGACAAAAGTCTGGCCTCCAGGCTATAGCTAACAGCGGATCAAATGGATCACTGTTCAGATATTTTATCCAGCATAACTAGCCTGGATGCCAGACCCATATATAAGGGAGGGCCAGCATGGGGGGGGGTCCCGACAACGCTCTACGCTAAATTCTGAGAGCTGGCTACGTATTACGCTGAATTGAAGAAGCCTCCCCCATTACGCTTTACGATAAATTCTGGGTAGCTACAACGCATTACGTGAAATAAAACGGCGAATTACGCTCTACGCAAAATGCACCGATTACGCTCTACCTTGAATTAGAGCGGCCCGTCTACGCTCTACGTAGAATTAAAACGGCCGATTATGCTCTACGGAAAAGGGCATGCGGGCCCCCATAAGGCCCAGAGTTAGCCAGATTGTTTCTAAGAATCTAGCTGACAAGCTAGCCTGTGTAGGCCCTGGAAACAGTCTGGCACCCAGGCTAGCTAACAACAGAATCAGTGGATCACTTCTCAGATATGTTGTCCAGTAAACTCCAGCATAACTGCCATGCCCAGGACTTGGCCGGCCTTTGATGTGGCCTGTGTTATCTCTGGGCAGGGCTGAGCAGGCTGTGGGCACAACCAGGGCTCAGTGTTGAGTTATACAAGCCATACACTCACTGGGTAATCCTGACTTAGGAAATACCCACAGTGTCAAGTACCTGTTTCACTCTATAAACCAGGCAGTGGAAGTGTGCGTAAGTACTTCACATGAAGTGGAACTGGAACAGTGTTTCACACAACACTCACAGTTTCCTAAGATCTGAAGTATCAAGTATTACATCCATCTAGCTGGGGTGCTTAGCCTTATGGCATAGGTCAGACACATTGCAGACATGGGACTGACACAGAATTAGCAACTAAAGATGATGTTTTTAAATCCAAAACCCTGAAGAGTATCTATATAATTTGTGATTTCTGTTGCTTATCAACCTAGGAAAATTACTACCTGATGATAGACAGGCTAGACTATAGACATAGCCAGGTATTTGTCATATGTGTGCAACTGTTTCTATGTAATGATGATGATGATGATGATATGTAACTGGTATCAAATGGTTTATCTCAAACATTCCATGGCAGAACCAGGACTTGTACTGAACACTTCTTGATGCAGACTAATGAAGAAAAGTGTATTTCACTCTCAAAATGTGTTTTGAATAAAAATCAAGACTACTTCTGAGCTGCATGAGCCTTACTGATAAGCTTGAGGGAACTTTTTCTTTGTATGATGACTTATTTATGATTACTAAATGTTTGTTGTCTCTTTTGTTATTGTTAAGGGTTAGGTCTAAGGATGGACAAAAAAAAAGAAAACCACAGGTAGCAAAAATATGCTCGATATTTGCCACCTGTTTCAAGCGGTTGTAGATACAATTGTATTTTTGACCCGACATTTTTCAATGTTCAATGTTGATGCAACATTTCTGCTTGTGGCAGGACAAGGGTTTACTTTTCCAAATTAGGTTAGACCTTTTCTCATGCTGAACTGGCGAACTTCCAAACGTCCTGCAAGTTAATACTGTAAGTTGTCAAACTTTTGTAGTAGTTTTCATTTTCGTGGATACCTTTCATGACACCGCAAATATGTCTTCCTTGTATGACTACTGTACTACAGAATTGTTTCAACCACAAATTTAAAACATGTAAAAACCTATATATCCCTCCTACCGCAAAATAATACTATTGCAAAAGTTTCATGATTTACAGTACTCTTTAGACCTGGAGCCAGCCTAGCTCTGATTGGTGTCATCTGTGTGGGTACTCCAGGGGATGTTTGGAGTAAGCCTCCTTTTCCCATGGGAGTCTGTGTTTTCTTAGTCTCTTCACTGGACCTGAGCCAGTTTATTTTCCACATGCCAGGAGGCTGAGTCTAAATATTCCTGCAGATGAATTCTTGACAGTCTTTGTATAATCTACCGGTATGTTCAAAATGCTATTGATACAGAAAACAACATCAACCTCAAGCCCATCCAGTCAAGAAACCTTCTCCTGAAGAAAAAATTGTTCCAAATTACAATAAGCTGTTGTACACTATGCCACAGAATCACCTGGTGACAGATGTGCTAGTGACAGGTGTGTTAGCGACAGGTGTGTTAGCGACAGCTGTGTTAGTGACAGGTGTGTTAGGGGCAGGTGTGTTAGTGGCAGGTGTGTTAGTGGCAGGTGTGTTAGTGGCAGGTGTGTTAGTGGCAGGTGTGTTAGAAACAGGTGTGTTAGCGACAGCTGTGTTAGTGACAGGTGTGTTAGTGACAGGTGTGTTAGTGGCAGGTGTGTTAGTGGCAGGTGTGTTAGTGGCAGGTGTGTTAGAAACAGGTGTGTTAGCGACAGGTGTGTTAGTGGCAGGTGTGTTAGAAACAGGTGTGTTAGTGGCAGGTGTGTTAGAGACAGGTGTGTTAGTGACAGGTGTTAGTGACAGGTGTGTTAGTAACAGGTGTGTTAGTGACAGGTGTGCTAGTGACAGCCTGACAGGTGTGTTAGTGACAGGTGTGTTAGAGACAGGTGTGTTAGTGACAGGTGTGTTAATGACAGGTGTGCTAATGACAGGTGTGTTAGTGACAGGTGTGTTAGAGACAGGTGTGTTAGTGACAGGTATGTATGTGACAGGTTTGCTAGGGACAGGTGTGTTCATGACAGGTGTGTTAGTGACAGGTGTGCTAGTGGCAGGTGTCCTAGTGACAGGTGTCTTAGTGACAGTTTCCTATAAATGATGGCTGCTGTTGTTACTTTCTTGAAAACTTCCCTACTTTGATAAGACCCCTTCCCTTCCAATGAAAACTGAGTGCAGACATGAGAAATCCCTTGTTTACCCCGCTAACCCTCCCTCCACATACCAGGCTGGGAGCAAACCTGGCCTTGGTAGCACAATCTGACATCATTTCTACCCCGCTTTCATGTCCAGCCTGAGCAGGTGGTCTGGGTAGAAGTTGTTCGTTCTTTGTTGCCAGTCCTGTGGAAAATGGTTAATCCCATAGACGGAGGGCTGTGATATAATTATGTCAGCACCAGCGCTCAATTAATCTGCCCCTCCTCCAGCCATGTGGCTCCTTTTGAATTGGGTAACAGATGTAGGCTTGCATTTTGTAATCTTGAAAAGTAAGAATCTTAATCTACATAGTTGAGTTACGGCATCACAAGAGCACCATAGTGTGCAGAACAATAAACAGTCTGCAAATGACTTAGCATGTCTTCCTTAGATTTCGTTATGGGAGTTTGCAATCAATTATGTTTAATTGTAAAAGTATCTAAAATAGACCTTCAATCAATAGACCTTAAATTTTTGAATGGTACAGTCCCAACTGGTCAACATTGAAGAAATGGAAAAGTAGGGGTGAGGGAAGCTAGCCAACCAATTTTTCATCCCTCCAAAGTCAGTGGGACTTAATTGTACCCAGAACCGTGTCTGTCTAGTTCTATGCCTGAATGGGTTAGGGTTAGGATCAGACACGGTTCTGGATAGTTCCACGTATCCAAGAACGTAGATTTGCCCTAGGCACGGTTTCGGACACAACAGACTTCACCCAAGTTCAGTTTCCATTCTTAGCATTCTGGTCAGATCCCAATCTCACACCTGGCACGTTCACAGTTCCCAGCAATTATCTCAGGAGAAAACGAGTTTGCTCAACTTTCAGCACGGAGGTACTAATTTGAGGAAAGCCCTTTTCTCCCATACTAATCACCGGCCATTATTTCCCTGATGTAAACTAATTCTGTGGCGGGCGTGTAGGTGTGAATTCGATATGTGCAGAAGGGGAGCGGAGGTCTGACTTTAGTCAGTGCAAAACTGGCAGACTGTTCAGACAAGTGGCAAAGAGCAAGCAGTGGCAGATGGTGTCTGGAAGGTGTTGTTGAAAAGTTTTGGTGCCTGGCATGCTTTTCTTTAGGTTTTTGTTTTGAACAGTGCAGGCAAAGCTTTCTAAGCTTCATTCTATTTTAGTTTAACTTAGTTATGGAAAAAACAGACCGACAGCTAACTCAGAAAAGTGGTCAAACTTTGGCAGTTGTCATTAAAAAGTTTCAAACTAAGGCAAAGCTTTCTAAATATAAGCTTCATGGTATTTCAGTTTGACTTGGTTTAATTTTTCAAAAGACAGACTCACAAAAAAGACAGAAAGACAGGTTGACAGACAGCCCAGAGAAGTGGTCAAACTCACGATCAAAACACAAAAATGCCTCAACATTTAGAGCTCCCTGCCACACCACTAACTATATGGTAGATACAAAAGCACGACAGGCTCCAGGCATATTCTGTTTTGACAGACATCACCTAGCAACATCGCCTAGCAACATCATCAATCTGGTGGTCTCACAGAGGACAGGCAGGACTTGTTCATCTGTTTACTGACCAATCAAATCCACCAACACAACAACATGTATCTAAACATGTCTGTCCCCACCAGGCTTTACACATCAAAGCCAGTCTAATCCAGTGTACAAACAAGTCGCTAAAGGGGACTGGGGCATGGACACTGACCAAAGAAACCAAGCAAACAACTTGTCTTTGCTTTACATGGAGATTACCCAAAGTGATCTGTCTGCCAGACAAGAAGAATCCTTACATGCATCATTTAGTTTTCAAAACTGCAAAGGTTAGATTGGAGGGGCTGTGCTCATAAAGAATGCAATGGCATTGAAAAGACATTCTCTGTTGCAAATTCTTAGGTATTTGCATCCTTGTACATGTAACGTTACTACTCTCCAAGCAGAGGTTTAGGCTTCAGCTTGCTTTTGGCGTGTTCTTCCACATTTTTTATCGTGCTACCAGTATCTTTCTTTTAATTTTCACCAGCCAAATGGTGGCGTACTGGATACCTACTGCCCTGCGAATTTGACATGTCTTGCTAATTTGATACTGTCTTAATTTGTGGCCACCAAATGCAGGGCTGTAGCCAGCACCAGTTTTTCCATCAATTGTGGGAACTTTGTGGCATGTGACGGAAATTTTTTTAAGCCAATCAGTCAACCTTGACGGACCAAGTTCCCTCTAACCTCCTTGGACAGACAAAGTTGACAAAGATCTTGGGTAGAAATAGAAAAACATCCAAAGTACCACCAAAAACAACTCTCAACCCCCGTGATTTGCCTCTCAAAATGTGGAAAAATGCGATTTTAAAGGCTTTAAAAATCCAAAATTTTCCCCCGGCCCCAACTAGATTGTGAGCACTCTCCCTTCAGGTCCGATCATGAACCTGGGCTGACAGAAAAAAAATCTCGAGCTTCTGCCATTGCATTCTTCTTGGACTCGACTCATTTCTGTCAATTGATACATTTCCTGCCACTCCATCCTTCTCAGACCTTTCCCCAATTACCTCATTTTCCTAAGCACAAAGATAACGAGCAACAGGCGTCAGCCGGACTTCTAAAGGGCACGCAACCGAGAAGAACGATGATCTCATTTCTGTTTCATCTGTTCCAAAAAACCTCAGCCAACAGGAGGAGGCGTTATCGAAGATTTAAACTGGAGACAGGAAGTGATGGATGGAGCGCAGGTACAGCCCGTAAAATTGTAAGAGCGTGCACAGCTGTAACTCAGGGATTAGACTAAACCAGAACTGGCTGAACTGGATTAGGAGACTCAACTGCCCATCCTGTAGTTACTCAATACATACAAAGAAAAAGATTCCTTCCTTCAAGGTTATCAATGAAGCTCATGAAGGCTTAGAAGTTTTGGCTGTTATTCAAAACACATTTTCAGTGCCAAACACATTTTTCTTCATTACTGTTACTAACAGTAGTCTGCTTGACAAGAAAACTGGCATTTGTAATCATAAAAACATTAACGTTGTACAAATAAAAAGATTCCTTCCTCCAAGCTTCCTGAAACTTGTGAAGGCTTAGAATTAATCAATTGACCTTCAATTCTGTAGTAAGTCCTACATTTTGTTGTAAGAAGAGATGTGAGCTCAATAGGATCAAAATCTAGAAAAAAATGATTTTCATCTGATAATACACCAGGTGTGATTTTGTCTTTTACCTATTCCTCATTGAATAGGCCACAAGTTACACAATTCCAGCTGTACATTATGAAGACTTGTGGCATCCAAAACATTATCAAAATGAATATACAAACAAATCAAAAGGAAATCACAGTTAGTGCATCAAAAGTCATCAGCCCTACAAGAAGACACAGCCCGTATCAAAGACTTTTGGTGAGTTTGTCCAGGCCTTAGAGACAAGTTTCACTCAACACTATACATATATATATATATATATATATATATATATATATATATGATAGGAAGTTCCCAAGAAGGAATCACCTGTTATAAAGGCAGTTAAACTGTCACAAGATTACATCGTTTGTAGTTTTCTCCCTGACACATGATACTTAAGTGCATTTCTTACATTTCTGTCTTTTCCTTTAAGCAAATTCCCATGGTTTCCCAAAGATTCCCATGGTTTCCCAAAGATTCCGCCTCTGATAACTCCTGTTTTCCCAGGAAACCCGAGGTTACGAGCATACAGGTCTGGGCTTTGGTGTTGAAGGCAAGAAGTCTTGACAAATGGCTACCAGCTGCTGAGTTCACAGGTTTGAAGAAACTTGTTTGACATGCAGTAATTTAGATTAGACTGAATAGTAAGAATTCCATCCTTGTTCTCCTAGTTTTCACATACAGGTAACTTGCACGGCTTGAAGCCAAAATTATGCTACAACTGTACTAAGTTCTGGATGTGAAGAAGAAATTGGATACTTTGCTTTCATTGGTGGAGCTTATTCCCTGATCCAAAAGTGGTTTATGCTTTGATTAAAGTTCACTGAAGCATCAGTTTGCAGCTAGATGCCACCTGGCACAGCTAACAGCATGGTATGGCTGAATTTGCTTTCTCTTCTTCACAAGTTTTATGGAGAACTCCATTTTCTATCTTTCCATTTTTATCACTTAAACTAAAGGACAAAGGCAATAATTGGATGCATCTGCATGACATGTAGTTGCACCTGTCAAGTTAATTCTGTCAGCCCTACTAATTCCATCACCTCACGCACGTAAGTTTTGCCGTGATATGTTTTCTAGGAAGGCTTTGGTCTAAGGAAAAAAAGTATCAACAGATAACATAACACATTCAAAGAGAAATTCCTTTAATGATTATAATCTATTGCCAAACTGGAACTGACTACAATCAATCACGAAACCTGGCATAGAGGAAACCATGGTGCTACCTTAATGTCAGTTTTTGTTTTTCCAGTTGTGTGTGTCGCTAGTATCACCTCTCTCCATATGTAAGTTCCTTTCTTAACGGGCATTCTTCATCGAAGTTTGTCTGCCTTTTAAACCCTTAAAGACCTCTCAGCTTTCCTTTGACATCACAGACCCTGAAGGTGCGCCTTAAGCACATCCCAGTGCTTAAGATCCTGCCGCACTGCCGTCAAATATCATCATGTTTTTAATGAGCTGGCGTGCAGTTATCTGTCACAGGAACTTTGACCTTGACCTTCAGATGTTAACCTTGATATAAGCCTACTGCTCAGCAATCTGGGATAAACCATTATGGGGTAAAGAGGGGTAACATTCTAAGCAAGGAGAAATTACTTTTCTATACACAGACTAGGGAAAAAGTTATCTTCAGTCACACATACCGGAAGAACCTGTACATACTTACAATACAGCCTTTCCATACTTGTTTACTTTTGAAGATACAAAATATGTAAGCTGCATAATAGAAATACTACATGTACATGTGTATATGGCAGTTGGTGAATGTTGGAGTTCAACAAAGCCCATTGGTAAGGATGGGTATATCTCTCAATTGGAAGGGAACAGCGTGTCTGATACCCCAGCTGTATGTCTGACACAGCACAGGTGTGCTAAAGCTGGGAACCATTGCAGGTTTCTGTCACACGAGGCAATGATTTGGAACATGGCAAAATATCAACACTCAAAGTATTTCAAGTTCAAATTTCAAAGACAGATTTCTTATGCTTTCAAGTTGGTCTGGCAGGACCTTTTGTGTCCAGAATTACATGGTGTATTACATGCAGATTTTTAGACAAATGCATTATGCAAATGCTAGGCCCATTCATGTTCCACAGACTGACAAGAAAGGAAATTAATTCATTCCTCCCACAAGTTACATGATCCAAGGTTCCCTCTAACCTCCTTGCATGATCCAAGAACTGACAGACTCCCCCAAATCTGACAGGCACCACCTTTCAAACATCACCAGCCAGATTCTATATTTACTCCCTCATCACTCTGGGCTCTGGTTCAAAGAATGTCCGTCCTGAGGACAGGTTTCACCTGAGTTATGGAAACCATCTGTGTGACTGACAGTCGGGGACAACTTTCTCAGGGTGTGTATGACTCAGACTTGGGCAACAATTAGACCTAACAGTATTAAAGGTTCGAAATCCTTTTTCCTATACATAGCTATGCTGGTGCAGTCAACATTCAAAATTACCTGCACCATGGCACCAGGCTGCACTACAGTTTCTTTGCCTGTAATTTCAACAGAAAACTGGAATGAATGACATGGGAACCAATTGGAACTTAAACAGCATCCTAGCTTTTAAACTAAAGTAACAGGTGAATTTCAAGAGAGTTGTGTCTGTAGCTAGGAAACAAAAAGTTTTATTAAAGGAAAGAAGTTTGCAGATTATCTGTATGCACCTAAAAAAGGGTTAGAACAGGAATTCCAATTTTGCCTCCATCCAGCTACATTTGACAGGCTCCAGAACCTGAGTCACCAACCCTGAACCATTGCAGTCTGTCTTCCTCCACTAATTGCTGCTCTGATGCTTCACATTTGGTGTTGTTTTTGGAGCAAACTAAAATAAACAGGGGAAACCACAGTCTTTTTATTACATCTTTGGTTTGAGGGGGAACATTGCAAAATTTTAATTCTTCTATATTTAAATATAACTGCTATTTGCAACTTTGCATATTGCTTGAGTGCTTCACCACTATGTATTGTATTTATTTTTTATTTTTTTGGCATGTTGAAATAAAAAAAACAACTTGCAAAGTCAATAGTTGGACAAGTACTAAAGCCATATCATCATAGGCAGTATGATTTTCATCCTTGCTTTGTTTTGGCAGATTAAGACTCCTACCTGACAGTGTCATCCTTTCTTTATAGCTATTCTTTTCTGTCAACACCTGTAAATGCCAACCACACCCCTGACTGACCCTACCCCTCAGAGGTTGGGAATAGAACCTGCTTCTTCACATAGCCACAAACCAGCCTCTTCCCCTGGGTTAACCCAACTCCCCAGGCAGATACAAGTCTAAAATGGGACTAGAAGCTGTTCTTTCCACAGCCTGGTGGATGTGGTCTGGGGTTTAGGGACATTTTAAGGAGTAAAGAAAGATTGTGATTCCCTCACCCCCTTTCTTAAACAGGTGGTTGTCCGAAAAGTTCCTCCCATTGAAATCTATGTTTGTTTGAGCACTAAAATTTCACCCACCAATTGAAAAACAAAAGGATGTTGACAAAGTGACTTTCCTATTCCAGCAGTTAAGGCTTACATTACACTACTGGTAATTGACAATTCCTACACACTTTGTACTTAGAATTAATGGCCATTGAGTCATCAGGTGGCTGTTTTGCTGAAACCAGTTGTGCCCATTCTTTTCACTGCAACTCAAGCATGTCTCCTCTATAAATCACTAGTAACTGCTTCCTCTTCTACTTAAATTCAAATAGATGGAATTACTGCCCGACATGCCCCAGCATTAAAGTCACGTCATGATCTTGAAAAGACAAACACAGAGAGAGAGAGACCCACTCAAATTCCACATAGGCAGGTACAGGAAGTTATCCAAACTATTTAGGTGAGTCTTTCACATGCACATTGCACATCAACAGTCCATGACATGACTGGTGTTCACAGGCATACCCTATCCTGTCAACAGGTGCAGTGTTGACTTAGTGACAGTCAGAGGTTTCCAGTCCTGAGACATGAGCGCTGAGGCACTTTGTTGGGTCTATATGTATATACTGATCAAATCTGTTCAGGTGGTTCCATCAAACAAGGTTCTTTCAAAATATAATACTGGAAATGGGGATGTGTTTCCTGATTTAGTGTTACTGGGACAGTAAAACTTGTAATAGAGGCCATCTCTGTATAAGAACCACCTTGCCATTGTGACCACGTAAACATTAAGAATCCTGTCTAAAGTGACCACCTGTCCACATAGACCAGATTTTATCAGTCCCCTGAGTGGTCTTCTTGGGCAGGTTTGACTGGCATATTTATGGTATATTTCTGTAGCTTTCTATAGTTATGTCCTCTTCTAAGAATCTATAAAGGCCAGCAAAAGTGTCAATTCCAAGTTCAGCCCTTCCCAGATAAGCTGACTGTTCGGAAATGCCCGTCTGCTGCGATAGTTAATTAGAGCAGAATTCCCGGCACATTATTAGCCCGGAATTCTCTCGACATTCCAACGGCTTGTCCCCACAGCCCAGAGGACAGAAAGTCTTAGTCAGGAAACCATGAACTTCAGCACAACATTTCCTGCCGAATCACACTGGAGGAAGATAAGGTCAGCAAGTTATCAGGGTACAGAACTGACACATTCCTGCTGTTTGTTGTAACACTTTCCTAACTGCTGCCATCATTCAGTGCATGGTCTGTAAAATTAGATAGCCTCCACCAGGCCTTTCTAAGGGGTTATGGATAGTGAGATTGGGCAAAAATAGTAGCCTCCACCAGGCCTTCCTAAGGGGTTATGGATAGTGAGATTTGGCAAAAATAGCAGCCTCCACCAGGCCTTCCTAAGAGGTATATACAGGTACAATGTACATTGCACTAGTAATATAGAAATTTGTCTTTAAAATGATCCATTGAGACAACCTTAATCATGTGAAATGGCACCTACATTGTCAGAATGCTAAAGCCTGTGGTATATTTAGTACTACCAGTACCACTCTACATATTAGAGGATTCCCAAAAAGGGTGCCGCTAACTCAGATAAGCCACTGAAATGAAGGAGGACATTGACATTATGGATGTTTACGTTCCACTCAAGTTGTTGTCATTGAGAGTCGCTGTTGCATGGGGCAACTGAGCTCTTGTCAGTAAAAGCCATTAGCAATGACAGCAAAGGCCCAACTCAGGTATTCTGTCGGAATTCAGGTGTTGTTCAAAGTATGGGGTCATCACTAGAAGGTATGCCTTTAAGAGCATCTGCCTTCACCAAGCAGATGTAGAGTCTGGGTCCGTATTTTACACATGTTTTGAAGACTTTTTTTAATACATCTTTCTAGTGCTCTGCATTTTTCTCTCATCTCCTCCGCCTAGAAAGAGGTATGTAGAGCCTAAACTAGAACTGGAAGATGAGTATAAGAATTGATGTTTCACACCCCTCATTTAACCCAATCAAACAACTCATTTGTCTCACCCAGAAAGGCTGGTCCTATTAAAAACTTCTGGTCAAATTCCAACCTATGCCCCAATGCACTTTTGGCCACCTTTTAATAGCAGGGCCTATGACTTGCTGGACAGATTCTTTTAAAAATTACATGCCATCATGTCTTGTCCTGTGTACATGTATACTGGGCCTCATCGCAAATCAGTTCCTACAAGCTGAATGGGTTACCCAGCTACCTTATGATGAAATAAATAAATAAATAAATACATGCACTTTTTTGCTGATGACATCTATGCTTCTATTTTTCGTCAGGTTATTGTACTGGCCATTGCAAAAAAGGGCTGTACAAGCCCCCCCCCCCCCCAAAAAAATCCCCAGTTGAAGAGCTTCTAAAGAGGCTAATGAACCTGTTCCTTTGCATGAATGTTTTCCTTCCTCCAAAGTCAGGGCTAATTAGAACTGAGTGTGAGGACTCAGGCCCGTGGCACTGATACGGTTTGGAGGCCGGGGGTTCGATAACTGTGTGCCCAACCATATGCTGGCTGGCAGTGTTCATGTCCCTGCTGCATGCTTAGATCAGAGTGTAATTCCCACTTTTCATTTTATAGAATGCGACATCTGACACAATGTCAAGTTCTTGGTTGCTGCCTGGACTGTGGTTGGCATGGGGACTTGTCTCGGGAGGTTCTTCAACTGTCTTTCAGAGTAAGTCAGAACACAGGTAAAGGTATTAAAAGGTAAAGCCTTTTTGAGGCCGTAGGGGCAGTGGGTTGTTAGTAGTCCGGATATGAAGGCAGAGCCCATCCCTTTCCTTTCACTGCCTTTTACCTCCCCAACTGAAGTCAGGTAGCCATTTTACACCTGGGTGGGATGAGGGAAGTCCTGTAAAGTGCCTTTTCCCATTGACACAACATTTCTCGACCTTTTTGACATCCCTTAGACACAAGCATTGAGAATCCTGTCTATAGTGACCACCTGCCCATATAATTTTATTGGTCTCAGCATTACAGTACATCCCAACATGTACAGGTCATGTAGGTGGTACAAGGCGTAACCTCTTACAGTGTTATGAATCACAACAAAACTGTAACACAAGCTCTGTAAGCAACCCAGATCAAACATCCTACAAATGGACATAGAAACAAAGGCAAACAAAGAGCAGTCTTGACCCTTCCTGATAAAAGTCCTTGTGTTCTGACAAGAAAAAACATTACTGACAGCCAACCGCATGAATCAACTCTACTTGGACATGACCATTGTTAGTACAGGATATGGGAGAATAGTCGGGTTCTGTGAGGCCAGACAAATTTATCTTCTTGGTTCTTGGACATCTTTTAGCAAAAATTCAGCAAGAGGACAAAATATTTTATTCTATAAGAGGACAAGATGAGAAGAGAGGGCTAGCACTAATAGTAGGAGGAAAACATTCAGCTATATTCATTCCCTAAAATGTGAATTATAACCAACAGACTTTCCCTCAGACTCACATACATGAAGATTTTGCAGTCCAGCTTTATTTTTTTAAATCATAGAACCAACAAATTGAATTGGTGTAGCCTAAAGGGGCCTTGCCTGGTGTTATCACTGTACGACCCATGGGAATCACTACAGGCTGAATCAAGGACAGACTAAGGTCAAGAGCACAAGTCAAAACTGGGGGGGGGGGAGAAAGAACCTGTGATGAACCACCTGTAGAGGTCAAACAACTTGACCTTTCATATGGGGACAACAACAATGCCAGGAAGGAAAATACTGACTTGCTGTTATGAATTGAAAAGTAGCATTACTGTATAAATTAAAAAAGTCTTGCGTTAGAAAAATTTTAAGTTTCATTTTAATTTTTACAGGTATTGTTTGACAATCAATATTTTCTTTGTGGAAAATTCTTTTGAAGTATTTTTCACAGATTCAGCCTACAATGCAGTTAACTTAATGTGATGCCATAGAAAACACATGCATAAGCAATACGTATGTCAATATACTTTTAGTATCTAAAGCAAATTTCCTTGAGATACGTGGCTCAAATATTAATTCAACAGACCTTTTGACCGTCTTGAGATGCCCCATTTCCTAAGACATTAACATTGTTTACATTTTAGAAGTGATAAGAAGAGAAAACGACATGTCTCCTACTTGTGTATTCTAAGATGCTACCTGTTATTGCATGCCAGAGTAACCCAGGGACAAACGCCCATATGAGACATGACATGAAGCAGGTGACATGATAGAAGAAAGCAGAATTTTTCTGATGTTAGGGAGGACAAACTGGCAAGAAATCGCAGTAAGGTCCCATCCCAAGTTGAATTTTTAACACTTAGTTTAACCTTACCAGATTTTTCTAATAGTTTAGAAGTAATTAAACCAGCAAGGAAGGTTGAATCAAAAAGACAACAAACTCTATTGTTGATATGTCAATTTCATCTTTTGGTACTACTCGAGACTTCCCGTACTGAAAGGGACAGAGTATACACAAGATAAAGGAACAAATAAAAGTTAAACAGAAGGATGAAGTGTTTTGATAGCTTAGCAACAACTTTTTTTATAAACTTTGTCTGTTTGTCACTGCTGCTTCACATAAACCATATCAAAGGATGAAAAGGTAAAGATAAAGTTATTCATATAAGAAAATAATTTCCAACAGTACTCTTGGACTATTGCAAAAGACATCAAAGTTTTTGATATAATTATTGAATATAGTTACAATGTAAGTAAAATTTTATGCCCTTGACTTTCATCAATTCAATTTTCTTCAGATGTCTACATGTACAAATTGTGCATCAATTGAAAAAGGTTTTACATGAAGATTAACCTTCTCAGTGTTCAGGGGTGAGTTCGACCCAGTTTCCCCTCATTAGAAGATAAGACTGTCACTTCACCACTTTGGGAAAAAATAGATGTCGCCCTGGCATTACTATAATGAGCCTGTAGACAATAGAGCTCTGCAAATATGTATGCAATGTATTTATAGCCGAGTGATTGTCCTGATTATAGGTACACATTCTTCCTCACCTGGCTAACCCCTGGGACCACACACCTGTCCAGTAGGTACAGGTGCTCTGAATTAGCCTCCTTAGCATACTTGACGATTTGGGCTTTTTGGGGGGGGGGGACTTATAATGCACTTTTTTGCTGATGGCTTTTATTGGTACTCCCCTACTACTAAGTGTCAGTACTTGTCAGTAGTATTGCAGTCATGAAATGAGACTGTCAGTAACTGTTCAGTCACAAAGCCCCAGTAATACTAATAGGTCCTGCTATTAAAAGGAGGCCACTGGTTCATTGGGGCATAGGTGGGAATTTGACCAGAAGTTTTTAATAGAACCAGCCTTTCTTGGTGAGACAAATGAGATGTATAATTGGGTTAAATGAGGGGTGCAGAACATTTGGAGCTGTCAGAGGTTACTGTGCCGTGAGTCAACAGACAAGCAACATCAGATCTTATGCTCATCTTCTAATTCTTAGTAAGTGCTTCCATAAGTTATATGATAATATTAAGATGTGTATTTCTTGGCATCAGCAAAAAAAGTGTATTACCAGTATACATTGTATTATGCTTAACCAAAAAAAAGCCCCAGTCATAGAGCTAAGGAGGCTGGGGCCTAGCGCTCTTCCCCAGATGGCTTATGAGATTATGACAAGACAATGCCAACATTCATGCAGATTTGAACATGATTAATGTGGACTGTATGTTGATGTTGATATAGAGGATGTTTTGGGATTAACACAGGAAAGATCCTTAATCGTCCTCCCTGTCTCCTGGGCTTCCTGCTTATCAAAGTAGGATCTTTCCTTAACCTTCATCCAGCTAGGTAAATCTAGCCTGGTTACCAGACCTATTTTAGCTCCCGAGGCTGAGAGAGAGCGAGCAAAGTTTGGATGTGTGGAAGAAGTGAGTGTCCAGGCCAACAGGTGTGTCTGCCCTTCCGGTGATCACCTGCTGTTGCTATGGTTACCTGTCCTCCCAAGGCCACCCTGCCCTGTGCAAACTCACAGATCAGAAGCCAAACAAACACCAAACACTCCACAACAGTGGAAAATGACATGTGGTAAGTCTGAAGGACCTTACCCACCTGGGTGTGGCAACAGTGGAGGTGGTACACCTTCGTCAGAATTTGCCCAACCGCAAAATCTGATACCAACTTCTTCCTTCAGTAAACTTCCTCCTCCAATTTAATATACAGTCACACTGTTTTCTTCTTGTTAGTTTTTACCTGTTTCTTCTGGAATTTATATGATCATCCCAACAATCTTACTTGAAGTGCCCTATTCAGTTAGCATCTACATGTACTAGGCTTTGTGAAGTGGCTGGAAAGAGTAGAAATTGGCCAAATAGGCAGATAACATGGCAGAAGAGTTGGTCCACTAAAGAGTACAGTTTGCCACAAAGTGTACTACCTATTGAGTGTACAGACCAACTCCCCTGGCATGTTATCTGTCTATTTGGCCAATTTCTACTCTTTCCAGTCGCTTCTGGAGCCTGGTAGAGGCTACCTACATGTATATTAGTAACTTAGCTTAATTCCTTCCATTTGATATGGGCGAATCCTGTCATCACCTTTTGTCATGACGTGTGATTCACTAAGTAGGAACTTAATAATACAAGCGGCAACTCCCACCGAGTTTATCCTTAAACACCACTCAAGCAAACATCCTCACAGGGAAACAGGACTGGAAACAAATATCAGCAGGCTCCACCACAAATGGAGCTCTGTCTACACAGAGACAATAGTCCACCGACCACAGGATGTCATAGAACCGCCGACTGTATCTGCTCTGGTAGTTTTAAAGTAAACGGTGACAGGGCAAGCTTCCTCTTCACACGAAATGAAAGGCAGGAAAGCCGACCAGGGCGCCCGTGTTTACCCATTAAATATAGCCTGGTCCTGACACACCCCTACAATTGTAACCACACAGAAATGTCTGTACTCTGATTTTTAGTTCACCCTAAATAAGTTTTTTTTGTTGCTATTTCAAGTGTAACGTTATATTTGTTTGTGTAGTTTCATTATTAGTACTATGTATTATTCAATTATGGACTCCAGGAAGAATAGTTACTACATGTAGTAATGATTGTATCACTAATGGAGATTCTAAATAAAACAAACACACCCCTCCAAATGTTCCATTCAGAAATGTCTGTAGTGTTTTGTAGACAGATTTGTAAGTTTTCTCAGCCGCTGCCAACTGAACTTTTCAGGCCCCTCTGCTCTTGAACTATTTTTATGTGCTGTCAGCCTTGGATCGTGGATACACATACATGTAGTTTTTGCCTATTATTGTCTGTGGGCTAATATATGGCTTCTGAGTCTATATCTGCTCAGATTGTACATTGTACAGTAATTTGTGCCAAGTATTTATGAAGCAATATATAAGCTTTTGCAGAACCTTTCTCGTCAGTTTTACACCACTTGGCAACCACACAGATTTCCTTGATATATGAATTTACTGATAAGGCAGGGCTGTCCCATTCTGAGGGAGTGGGGGCTTTTCAACCTTTAATTTGGTAAACCTACTCAGACTGGATTTTGGACTTCTTCCAGTTCTGCGTCAAAAATTGGTTATTTCCATTCTTGTATTAAAGATGCAAATTTTGTACTACATCTAATGTTACCATTACATCTTTTACCTTTACAGACAACAAGTTTTCCATATAGCTTATGATCCTTTCAACATCACAAAAACGAATGTAACTGTCAGACAATCCCACCAGCATCTGTCCTCAACCACATATAAGACACTTTTGTTAAAATTCATCCACCATATCTGTAACACAATGATGGTATTATTAGTGTTCTAAAGATATAACTTCAAAAATCCTCTGTTTTCCACCAGACCAGACCTCATGCCCTCCTGGGTTATCAGTCTTCCTTCCAACCAATATGTTCATTTGTCCTGTCTCAGACCTGGCTGGTCTCAAATTTTATCCTATGTCAAATTGATTTAGTTCAACAACCATAACCCCTCAGTATCACAGGCATACATACTGGGGTCTCTGGGGGTTTAGAAAAAGGATGAAAGCCGTGGTCCTACTAGTAAGTTAAAGTTTACTAGGAGTAGGACCAAAGTGCTGCTGAGATCTTAGTAAAATTAACTAGGATCTGAGGAAGAACATGTTGAATTGAGGGATCAGTTTCAACCATTTGTGTTGTGTTTCCCCGGTGGGTTCACTCAAGGTCAGTGTCAAATCACATTCTTCACGGCGCAGGAAGAACGACATGGAAACTCGGTCAGCCCGACAAAGGAGCCGACCTTGCTTTGTGCGGTTCTGACCAAGTTCACGTCCTGCCCTGACCTTGCTACCATTTCTCTTCCTCTGTGTCCCACCTCTGAGGATGTTGTGGTTGCCCAACCAAATCAGTTTGTCTGTTCTGCTGGTGGGGATAATCAGGCACTACAGGAGGCCTTCTTTCCACTGTCAACACCTGTACCAAACACTGGCTTCTTTCACCATTGTTTTCTACATGATTTGTCAGTGTGTGTGTCATAGACCATGAACTTCAAGCTTGCAGGGTTCACATGTTCAAAGTCAAAGCACAAAGCCAATGTCCACAGAAAGACCTGATATTGAATGATATACAGGAGCCTTGTGTGGTCTTATGGCTTGTAGGGTTCACAGGTTCAGAGTCATAGCACAAAGCTAATGTCTTAAAACAAACCTGATATACAGGAGCCTTGTGGGGTCTTAGGGTACACATTTGTCAAGCCAAATTTATTGTTGTATCATTAGGGATCGTTAAAATCGGTCACTCATTGTAGAATCAAAGAATACATACACAGCAAGTTTCAGTGTAGTTTTCTTGTCACAAAAAGTCATTATGACATTGACACAACTGTATATTAAGTAGCCTTGTGTTCATTTCAGTGTTGGCGACTCGGCAGCTAAAATAGGTTTGGTAACCAGACTACATTTCAGTCAGGTTTGTTCTATAAATACCTCAGCCAGGTATGCAGGAAAAAGTTTAACCTTTTGTAGTGTGAAACTCAGTCAATCAGCATTCTGTATGGAGTGGGGTGTACTAGGCTTTAGGTGCCTTGAAGTGTGTTTACCAGTGGATTTGGCAGCCCACTGCACTGTGAAATAGTTTACTCCTCAACTCAGGATGAGAAATACCTGACAGGGCACAAAATCCCAAGTACAAGGTTAGGGACCATCCAGTAATTATTAGGGGGGAAGGGAAGAAGGCATAGAAGTAGGGTTTAGACTGGGGGCATATGATCCGGGGACCTGCATGCCAAGAAAATATGAAAGAGAGAAAGAGCGACTAAAGTTATATAATTCAATGCTGTTCAGCTCTTGAGGAAAAGGTAAGGTAAAGCAGTCATCCTCAACTAAGGTGAAGCATGATTCTCTTCTTCACAAGTTCCGAAGAGAACCCCATTTTCTGTCTATGCACAGATAAGACAACAAAGGAATAGGGTAGTGCACACTGTCACAAATGCTTTTATAGTAACCAATAGTGCAGTGCGACTTTACTAAATACCTTAGCCAACCACACCGGGCCACCCCTACTCTTCTTGATAAGCATGTTGGGCTCTTTTACAGAAAATTTTGAACGAACTTGAAAGTAAACAGAAACATCGTGGCATGTCAGTTCAAAGGCATTCAGGAAAGTAAACAATTACTCTGGAAAAGTTTGTTATCCCATCCCCCCCCCATGTTTCAGAGCTGATGCCAAAACATCGCTGAAGGTCAACTTCGCTCCCCCAGGAAGAGAGGCCTCAGAAAAATGATGACCAAGATTATGGAGAAAGATAAAAGATGGGTGAAGAAGAAGAGCAATTTTTTCATCTGATGAATTAAGGATAAAGTTATTTGCTGTATATTTAGCCCCATATTCATCCATTTTGTCAGCAGTTGCCTTGTTGTGGCAACTACTGTATAATGATCCTACAGCTACTTAGTGAGCTTAGCTGATAGAAGAAAAACTTCCTTGTCATTTCAAACGGGGGCGTGGACGCTAGTTAGTCTGAGCTTCCGTTGTTTCTATTGGCAGCAACACTAAAGATGTCTGAGGAAGCTGAGCATTAGAAAGAATTACGCTGAGTCACTGAATAGTGTTTGAGTAGTGGAAATGAGCCGTCTAATGCCGTGTCCTTGGGAGGGCAGTCTCCTGTTTGTGCTGCTGCAAAACGATACAGTTACCGTCATGAGTCATGCTCGGCAATCTTATAATTCCTTCTTCTTGGTTTCTTGGAACACTTTACTTATCCTCTTCATCCCTTTTATTCTCTTCATTGAAGTATTTCTTGGAACAACTGGTGGGAAATTAAATGGTAATCTCCAAGCAGATCTTTCTGTGGCTGCTAAGAGACAGTATCAAATTGGTCAGGCAGTATCCATTTGCCAGGCAGTATCCAATACACCACATGAAAGGCTGGCATTAAAATAAAATACCAATACAAAAAACAAAGCCTGATAAAAACGCCTAGAAACGCCTAAAACACGTCAAAAATAAGCCGAAGTCTAAACCTCTGCTTGGAGAGTAATTAAATGCCCACTTTGATTAACCTTTTTCTTAATGCATCTTTCTCCCACTCTAGGCATGTCTATTTCCAAGTCAAGAATGTTTCCTAAATCTCCAAAAGTCTGTAGAAAATGACTTTGACACAGAAGATGAAACACAAGAAACATTTCAAGTATTCCATACAAACTACAGGAGGCGAAGGCACTTTGTAAGAACCTGATGATCCATGACCTGGAGTTCTTCTCAGCTCGCAATTGTTCCAAACATTTGCCAAACAAAAGTGTCTCGGGGCAGGACATTGCCAAAACATCAATTATAAGCACAGCGGGCAAACTAAGATGTCCTGAGTAATAATTCGGAACATGTCAGGGGGAAAACGAAAGCAAACAGTGAGGAGGGGATGAAAGAGATTTGTTAATGACCTACGGTTGGGTGGATAATGGACCACAAACTGGTACACATGTAGGGGGGAAGATGAGCTGGTCAGGCTGTGGGAGGGAAGTATTGGATGTTTCTTATACAAGATGACATCTTTGGGCAAATTTATTTGAAGTCAAACCTGTACTAGTTACCATCTCTACATAAGAGCCACCTGGCCATTGTGACCACTTTTTGGTGGTCCCTTAGATAAATTTTCTCATTGACACAAGCATTAGGAATTCTGTCTATAGTGACCACCTGTCCATAAGATAAGGAAATGTTTTGCTAGAGAATTTAATCTAATATTGGCTGGTTCGAAATTTTGACAATTTTCAGTTTCTTCTGAATTAAGAGGAAAGGGTAAAAAATGGTCAGAACAATGATCTAGAACAATGGATGATAAGAATTAAGATAAGGAAAAATTCTCCGCTATTTTCTGCTAGAAAGTTTTTAAGAAGACAGCATGTTTTATTCATGGACTGGTGGCACTGTGGTTTTTACAACAAAAGCCGCTGGCAGGTGTAACATGCTCCGCTGGTGTTACATGTGATGTGAGTACAAACAACAAGTCCAATACAAACAACCAGCCCCAGTCTTTACCAGATCTTTCGGTCGCTACAAGACAGTATCAAACTGGCAGGGCAGTATCCAATACACCACCAATTGGCTGGCGAAAAACAACTCGCTCTGGAGCCGTAAATGTACTCCTTTAGCTGACCATGGTCCTTTTATAACTCCATGAGCTGACCAACTCCCCTGGCATGTTATCTATCTATTTGGCCAATATTTCTACTCTTTCCAGCCGCTTCTGAAGCCTGGAAGAGGCTAAAAAGATACCGGCACAAAAAAAAAAAGCCGGATAAGAACGCCTAAAAAGCCCTCCAAAACAAGCCGAAACCTAAACCTCTGCTTGGAGAGTAAACCAGCCCGGAAGGTCTGTGTTTTGCCAGTGACTCAGGGAGGGGAGGGTCACACCCGGTCAGTGTGTGGGCAGAACGTTTACTTTGTGAAATCCCCATGTAGATGGATTTTGCCACGGTAAGAAATGTTACTAGGAAGGCACCCTTCGAAATAATGAAGTACAAGTCAGTAATTGTAACGCCAAGAACTGACGTGACTGGGAGAGATTTCTTTTTTTTAAAGGATTTGAAGAGGTGTCAACAAGTCATGTAACTTGTTGGGTCTTTTAGGCGATGTGCACGAATTGAACTTCGTTCGTTTGAGACGACAGTAAAAGTACTAAAAACTCTTCTTTGGCCTTGTTTTCACATTTGAGATTCAAGATGTATTTATCAAACATTCGCAGTGACACAGGCACTGAATTGCAGACAATTTACAATTCGTTTAAAACTAGCACATATACGTTAAAATTACACATTAAAAACATAACAAAACGATATCTTATTGCACGACAGTACTAGGAATCCTGAAAATAAGTTAAATTGTTACCATATGCCATATAAAAGAAATGAACACATGCAGCACAATACTTCGAGGCTTTATCATTGCCTTGACAACGGCATTTTGTGATTACGTAAAATCTTTGAAAAATTTCAATTGAACTGAGAAAATGACAGGGTTCGCCGGGGTTTAGTAGAAATCGCTGAAAGGTGAGATTTGTAAGGAGACAAGACGTACTCGTCAGACGCTGCTTTAGGCTCTGAGATTGTTTTCGGGGGTTAGGAAGTCTGAAAACGAAATCCCAAGTTAGCCCCAAACTGTTCCCTTGTTGACAAGTTTTTACACAAGAGACCACTGGAGTCCTTGATTTCAAATTTAGAAGCATTCAAGAGCAAATCTGGAACAAATCAGTGTAAAAACTCAGACAAATCGGGAAAAGGATCTTGTTCCCTTGGTCACAAGTTGTTGGCACGTTTCTATACATGAGACCACTGACGTCCTTGATTTAGAAGCAAATCTGGAACAAATCAATGTAGAAACTCATAAAAAAACATCATTTCTGTCGGAACCAGAATCTTTATGTTGCTGACGCGAAGGTAAAGAATGTCGATCTCACTTGCCACACCCGGACCAGGAAAGACCAGAGTTCCTGCGCGCCCTAAACCAATAACTTGTCATGCCGGTGACAACAATTGACGGCTAATTGTGATGTTCGTCCGGGCACTTATCGTGCGGGGTATAACACTTGCACGGCATATCAAACAGATGCAAAGTACGCCCCTGACTCACGATTTTGACCGGATGGAGACTTCAGAAATATATTGAATTTCACAGGAACACCGATTTTTTTTTACTCTCCAAGCATGAGGTTTAGGCTTCAGTCTATTTTTTTACGTGTTTTAAGTGTTTTATCGGGCTTTCTTTTTTGTACTGGTATCTCTTTTTTTTAGCCAAACGGCGTATTGACTATTGGATTGCCCTGCCAATTTCGTATTGTCTTGCTATTGGATACTAGTCTTGTAGCCACCCAAAGATCTGCTTGAAAATTATTTACTCACGATTTTGACCGGATGGAGACTTCAGAAATATATAGAATTTCACAGGAACACCGATTTTTCAACCTTCCTCACCAAGACAGTCCTGCCTTTTTTTCTTTAAACTGGAGCTGAATTATTTGGTAAATTAGAGCGAAATAAAATTACATTTTCATGTCAAATATATTGTGCAAAATTCATATTTGAAAAGCTCACGGCAAAAAAATGACTGATGTTATCAGAAAGAGGCTAACCTGGTACTAATCCTTGTATTGTAAAGTGTTTTTCGTCATCAACAGCTAGAGGTACGGCAACTCCAGTTACACGCCGTAAATCACACATGAGGGCGGAACCGCTATATGGTGGTCATTAGTGGGAACCGGGATTAACGCCTTGTTCCTGCATCTTTCACTGGAAGAGCAGGTATGTATAACCAAGGAGGTTAAATACATACTTGTATTTAACCTCCTTGGTATAACGTTACACGTGGTTTAGTTAGTTCTTGCTTCTTTTCTTGTAGTTTCTAGTTGACTTTTCTACCGTTAGAACGAGTTAACTGAGCTGGGTTCCTTTACAATATTGATAGACACAAAAGGCAAGGAGGTGAAAATTTGCAAAGCGAATGATTGGAAAACCAGTCCAACAAAAGGCAAATGTATGAACGTTAATTAGTTACTGCATTCCAAGCTCAAGTAAAATGAACACGGTAAACACTGGAAAAAGAGACACAATGTTGCCATCCTGTTCTTACTTCCTGTAACAATTTACAAAACAGAAGCGATACAAAAGCGCTACATTAACACCGGTATACAGGTGTGTTCACCCGGCGAACGTAAACACTCTGAATGCCGAACACACACACGACACAATAAAACAACAACGTACGAATTACAACACTTCATACATATCGTTAAATCCTTTTCAAAAGGTGTGAAATACCTGCGAGCCTGTCAACAGATTTAACCGTTCCCGCCGTGCGACTATTCATCAGGTGTGAGATACACACGCCAATATACACAGGGGATCTAACTGCGCACACAAAGCCCTTTCTCCGCCCACCCTTTGGGAAGGGGCGGCTCTCCCAGCGTGTGAAATACCTCTCGTCAGTTTATCGCGTTTCTGGGAAATAACTGGGCTATCGGTCAGGACTGTCAACAAGGAGAATGGAGATAATAGGGAAGGAAGATCGAGGAGTCTACCGTCCTCTGCACAACAAAAGCGTGTAGAACATTCGGGGACAAAACCCCTGTACACAGGACGGAAACCGCTATGGTCTCTCAACAAAACATTTCTCCCTCTAGAAAAGTTTCCCAACTTTCGCGCGCAAGAAAATCACATCGCACACAGAAGACTCTAGCACTTTTCTTTGAGTTGTTAAAAAATGAAAGCAGCAAGCTAGTAGTAAGCATTTACAAAAAGATTCAACTTGAAAAAAGCCGAGTATTAGTATATGAGCCACAGTGTAAAAATAGGATGGTACCCAAGCTATCCCCATGGCCCATTGAAAAACGCGAAATGTTGTTTCCTTGCTAAATAAAGAGTAAATGAAATTAAATAATTTGGGTTGACGTCGCAAAAATTCGGTCAGAAAAAGCGCCACCTACCGGCAGATGTCGAGCTGTTTCTGGAGTTCCATGACCTTGGCCTGCAGCAGCGGCACCTGCGTGGCCTGCGCCTCAAGGTCACGCACCTTCTCCAGCCCGAACCGCAGGGCTGTGCGCGCCTTCTCCAGCTCCCCCTGGGGTGGGGAAAGGACGGAATAGTGCCGAGATCAGGTTCAGTGCAGCAGTGTCGCTAAATCATAGCTTATATATCCCTGGCTACCAAAGCCTATTTTCCAGGCAGAGGTTTGGGCCTGTTTTGGACGTTTCTTTCACCTTTTTTGGGGCGTTTTGTCAGGATAACCAAAAGAAAAGAAGACAAAGCAGAAAGCCCAACAAAACGCATAAAAAAATTGGGGAAAACCCGTCAAAAGAGAAGCAACTCTTCATTAAAGCTACTAAAAGCAGACAAACGTACCTAACTTATTTCTTTGTTTGTAACTAATTTATTTGAATTGTAAATTAAGTTCATAAAGGAGACCTTAATGTAAGTTGCGGCCTCCCTTGCACTATTATATTTCATTTATATTTACTTGTTTCTGTATCTTTTTTTAAAGTGCGAATACATCAAATCAGCGCACCTGTATGAACTGCTTCTGCCGCACCAGTGACTCGTTCAGGACCTGGATGTCCCGCAGAGCGGACCTTGAGCCGTGCAGGTCCTCCTGCAGGCTCTCCGCCCAGGCCATGGCCTCGCCCACCTGCGCGTCCCGGGCGGCTCGGATCGTCTTCAGCTCCCGCAGCATCGCGCCAACCTCCCGCGGGGTGTGCGGCAGCGTCTCAATCAACCGAGACACCTCATCTGTAGTTACACAAATGTAATTATGTAGCAAGTGGCAGGACAGAGTTGGAGGGGCTGGATTTGCACAAATGTATTTACATTATGTAGCAAGTGGCAGGACAGAATTGCCGCGGGGAGTGCGGCAGCGTCTCGATCAACCGAGAAACCTCACCTGTATGAATGAATGAATGAATGAATGAATGAATGAATGAATGAATGAATGAATGAATGAATGAATGAATGAATGAATGAATGAATGAATGAATGAATGAATATATATGGTGACCAGCCCCTCGAACTCTGTCCTGCCACTTGCTACATAATGTAATCCAATATCACAGGGTCACTTCACCTGGATTTGTACAAATGTGTTTACATTATGTAGCAAGCGGCAGGACAGAGTTGGAGGGGCTGGTCACCGCGGGGAGTGCGACAGCGTCTCGATCAGCCGAGACACTTCTAATGGTTATGAAGTTGTATTTTTTTATTCAAATTAGACAAAGGACTAGAAAGGTAACATTTGCAAAGCAAATGCATAATGTTTACTTCACGTAGTCTAGTAGACAGGTCTACCCTTACAAAGTACTGCTCTATTTATTCTTACTCAAACACTAATATATGGTGGACCAGCCCTTCCAGCTCTGTCCTGCCACTTGCTACATAATGTACAACACCACAGATCGAACGTTTAGGCTAGCAGAAATGTAGCTTGACAGGATAAGTCTCTACAATGTATAAAGTACAACAAGTTGGACTTGATGGGTTTTACCTGCGAGCCACTGGGCGTCCTCCTCCCGATCCCGCGCCGCCCGCAGTCTGTCGGCGGTCCTGCCGCGCCGCGGCAGCGACCAGCTCTCGTACCCTCTCCCGTCGGCGCTCCGGGACCTGGCCGCCCTGCTCCCCGCGGCGGCCCTTCTCTCCGCCCGCCGGGAAGTTACCGCCGTCCCGCCCCTGAGACAGCAGTCCGGGTGGTGCCTGTGCGCCTTCCGTAGCGCTACCTGTAAGTACACTTCATTGTTTCTTACAATTTCAAACATAAATTTAGCAAGGAAAGGCACCGAGTTCGTTGTAGCCTCTATCAGACTTCGGGAAACGACTGGAAAGAGTAAAATTGGCCAAGAAATAGGCAGATAACGTGCCAGGGAGTTGGTCCGCTACGGGGTACATTTAAAATGCCGCCTCTCGCTTCCGAAGCCTGGTAGAGGCTATAAACATACATTCCCTGAATGCGATGTTTGTTGCAATAAGCAGTACAAGAAGAAGATTTAGTATGAAGGTCTATGTACCAAAATTTACAAATCACAAAATTTACAAATCACTCATTATACATTTTACAATACAGGATCGAATCCGAGGCTAATAGAGGCACTATGAATTTGACTTGTTGTATCAACCTGCAAGGCCAGTGACCGGGCATCGCTCGTCTGTAGCGCGCCTCGCAAGTCCTCCACAACCTCCCTCAAGCAGTCAGCCTCCTCCTCAAGCTGGACCACGCGCTTCTTGGCTTTCTCCAGATGTTCTTCTGCTGTCTCAACCCCTTCTTCCTCTCTCTCCTGCCCCACCGGTCGCCCCAGGCATCTCTCTCTAGTCGGCTTGGAACAGAAACACTTCGGACAGAGCGACACCTCTCGCCTGTTGGGACTACTCCTTACGTGAACTTCGGTTTCGATCAGTTCGGAGTCTTTACAGACGTGCGGCCTGCATGTGTCGGTCTGACCCCCGCCGCTCTTCGCGCAGAAATACTCGCACAGCTTGGAGTGAAACACCCGAAAATCTATCGAGTCCGGAAGATCGTTGAAGACGGAGAGTCTGGTCTCCAGTCCCAGAATCTGGCACAAGATTTCGAAGTCCTCCCGCTCGACTGTTCCCGCGGCTTTCTCGTCCAGGTGGTGGAAAATCTCCTGGATGTACTGGTCCATGCCCGTGGCCAGCACGACCACTTCGTTCTCCACGCCGCGATCGAGTCCGTAGTGGTGGGCCAGCGCCGACACGACCCACTGCGTCCGGCGGCCCGGAAGCCCGCAGTAGTCCGAGCAAGAATCCATCGCGTCTCGGTAACGTCCGCCCGCCTTCAGGCAGAGCCCGTCCTCATACGAAAATAACCTCACAGCCGCAGCGAATGTAGGTCAACTCCTGATAACCTACTCAAGTGGACGTGCTCCGATTTTGAACCTCCGAGATATTCACTGCAGCCTCGCTGAGATATAATATTAAACCGTACACAAATCTCTGCCAGTAGATCTCACAAGCCCACAAGTTTCCCAGTAAATCACGCCAGCTGCGATTGTAAAGTGAAAACGGTCGAACCACACTGGGCTTCAAAAGTACAAACCACCGCACGCCGCGAGAGCCGGATCCCAGCAAAAGTTGCCGCCGCCTTGCACCACGACGAAGATGTTTCTGTAAGAACTTCAACACTCAGTGGCTTTCCTCCACGCAAACACTCCCACAGACGGTTAGGTTTGCCGCTAAAATTCCAACCGCAAATCCTTGGAGTCCCAAGACGCGTTAGAAGACGCGAACCGCCGCGGATCTTGCTTCCCGGTCGTCCCGAAACCACCGTTATTCCGACAGATGTGTGGAGCCCCGCTGGAGAAGTCCGTTCCCTGACCTGTCAGGCCGACACAATGCCTGGGGCGGCAGGCGCACCGTAACTTTACCCGCCCAGCCCGCTGATAAATCCCTCATTTGCACATGCATGGTGTTTGTTGATAAGACCCGACCCCCGCAGGTCGGCGGCGTGACGTACTAGGAGTCCCGGGTTCGAGTCCCACGTGGGGCGGAGAGGCGGGGACTAGCTTCTGTGGAGTAATAACAAACAAGAACTACCGGGAGGACTTGATCCGGGACACGATCGGAAGTCATTAGGACTTCCCGGCACCTGACTAACAAATATGAACGTTGTGAACCCGATGTACGGTCTCAAAACGGTTTACGTACTGCAAAGAGAGGTTTGAAACTATTTGGGTTCTGAGAAGGAACAACCTTGACTTGATCTGTCTGGACCATGGGACGCTTTGGCCGATCGGGAGTAATATATATTAGGACTACGCGAGACCTTACTACCAAATATGAACGAATGACCAAAATCACCGAATTAATGAACGAAAGAATGAAATACCTTTATTGTACCATGTTTATAACCTCCTTGATTGTACCAAGGGGTCCCTGGAAGCTGGAACTGACTAATAGCAATACCGCTACACCGCACCATTATAAACAACAACTTCCCGTATATCCAGCTTTCGCCACACTACTCTATCTCAAACCCCGGAAGTAGCTGCAACTGTAACACCGGGAACATAAACCTTAGAAATGTCAGGAGGGCGGCTGGTTAAACCGTGCTTCCCGACAGCGTGCTAAGTAGACAGGGTCTTCCTGTAAATACCATGCCTTTATGCAATCACGCCACTTCGCACAGTGCCAAATCCTGTACCCTGAATTCAGAACTCGGACTCAAGGAGTTTGGTTGTTCCTTCTACTTCTAACATTGTCTAATACAACCCCCGCATGAAGGTACACGGTGTTCTCCTAGCGATTCAAGGCGGTAATTGCAGCCAGAGGAACTGCGCATTGGCAATACCTGTCGGTTTTCGTAACCTCCAATGCGTTTATATCAAAATACAGGCCTCGTCATGTAATCTGAGGTAAACTGTATCTCCTTGTGACTTCATTCAGCTGTTATTAAATCACTACACACTGCGGTGTTAGTCACTTTTAATACCAGACCAGACGGGCCGACTTCCCGTCCCCAGGGCAGCTTGACTTCCCGTTCCCATGGTAGTATGTCACTCAACAACTTAGGATTTTACGGGAAAGGGAAAGTATAGCCTCCACCAGGCCTTCTTTAGGGGTTATGGATAGTAGAATTCGGCAAAAATAGGGCCAGGGGAGTGAGCCGCGGCAAGGGTAACATTTCCACTATTGGGCAAATGAACTCTATACTATAGTGTCCAAACTCCCCTGGTAAATTGTTGGTCTGGTGGAAACCAATACTGGCATCACAACACCCCATTGACCGGTGATTAATGATCATTAATGCGCACTTGAACCGTTACAGAGCCGGCCTGGGTTCAAGTACCCCTCCTGGTGCCGTTTCTCACATGCATGTTTACAAACTGCCGTCATTCACTGTCACTGGTGGGCGTGTGTGTGTGATGGCGCCCCAAAACAAAGCAACAACCAACGGAATTTAGGTCGATTTCAAAGGCCGACATTGGGAAGCACCAGTTTTTTTTAAATAGCGATATGTCAGATGTTGTGCAATCAATGTTGATGCGATTTTTTAAAAAGAAATTTATGACGTTCTCACGCAGACAGGATTTCATGATATTTTAAGCAGCACTAGACTGTCCAATGTCCAGAGTGTGCCATTTTTAGCGGTTTTAATATAAATATAACTTTTATAGACTAAAGAGCAACCTAAGCCTTCGGTATGGAAGTGTGGGTACGGACTTGGCCTGGTGACACCATAACCGCCCGGCCAGCTGACCTCTGGTAAAAGGTCATGATCCTGGCCCTCCAGTCCCACACGCGTCACAGTACGAGATAAGCCTGGCGCTGGGCGGCCGGACGTGTCAGCAGAACGTCGTCTGGGGGACTTCGGCCTGATATTGAAGTGGTCAGGTTTAATAGCGAGGAAAACCTCATTGATTTGAGCAAGGACATTATTATTATCATTATATAATGCCCTTCCAGTCCTTTGAAATCATACTGTTAGAATACCAACAATGGTTAAAGATATATTGGCAGATTCAGTGAAATAAATTTTCTGTGTATCATTATTCAAAGGAGAGTTTGACCACCGTTTGCCCACCAACCCACTAGCGTTTTCTACTAATATAGTTTGATAATAAAAAATATATATTACAGAGAAAATGAGTCTGGTCAAACTTCACAGATAAGATGACAGCTGAGCTGCGTGATTGTAAACCACAGCAGCAGCAGCCTATAATAACACATGTCAGTCTTAAGACCTCAGACAATATTTAAACGAGAGAATAATGGTACATAACTGGGCAATAATATATGGGGGTAATCATTCCCTCATAACCCGTCCGCTCTATGATCGCCAACTACACTTCACCTGTGTCAGGTTTAGCCTCTACCAGACTCCCTAGGTACTCTTCAGGCATACTATTTGGTCACTATTTAGTATTTTGCAGCAACCTCTGGGGAGCTAGCCTGTTAGAGGCTATGTCAGGTGACCATGACCCACATGCGAGTAGTGTGTTAGGCATGTTTTCGGACGTTTTTATAGCTTTTTCAGACGTTTTGTCGAGCTTTCTGGCGAGAGTACCGAAAGCCGGCAAAATAGAGATCCCGACAAAACTTCTAAAAACTCCGAAGATAGGGCCCAACCTCTGCTTGGAGAGTGCGCCAATTAACGACATAACTCCGATCTTGAACATGTATAACGAACTTGTAGATTGCTGGCTGTAACTGTCAGGACATAAATGATGATACAGAAGGAAACCAAAAACCATTGTGGAACGTTTGTGCTTTTGTCACGGGCTTGTTCCGAAACGAGCTACACGCAGCTGGACGATTGTGCGAATTTGTCCCCGCCATACATGTGTATGGGGCAGTATGGGGCACGTTTCACTGCCATCTGGGTTACAACTAGAAGTCTGTCCGCCACGCGCCCGGTCACGCTGGGAACGACCAACGGTCTCGTCCCCAGGGGCCGCTATTGTCGCAACCCTTTGTCTTTCTATGACCTGTTTTTCCGCAGTTTGCAGAAATTCCGTGAAAATTACGGTTAGCTTTGATTGGGGGATCTGCATAACATCTGCTTGTGGGCGTGCGGGCCACGCGAGGCGCGGGGTTTGGGGTCAGGAGGTCGGATAGAGAACTCTGGTAAAACTGGTTACACAAAGGCGATAACGGCCTTGCCGGTGGCCGTGTTTTGGGCGGAAAGTCTGAAAGGTTTTCTCGAAACAGGAAAACAATGGAGGATGGCTAAAGACTGTTTTCCAATCACTTTAAAAGTCTGCCTAGGCGACAGTTCCTTTAGCGTGATGATTGAGACGAATGCGTGCTGCTATTGACGTGTTTGTACAAGAACAATGCAACAGGTGTCCAAAGCTGTACTCACTTGGCACGTTTGTTGATCACTCTGTGCCACTAGAGTGAACGGTTCAGGTATAGAACTGTAAATAAACTCCTTAAGACACAACATTTTGCAACCCATTATTACGTTGTTGTTGTTTTTTTGGTGATACCAGCACTGAGTACTTAAAACGCTGTAGCGAGTGCAGTGAGTTTGTTTGTTTTTTAACTCTGCAAGCAGGGGTTAGGCCTGATTTCGTACTTTTTTAAAGGCTTTTTTTAGGCCTAAAGAAAGACCTACCTAAACGGAAAGTCCGATAGAACGCCTAAAAAGCTTTTTAAAAAGTCCCAAAGTGGCCTAACCTCTGCTTATAGTGGAGACTAACCTCCTTGTCATGACCAAACATCTCTCCCGGGAGATATTAAGAGTTCTGCCGAGTCAGCACCTCCACCACCCAGCTGTCACGACTCTCGCATCGTTGAATAATTTTCCCCTCCCAAACCCATGAATTTGTCACGCCTGTTGTGAAACAATGGCTGATTGCTCATTACGACTGGACCCATGCTGGGCAGGGCAGTCCCGCTGTCTCTAGGCACGTGATGGGTGGGGCGTCACCTGGCAACCAGGTAGGGAAGGGCACGCCTGGCAACCAGATGGGACCTGATGTCGGAAGCTGCCTGGTTGTATCCAGAACCGTGCTTTATCCAGGGACCATACTCAGGCACGGTTCTGGACAGTCCACGCGTATCCAGAATCGTGCCTGGGGCAAATCTATGTTCTTGATGGATACGCAGAGACTATCCAGAAACGCTGTAGCGAAACGTTGAAACGCTAGAGGCGAGTAGAAACAGGAAAACCCCTGGCTCCTGGGATGCCGGTGTTCTGAAATATTCGGTCCGGCTGAAATAATCGGTCCGGGTACCATATATGGAGCGTGGGAAAAGGAAGTGGGCGTGGCTCAAAAAGTACGAAGGCCCACAGGATCAAAAGCTTATCACTACACGCTGCGACACGTTATTTTTATACAAGACACGATTAGCTTGACTTTTACTAACTTCAAAAGGGAAGATTAGTATTACCGTTTCTGATCTGTCTTATATTAAACTTGTTCTTTCCTTGATCTGTAAATTTTTCAAAACGCCTGAAATAAACGGTCCGCCCTCCTGAAAATCGCAATGTTGCCCTATAATATCTTATGAAACTGTTTTTTCTACTATATCATGGCCGAGGTAAACTTGTCTAGTACAATCAACGTCGTTGTTCCTGACATTGACCCCAAATCTCTTAGATACTAGGGGCGGACCGATTATTTCAGCCGGACCGATTATTTCAGAACGCCTGAAATAATCGGTCCGCCCTCCTGAAAATCGCAATGTTGCCCTATAATATCTTTTGAAACTGCTTGTTCTACTATATCATGGCCGAGGTAAACTTGTCTAGTACAATCAACGTCGTTGTTCTTGACACTGACCCTAAATCTCTGGGATACTAGGGGCGGACCGATTATTTCAGCCGGACCGATTATTTCAGAACGCCCGAAATAAACGGTCCGCCCTCCTGAAAATCGCAATGTTGCCCTATAATATCTTATGAAACTGTTTTTTCTACTATATCATGGCCGAGGTAAACTTGTCTAGTACAATCAACGTCGTTGTTCTTGACACTGAGCCTAAATCTCTTAGATACTAGGGGCGGACCGATTATTTCAGCCGGACCGATTATTTCAGAACGCCTGAAATAATCGGTCCGCCCGCCTGAAAATCGCAATGTTGCCCTATAATATCTTTTGAAACTGTTTTTTCTACTATATCATGGCCGAGGTAAACTTGTCTAGTACAATCAACGTCGTTGTTCTTGACATTGACCCCAAATCTCTTAGATACTAGGGGCGGACCGATTATTTCAGCCGGACCGATTATTTCAGAACGCCTGAAATAATCGGTCCGCCCTCCTGAAAATCGCAATGTTGCCCTATAATATCTTATGAAACTGCTTGTTCTACTATATCATGGCCGAGGTAAACTTGTCTAGTACAATCAACGTCGTTGTTCTTGACACTGAGCCTAAATCTCTTAGATACTAGGGGCGGACCGATTATTTCAGCCGGACCGATTATTTCAGAACGCCTGAAATAATCGGTCCGCCCTCCTGAAAATCGCAATGTTGCCCTATAATATCTTTTGAAACTGCTTGTTCTACTATATCATGGCCGAGGTAAACTTGTCTAGTACAATCAACGTCGTTGTTCTTGACACTGACCCTAAATCTCTGGGATACTAGGGGCGGACCGATTATTTCAGCCGGACCGATTATTTCAGAACGCCTGAAATAAACGGTCCGCCCTTCTAAAAATCGCAATGTTGGCCTATAATATCTTTTGAAACTGCTTGTTCTACTATATCATGGCCGAGGTAAACTTGTCTAGTACAATCAACGTCGTTGTTCTTGACACTGAGCCTAAATCTCTTAGATACTAGGGGCGGACCGATTATTTCAGCCGGACCGATTATTTCAGAACGCCTGAAATAATCGGTCCGCCCGCCTGAAAATCGCAATGTTGCCCTATAATATCTTTTGAAACTGTTTTTTCTACTATATCATGGCCGAGGTAAACTTGTCTAGTACAATCAACGTCGTTGTTCTTGACATTGACCCCAAATCTCTTAGATACTAGGGGCGGACCGATTATTTCAGCCGGACCGATTATTTCAGAACGCCTGAAATAATCGGTCCGCCCTCCTGAAAATCGCAATGTTGCCCTATAATATCTTATGAAACTGCTTGTTCTACTATATCATGGCCGAGGTAAACTTGTCTAGTACAATCAACGTCGTTGTTCTTGACACTGAGCCTAAATCTCTTAGATACTAGGGGCGGACCGATTATTTCAGCCGGACCGATTATTTCAGAACGCCTGAAATAATCGGTCCGCCCTCCTGAAAATCGCAATGTTGCCCTATAATATCTTTTGAAACTGTTTTTTCTACTATATCATGGCCGAGGTAAACTTGTCTAGTACAATCAACGTCGTTGTTCTTGACATTGACCCCAAATCTCTTAGATACTAGGGGCGGACCGATTATTTCAGCCGGACCGATTATTTCAGAACGCCTTTTCATTGCGATTTTTAGAAGGGCGGACCGTTTATTTCAGGCGTTCTGAAATAATCGGTCCGGCTGAAATAATCGGTCCGCCCCTAGTATCTAAGAGATTTAGGCTCAGTGTCAAGAACAACGACGTTGATTGTACTAGACAAGTTTACCTCGGCCATGATATAGTAGAAAAAACAGTTTCAAAAGATATTATAGGGCAACATTGCGATTTTCAGGAGGGCGGACCGTTTATTTCAGGCGTTCTGAAATAATTGGTCCGGCTGAAATAAACGGTCCGCCCCTAGTATCTAAGAGATTTAGGGTCAATGTCAAGAACAACGACGTTGATTGTACTAGACAAGTTTACCTCGGCCATGATATAGTAGAAAAAAAACAGTTTCATAAGATATTATAGGGCAACATTGCGATTTTCAGGAGGGCGGACCGTTTATTTCAGGCGTTCTGAAATAATTGGTCCGGCTGAAATAATCGGTCCGCCCCTAGTATCCCAGAGATTTAGGGTCAGTGTCAAGAACAACGACGTTGATTGTACTAGACAAGTTTACCTCGGCCATGATATAGTAGAAAAAAACAGTTTCATAAGATATTATAGGGCAATATTGCGATTTTCAGGAGGGCGGACCGATTATTTCAGGCGTTCTGAAATAATCGGTCCGGCTGAAATAATCGGTCCGCCCCTAGTATCTAAGAGATTTAGGCTCAGTGTCAAGAACAACGACGTTGATTGTACTAGACAAGTTTACCTCGGCCATGATATAGTAGAAAAAACAGTTTCATAAGATATCATAGGGCAACATTGCGATTTTCAGGAGGGCGGACCGATTATTTCAGGCGTTCTGAAATAATCGGTCCGGCTGAAATAATCGGTCCGCCCCTAGTATCTAAGAGATTTAGGCTCAGTGTTAAGAACAACGACGTTGATTGTACTAGACAAGTTTACCTCGGCCATGATATAGTAGAAAAAACAGTTTCATAAGATATCATAGGGCAACATTGCGATTTTCAGGAGGGCGGACCGATTATTTCAGGCGTTCTGAAATAATCGGTCCGGCTGAAATAATCGGTCCGCCCCTAGTATCTAAGAGATTTGGGGTCAATGTCAAGAACAACGACGTTGATTGTACTAGACAAGTTTACCTCGGCCATGATATAGTAGAAAAAACAGTTTCATAAGATATTATAGGGCAACATTGCGATTTTCAGGAGGGCGGACCGTTTATTTCAGGCGTTCTGAAATAATCGGTCCGGCTGGAATAATCGGTCCGCCCCTAGTATCTAAGAGATTTAGGCTCAGTGTCAAGAACAACGACGTTGATTGTACTAGACAAGTTTACCTCGGCCATGATATAGTAGAAAAAACAGTTTCATAAGATATTATAGGGCAACATTGCGATTTTCAGGAGGGCGGACCGATTATTTCAGGCGTTCTGAAATAATCGGTCCGGCTGAAATAATCGGTCCGCCCCTAGTATCTAAGAGATTTAGGCTCAGTGTCAAGAACAACGACGTTGATTGTACTAGACAAGTTTACCTCGGCCATGATATAGTAGAAAAAACAGTTTCATAAGATATCATAGGGCAACATTTGCGATTTTCAGGAGGGCGGACCGTTTATTTCAGGCGTTCTGAAATAATCGGTCCGGCTGAAATAATCGGTCCGCCCCTAGTATCTAAGAGATTTAGGGTCAGTGTCAAGAACAACGACGTTGATTGTACTAGACAAGTTTACCTCGGCCATGATATAGTAGAAAAAACAGTTTCATAAGATATTATAGGGCAACATTGCGATTTTCAGGAGGGCGGACCGATTATTTCAGGCGTTCTGAAATAATCGGTCCGGCTGAAATAATCGGTCCGCCCCTAGTATCTAAGAGATTTAGGCTCAGTGTCAAGAACAACGACGTTGATTGTACTAGACAAGTTTACCTCGGCCATGATAAAGTAGAAAAAACAGTTTCATAAAATATTATAGGGCAACATTGCGATTTTCAGGAGGGCGGACCGATTATTTCAGGCGTTCTGAAATAATCGGTCCGGCTGAAATAATCGGTCCGCCCCTAGTATCCCAGAGATTTAGGGTCAGTGTCAAGAACAACGACGTTGATTGTACTAGACAAGTTTACCTCGGCCATGATATAGTAGAAAAAACAGTTTCATAAGATATTATAGGGCAACATTGCGATTTTCAGGAGGGCGGACCGTTTATTTCAGGCGTTCTGAAATAATCGGTCCGGCTGAAATAATCGGTCCGTCCCTAGTATCCCAGAGATTTAGGGTCAGTGTCAAGAACAACGACGTTGATTGTACTAGACAAGTTTACCTCGGCCATGATATAGTAGAAAAAACAGTTTCATAAGATATTATAGGGCAACATTGCGATTTTCAGGAGGGCGGACCGTTTATTTCAGGCGTTCTGAAATAATCGGTCCGGCTGAAATAATCGGTCCGTCCCTAGTATCCCAGAGATTTAGGGTCAGTGTCAAGAACAACGACGTTGATTGTACTAGACAAGTTTACCTCGGCCATGATATAGTAGAAAAAACAGTTTCATAAGATATCATAGGGCAACATTGCGATTTTCAGGAGGGCGGACCGTTTATTTCAGGCGTTCTGAAATAATCGGTCCGGCTGAAATAATCGGTCCGCCCCTAGTATCTAAGAGATTTAGGCTCAGTGTCAAGAACAACGACGTTGATTGTACTAGACAAGTTTACCTCGGCCATGATATAGTAGAAAAAACAGTTTCATAAGATATCATAGGGCAACATTGCGATTTTCAGGAGGGCGGACCGTTTATTTCAGGCGTTCTGAAATAATCGGTCCGGCTGAAATAATCGGTCCGCCCCTAGTATCTAAGAGATTTAGGGTCAGTGTCAAGAACAACGACGTTGATTGTACTAGACAAGTTTACCTCGGCCATGATATAGTAGAAAAAACAGTTTCATAAGATATTATAGGGCAACATTGCGATTTTCAGGAGGGCGGACCGATTATTTCAGGCGTTCTGAAATAATCGGTCCGGCTGAAATAATCGGTCCGCCCCTAGTATCTAAGAGATTTAGGCTCAGTGTCAAGAACAACGACGTTGATTGTACTAGACAAGTTTACCTCGGCCATGATATAGTAGAAAAAAACAGTTTCATAAAATATTATAGGGCAACATTGCGATTTTCAGGAGGGCGGACCGATTATTTCAGGCGTTCTGAAATAATCGGTCCGGCTGAAATAATCGGTCCGCCCCTAGTATCCCAGAGATTTAGGGTCAGTGTCAAGAACAACGACGTTGATTGTACTAGACAAGTTTACCTCGGCCATGATATAGTAGAAAAAACAGTTTCATAAGATATTATAGGGCAACATTGCGATTTTCAGGAGGGCGGACCGTTTATTTCAGGCGTTCTGAAATAATCGGTCCGGCTGAAATAATCGGTCCGTCCCTAGTATCCCAGAGATTTAGGGTCAGTGTCAAGAACAACGACGTTGATTGTACTAGACAAGTTTACCTCGGCCATGATATAGTAGAAAAAACAGTTTCATAAGATATCATAGGGCAACATTGCGATTTTCAGGAGGGCGGACCGTTTATTTCAGGCGTTCTGAAATAATCGGTCCGGCTGAAATAATCGGTCCGCCCCTAGTATCCCAGAGATTTAGGGTCAGTGTCAAGAACAACGACGTTGATTGTACTAGACAAGTTTACCTCGGCCATGATATAGTAGAAAAAACAGTTTCATAAGATATTATAGGGCAACATTGCGATTTTTAGGAGGGCGGACCGTTTATTTCGGGCGTTCTGAAATAATCGGTCCGGCTGAAATAATCGGTCCGCCCCTAGTATCTAAGAGATTTGGGGTCAATGTCAAGAACAACGACGTTGATTGTACTAGACAAGTTTACCTCGGCCATGATATAGTAGAAAAAACAGTTTCATAAGATATTATAGGGCAACATTGCGATTTTCAGGAGGGCGGACCGATTATTTCAGGCGTTCTGAAATAATCGGTCGGACCGATTATTTCAGGCGTTCTGAAATAATCGGTCAGGCTGAAATAATCGGTCCGCCCCTAGTATCTAAGAGATTTAGGGTCAATGTCAAGAACAACGACGTTGATTGTACTAGACAAGTTTACCTCGACCATGATATAGTAGAACAAGCAGTTTCAAAAGATATTATAGGCCAACATTGCGGTTTTTAGAAGGGCGGACCGTTTATTTCAGGCGTTCTGAAGAAGTTTTATAAGATATGGCAACAGAAGGGCGGACCAATTATGTCAGGCTTAATCATTTGGTCCACCCCTTCTTGTTCTGATTTGGAAAAAGTGGGAACAGTCTGCCACATCTAGAATTGTTTTAGAACTGTTTTAATTTTAGCGGACCAAAGAGCTCGAGGGTCATTGCAGAGACTTACTGTTTTGTAAGCTTAGAAATCGGAGGGGGTTAACATTCTAGTTGTAAAGGAATAGTCTCTTTCATGCTTACGCTACAGTTTTTATAAGTTAACAAACAAGTTATGATGTGCGATATTGTACAATCTTACGTTAATGCTTACTTTACAGAACCCTGTTTATCGTTACATGTACTGAACTGCGTTACAATCGCGCGATCGCCTTGATTGGGATATGTGCGTGTGGGCCTTCGTACGTTTTAGGCCACGCCCCGGACCGATTATTTCAGCCGGACCGAATATTTCAGAACACCGGGAATCGAACCCGCGCCAAACCCGGGCAGCCAGCCCACAAGTCATCGCCATAACCGCTAGGCCAAAAGGTTCAGGACCCGTCAGACGAGTCAGTTCGTAGCACTTGAAACCTCACTGTTACACTGTGCCTGGTCCTAACCCTAGCCCATTCAGGCATAGAACTAGATGGTTCTGGATACAACATCTGCCTTTGACTTTGTTGGGCCGTTTCTCGAACTTGTCAAATGTACTTTCCTCAAATGCCCATTAGAGTTCTCAAGTTGGAATATGCTAATATCTGACATGTTCATCATTGTTCATCTTTCAGCCCGTTACTAGTATTTGTCCGGTCATCGGTCAACACCTCAGCGAGAAGATGCTTCATATGGCATATGGTTACCATATTATTGAGAAATTTACATTCCTTACAGCCTTTGATAAACCAACTCTAACTAATCATACAGCCACCTATATTTACACAATTACCAAGAAGCAAGAGGAGGTCCAAAGTGCTTTTATGATGTCCGCTCACTATATTTTCACCTTAAAATGTCTGAGAAACCATTCATTCATTCATTCATTCATTCATTCATTCATTCATTATTTTGAAGCCTTTCTTGTAGCCTTCGACAAGTCTTGATGACCACTTCAAGTCTTCACAGCGCGACAAACAAAGGGATCTTTGCGGATTTAGTTTGTTGATCACCTTACAGAGGTAATCCTGCGCGGAAAGGCGTTTATATTATAATACAAATCCGCACAAGTGGTGCTTCTGCACGACTCGACACTTCTGTAAGGAACCGCAAACAGGGGATTCAGTCGGCGGACGTTCTGTTATCAGTAGCAGCGATTGTGTCGTGTTTGTCCCGTAAACTCGACCACATAAACAATGCGATCTCTGATGTGTTACGCCGAAGGGCGGTTATACCGGCTATACAGATACAGAAGCTGGTGTGTTACGCCGAGGGGCGGTTATACCGGCTATACAGATACAGAAGCTGGTGTGTTACGCCGAGGGGCGGTTATACCGGCTATACAGATACAGTGTAAGCATGCATTTGTCACAACCCGAGACATCCCAGACTGATACCGCCAGGGCTGCGATTGTTTCTCGGTAACTTCTCGTGTTCTCCAAAGCTCCGCCTGGCTGACCGCTCTGTTCAGTACTACTGGCGCCGGCTTTCCACCCTTACACACGAACTTACACACCGTGTCCCTCCTCCCGCCCACTTTTGTCCGGCTACAACATGTTCTTCACAGACAGTCGGTCCCATCAAACCCGCCGTCCTAAAACTGGAACCGTTTGGTCTTATGATGAAACAGTAGACTGACACAAAGGTTTGGTCATAATGATGATGACACACAACTTCAGACGTTTGAGATATCCACCTCGGTCAATCGGTACGCGGTAAAACGTCCGACGGGTTAACCTGTACATGTACTGAACAAGGAATGGGTGAGGCAACTTGTACAATTGCATCTATGGAAGGAAGCAGGTTACCTAGTCCTAAGTTTAACCTTCTCCCTGCTGCCTAACCCCATAACCAATACAAAATTGGTACCAAACGGCAACCTTAGCAGCTGCAGGCTGAAGGTTAAGGTTAGGCAGAGGCATTGTCTTATTTTGGATGTAGCATTAGACGTGTGGTACAAAATCACCGGCATGTGACAGCTATAGAGCGGATTGTCAGTTCGTGCCTTTGTGTAAAAGACAGTCAGTTCTCCGTCTTTGTGCTTTCCCTGGCAGTCAAAGCTGGACAGCTGGAGATCTGCCACTTGTAGAACTGTTTAAATAAGTGGAACAATCTGAATGGTGGAACGCAACAGGCCGCGCCTTTTGAACGGACGGACAAAAGCAGCGGACAGTGTGGCACGTGGGGGCCCTACTGCACCTGCACTATCGTATCCAAAACCGTGCCTATGTAGTTCTATGCCTGAATGGGTTAGGGTTAGGATCAGGCACGGTTCTGGATAGTCTCCGCGTATCCAAGAACATAGATTTTCTATATTTACATAAACTTTTACTACATTTACCATATTTTAATTAATCGTTTATGTAATGTAATATTTTTTTAACTGATGAAATGTTGCTTATTGACAGTACTGTTTTTTAATTGACAAAATTGTATAATCAACGCAATTCAGTCTAAGGACTGCCAAGTTGATGAATAAAGTTTGATTGATTGATAGATTTGTCCCAGGCACGGTTCTGGATCATGCCTGGGCATGGATATGTAAAAGTACGGTTCTGGATACAACATATACTCAGTGGAAAAGCGGGCATGTGGCCAGCCCGATGGGTCTACAACAATTCCCCATGTAAAGGGACCGGGACTTCTAAGCGTGTTCCCTACATAACGCATGTCCGTCTCCATTGTAACAGATTCTTCACGGTCCCTCCCCACATCGGGTACTTTAAAGCTCGGACTCAAAGTTACAGAACCGTGAAGAGCTTCATGTGCTCTGGTGACACCCCAGACTCTTTATAATGCCGGTGCGTGTATGCAGCTTCATGTAACAGCAAGCGCCTATAGATTATAATGTAATGAAAATATATCAGAGTTACTATTAAAGGTAATGAAGAAAAGATACACAGCTCATAACTGCAGAATTAATAGAACTGTTAGTGTTACATGAAACAACGTACTTCATGTTCTCTGCTGGCACCGGCCCTTCAGACTCTTTGTGGGCGCGTGCGTGAAGCTTCATGCAACAGCAGACGCTTACAGTCTTTATAGATCATCATTTAATGAAAGTATATCAGAGTTTAGTTCAAATAACCAGACATGATAGTAAGATGAAATACACAGTGTAATCTCCAAGCAGACCTTTTGGTGGCTACAAGACAGTATCAAATTAGCCTGGCAGTATACATTTGCCAGGTTAGTTATATTACTATTTGCCACTAAATGGAAAAAAAAAGATATCGGTACAAAAAAGAAAGCCCAATAAAAACGCCTAACGCCAAAAATAAGCCGAAGCCTAAACCTCTACTAGAGAAAGAGTGGACTCGGTCCGGGCAACTCGCCCGACCTGATGATGATGAAACCTCTACTTGTATTGGAGAGTAATCACAGCGCAATTTCAAGACCAAATTCGCCACGTCCTTCAATACCAATTAGTCTGTTCCTACAAACATCAGAAACAACACATGCCAGAATTTATCATCGCTATAGCCGTTTGTCTGTTTTGTCCCGTGCATGCAGTAGCTATAGCTGGCCGGCTGTTGTTTGCCCGAACGTTTGACCCCCGCATTGTATAGCAAACTGCGCGCCAGATGTCCCGACAACCCCCGCGGCTTCCCCCTTCCGCGGGTCGTCATGGTAACGGTCCTCCCGTCTGTTCCACCTCCCCCCTCCGGAGAGATGTCTTTTTACCGGCTGGACCACGTGATCGTTTTAAACTGCACATGGCTCGTGGATAGCTCATTTCCTAGCCTCTACCAGGCACCGCGGATCGCTGGAAAAATAGAGGCTACTCATTTCCAGTTATTATAGTGAAAGGTTTCTGTTGTATCCAGAACCGTGCAAATTTACCAGGCAAATACGTTCTTGGATACGTGGAGACTATCCAGAACCGTAAAACATCCCTAACCCATTAAGGCATAGAACTAGAACTGGCTACCGAGGAGATGAACAAGAAATAATTCAAAACAGTGCAATCGTACGAATCCATTGATAGCATAAACGCATTTTTTGAAGCAGAAAGTATTTTGACAACAATTTTAAGCATTTTTAGGTTTTAATTCCATATATATATATATATATATCACTGCAAGGGTGCCTTTAATATTATGTTACATTCGTACGTATTATAAAGACGTGTAGTGCTTGTTATCTATCGGCTTCATGTTTTGCTGACATAAAATGTAGAATTCAGAAAACTGTCATCTTGGCAGACCAGCGCCCGAGAATGGTCTTCCGAGATATCACGTCAACTCGCATAATTCCGCCACATATAAAGACGGTGTCATCAAGGCCTTCTCAAGAATGTCTTGAACACCTGCAGTGGATATCTGAAGTGTCCATTCCTTACGGATTACTGATGATCAGTAAATCTCTTTGAATTCATCCCAGTTTTGGGCGGTCTTAGGTACCTGGCGGACTACATAAAAGTGGACGTTAGGTGCTCAGTCTGTATTTCCGATTTTGTATTTCCTCAGCATGGCCTCCACGAGTATGAGTCAGCCTCACGGGTTATGCGTCACGCTACTCCGTGCTGTCGCGACATCTACGGACTTTATATGGAACTGTCTCATGTGATTCAGTTGGTATTCCGACTGCGTCCGCGCCACGGAGTGCAATGTAGCGGATATGTTGCAACGTACAATGTACCTATCATTGTCAAAATGTATCAAAAGAAAAAAAACATGAAAGTTTGTCACATGTGTTAACCAGACATACCATTTATATCAAATTTACAATCAATGGAATTTGGACACAAACGTCATTTTCCATGTATGTATTACACTACAACATACGTTTAGATACAACCTATATAGCTACCATCTCCTTTTGGTCACGACATTGCCCAATCTCTGTGCTTTTTGCATAAATTCGTACGTATTTCCGCTTCATGTCTAGTAGACTAGTCAATCCGGCACAAAATTAAGCATTAATGACACAAAATCATCTTCGTTTAGTATAACAGTCACGAATAACGATGTTTACAATACAATTTCTCATACAAGTTACAAGACTAACAGAGAACCCCACAATAAAATATTGTTACATGTATGGACTGGGCAACATTCACGTCAAAATCTATAACATAGATTAAAGTTAAAAGATATCGTTTCGACGTAATATACCACCCAGCCGCACTTGTGCCGAGGTACCGACTTTTTTTTTTGTGCCATACATGTGTATTTCCTGAGAGGGTTATGTGATGCAACATTTATGACATATATATACAGGATAACTTATATCAAAATATGAAACAAATATATTTATATACAGTAAGACGCATTCTTAGCTACATATATTGCGTGCCATGCGGATGCTCTTTCTTAAAGTAGAGAAAGTATATATATAACAGTGATGGCTTTAGTGTAATATTGTCGATACATGTAGGAGATAATTATTGGGGAAGAACTTTTTTTTCGAATTCTGTACGTAATGCTGTTTTGACGCAAGTAATTATAATCTTAGATGAGACGATCTCACATGCATCATTCATTACATTTAACTGTTCGGAAGACGTGCAAAGAATTTGATACGCTTTGCAAACATGGAAATACTAGTCTTCACCAGAGAATAATTGGTCAGGGGAGTTAAATTTGGCCACCATAGAGTTCATTTTTCTGTGCTATGTATGTATGTTACCCTTACCGCGGCTCACTCTCCTGGCCAATTACTGACCCTATTTTTGCCGAATCTTAACTATCCATAGCCCATTAGGAAGGCCTGGTGATGACCGGTACCAGCCCCTACAACTCTGCCCTGCCACTTGCTACATAATGTAATCCAACACCATATATACCAGTTACCATGGTGACAGCCTACAAGTCAAGATCATTGACCTTATTTGTTTGGAACGGAAGAAGAGGAAACGGAGCAAAAACAAATATGTTTTCCTTCTGCGAAGGTAAACGTAACTAGGCTAAGGGTTCTGTGAATGAACAGTAGGGAACATAGTGGCTACGTCATAAGGTGGGGGTTCGTCTGGGTACGGCGCATTAGGCGGAGCCGGGGCAGAGGGGGGTGGGGCGAAGGGAGGGGGGGTATGAGGTAGGGGCGGAGGGGGGTGGGGCGAATTCCGGGGGGTCTGGGGGATAGAAGTTCTGTGCGGGAGGGGCGGAGGGGGATGGGGCGAAGGGAGGTGGGTCTGACTCTGAGAGAGGAAAGCCTCGGGCGGACGGATCTGTTCGGTTGGAGTGCTGGTCTGGCGCCCAAGGGTGCTGGTCTGATGACCGAGGGTGCACGTGCACTGTAGGGTGTATCACTGTCCCGGCCACAACGTTAGCTGGAAAAGGAGAGACATTTTTAAAATTTAAAAAACAAACTATTACAACATTCAAAAGACGCAATACATAGCGGTGCCACACTGAAACGTTATTGCATATTGCCCTATATGGGCCAAATACACTAGGTTAGATAACTGGGGTGTAGGGGTAGGAGAAAGACGTACTACATTACTATGTTACGTCTATATCTACAAGGTCTCTTCTCTCTTTATATGAACGGCACCACTATACAATAAATCAAGACATGTGACAAAAGTATGTAACAGGAACGGGAACTTCTTTTTTTTTTATTACAACATGCAAAGGAAAGTACAATACATAGTGGTGACGCACTCAAGCAATATGCTTATATTCACGTGACCACTGGACTTGAAATAAAAATTACATCACAAAACCAAGCAAAGTCACATGGGTATCGTCCACATAACAAGTAAACAGAGTTAAGCTATTGAAATATTATAAACTAATACAGAACTATAGATCAAATATTAAATCGCTTAGTTTCAGAGAGGTATAACTGGGTAAAAATGAGTATTTGGGAGTTAACTTTAGATGAAAGTAAAGTTGATCCATTAAGTAATAGATATACAGTAGCACTATCGGATAAGTTATTAATATCTAAAAAAGGAATATTCAATTGTAAAGGAGGAGGCGTACACGATGTTGAGTATAAATAGGGCAGTGAAGTAAAAAATGAGAAATGCTTTCGCAGTCGGAAACCGCAGCTACAAGAAGGACTTGTAACAAGTTTACGGATAAACAAACTATGGTTTAAGCTGCAGGTTTCGATCCGAAGGCGCGTTAGAAGAGCACAGGTGTATCTAGGTCCCGAACTAAAATATGTTTTAACTTTAGGGCGAACAGATTTGACCAAATATGTTTTGAACAAAGGAGCGCTCAACAAGCGAACACTGGGGTCAAGACAGTTCCAAAACTGGATTGAATTCGGTATAAAAGATTTCTGAAAAGAAGTAGTATCACAGACTGTTGCTTGGAAATTGCGGGAACTTCTACTGTACAGGAATACAAAAACACAGAAACCGAGGTAGTTAAATTAATAGAATAATGTTTGAGAGAAAATATGTTTGATACTCTGGGGGTATCAGGGCCCCCAAGGCACGGACAAACAGACTATATAACTCTTTCCTCCATTACACCATCCGACTGTACAATAGGCAAATGCAGGCTTAGTGTCTTTGTGGCTTATGTTCATTTGTGTACCTGTACATGTTGTACATCCCTGTTTTTTTTTCATGTAAAGTCAACGTAATTCAGGAGTCTTACATGTATACACTTCTGCCAAGTTGATTGATGTGAATAAAGTTCAAGAAAAGACGAGGCTACCTTGCGGGCGACCTCTGACCCTGCCTGGTGACGACAGCGTGGTGCCGTCCACATAGGTAGCGACGTACCCGTCTGACGTCATAGCTCTGCTCAAGTCTGCACATCGCAAGAACACACATTTCAGTTTAACAAGAAGGCAGTCACCACAAGAAAAAGAAGGAAAAATACGCATACAACAAAGCTTGGTGGGGCAAGTAGCTGCTCTCCAAGCAGAGGTTTAGGCTTCGGCTCATTTTTGACGTGTTTTATGCGTTTTTAACGGGCTTTGCTTTTTGAACTGGTATATATTTTTTTTTACCCCAGCCCTTGGGTGGCGTATTGGATACTGTCTGGCAAATGGATCAGCCTGGCCAATTTGATACTGTCTTTGCAGCCACCTCTAGCTCTGCTTGAAGATTAGCAACTAGCGGGAGGAAAACGTCGAAGACGAAAAAAAACGAGTTACATCTACTAGGAGATCACAAAGACATCAACGTGCTCCGCAAATCCAAGAACATAGATTTGCACCTGAGATCTGCCCCAGGCACGGTTCTGGATACGCATGGACCATCCAGAACCGTGCCTGAGCATGGTTCTGGATAAAGCACGCTTCTGGATACGCGTGGATATAACGCAGGCTGCTGTTCACTTGGTTCTGCATCTGGCATATTACTTTGTCTTTGACATATATCACTCTGTACGTGAGTTTCTGACCTTCCTCCCTGTTGTAGGCGTTCCTACAGCACATCATGGCGGTGCAGCTGACAGCCAGCACCACCACGGCCAGGATCGCCATTCCCCCGGTAGAGAAACTGCAGAGTTTAAAGGTTGCAAGAAGGATGTGGAATTATCTACATGTAACTCATTCTGAAGGCATGTAAATCCTGATGGTATGACGAAACAATGTGAGTCAAAAAAATATTCCAGGACTATATATTTCAATTTTGATTACCCGAATTTCTACAGTAATTTTCTTCAGAAATAGTGGACACAGAAATGTAACTAGAGATGTAGCACACAAAAGTAAGGTAAGCGTTATCTTTCAAACACACGCACACCTCCGGGTATTAGTCAAAATCACAAACCAGGACATACACTCACCCACTATCACTTGAGTCTGAGTCATAATAGTCACCACTGTCGTACGTGCTGTGGGAACGGACGGAAAACGAGTACGTTTATGTAAGGTCAGTCATCTTCAACTGAAGTGAAACATTTGAAAGGGAAAATGATACCCTTACCGCAAATTATTCACCCTATTTTGCCGAATATTCTACTATCCATAACCCCCTAGGAAAAGCCTAATCTCCAAGCAGATCTTGGGGTTGGGTAGCAAAAGAAAATAGGCAAAAATACAGTATCAAATTGGTCAAGCTGTAACCATTAGCCAGACAGTATCCATTTCCCAACTGCTTGGAGGTTAGGAAAAGCCTGGGCCAGACGGAGCATACAGGCTACCTCCTCGGCTCCAGGGTCAACATGCATGTCCCCCAAAAAATCTTAAGACAGACTCCATCGGGCTGGCCTGTGTACTGGCCCTGACAACAGTCTGGCATCAATGCTACTTTAATTAAAAGAGATTCTTGACAAAAGTACAGGGACTTTCGTATGGTCTACTACAACTAAGATCGAACAAAGCTAAATACATGTATGGATAAAGTCATCCTACGTACAGAATGCTATATGTATGCCTCAAACTACGTACAGAATATAAGTCAGTGACAACATTTGAGGTTTAACTATTCTCTAACATGCAGTCTCTAAGACTTAAACATTCTTTAATGTATTTCCCTATTGGCACACTGTATGGATTATCTCCTCTTAGAATGTACTTGGAGGCTAGCACTTCACCGTTACCCTGAATCTGTGTTATCATCAGGCCAGCTGGGAGCAGGCTCAGGTCTCGGACAGGAAAAGGCGTATCTGCCACATTTTTCTGGGCAACAGAACCTAAAAGACGAGAAGCCGCAACAGTAGATGTTCGCTGATGGGTCCTCCGGCTTGGGACAGTCGAAGGGAGCGTACAGGTGGCCAAGCGTCGAATTCAGCATCCAGTCTGATATCCCTGCAGCCGGACAGTGTTCTGATGCCACTGCAGGGAGCAACAAAAGGTTTCAGGTATTAAATGGTACATGTAGCCTCTATCAGGCTACGGGACTTAGTACCATTTATTTAGCCTGAGACTACCAGGCTTCAGGAGGCGGCTGGAAAGAATAGAAATTGGCGAAATAGATAGATAATCATAACACACCAGGGGCAGGGGATCGACTACATTTTGCCGCACCCATTTTCGGGTGCGGACCAACTCCCCTGGCGTGTTATCTTTCTATTTGGCCAATTTCTACTCTTTCCAGCCGCCTCCCGAAGCCTGGTACAGGCCAACTAAATAGCACTAAGTCCCATAGCCTTTTTTAAGGCCATAGCTGCAGTGGATTAGCCTGGGTGCCATCCGTTTTGTAACGGGGCTCCTTAAGCTTGTACTCGCTACCCCGAAAAAAGGATGGCTCCGAAACTGATGGCTCCCAGGCTAACAGTAGGTTGTTAATCCACTGTGTCTAGGGCACGATATTGGAACCCCTCTCCTTCCACCACCTTTTACCTCCCCAACTGAAGTCAGGTACCCATTTTACACTTGGGTGGAGTGCGGAAAGTCATATAAAGTGCCTTTCCCAAGGACAGAACGTCTAGCCCGAGGAATGCAAGGAATCGAACCCGTGACCTCTCGATCTCGTGTCCGCGAATCCACCAAGTCCGTGACCTGTTTTGAAATTCAAGTGTCCTTGAATGCATGAATTAAGCTTAGCGCAGGCACAAGAAATAAGTATGTACATAGACAGCGTTGCTTGTTGTTTTATCCTTCTTTTCTGCATTTTCTCTCCGAGTCGTAATACATTTAACTTTAACGTTACCCTTGATAGTGCGTCAGTGCCAGTGTGTAGACTGATTCACACGTTCGAGTTATGCAGGGACAAATACTAGTACTAGTACATGCTGTATGGCATGCTTACAGTGGGCTCTATGGTAGGGGCTTTTCGGGGGCTTTTCTTGTACAAGGCCTACTGGTGTGAGAGCCTGCTAAATGCATCATGATTCCGGGGCTCTAGAACTCGTGCCAATAGAAGGTATGTGCTATAAGGAAATAAAACGCAATAAAACATTTCAAAAAGTCACAGAGACAGTGCTAAGGGGGTCCTTTGAATTTCCCAGGTACCACAAAGGCATTAGGATATTAGAACGACCTTATAATATTGATAGAGAGACTCATTTAAGGACCGGTATCATTATAAACGCAATTCTCATTCCTTCCATAAACAGAGATACCCCCATCGCCTAACGTTACGGAGCGTCCAATGACTGAAAGTACAACATCTTTTCCTGCAATCATAATGTGTTCAACCAAGGGGCGCGGTCTGAAATCATCATGAAGATCGGACCGTATCAAGCCTAGGTGGACCACAGCTCTATATTAAAACCTACCTTCAGAGACGAACGCTAAAAAAGACATCGTCAGTGCCGTCAACGCCATGTTGCAGACGTTCACGGTGATTCCGAGAATTCAGTGTTATGACAAACGCGTACCTTACGTAGGCCTCACTGAAGGCCGTGTGGTTATGCGTCATGTCCTGTTCGACAGCGACTTCTGGCGGTTGGTTTCAGAGCCGCACCCAGCGGTCTCCTCGCTCACCTCTGACCTGTTACAACATCAACATGGCGGAACCCGGTGAAAACCATGCTGCATTTGAACCTTCCAACGAAACCTCGTCAGCTTCAGCCCAGAACAATGTTCCAGCGGAATTTTCCGACAGTCCACAGAAAGATGGCGGAGCTTCGAAACGCGAGGATCTCGGATATGACCTGTTCCACGGGAGAGAGAAAACGTACAGGGAAAATATGACCACCCCGTACGGGAAGTTCGAGAATCTGTTTGACACCTACCACCCGAGGTGCAAGACCAAGCTCATGGTCGCTATGAAATCTAGTAAGTCTGTTTTGTTTGTTTGTTTTGTTTGTTTGTTTGTTTGTTTTAGCTTTTAGCTTTGTTTATTCATGATATACTCAAATCGGCATGCCAGCCGCTTTTCATAATAATTTGGAGGTCATGATGGAAGAGGTCAGGGTCAGACCAAGGAGACTGAAACCTCTTTAGTCAAAAAAACATATAACGTTAACAAGAGTAGATCTCTTCAGCCAGGTAGGGTTCTACATGATGCATACATGATTGAAGTCTAACATATTCATAATCATACGATATAGTCGTACAGAGTCTATATCAAGGTACATGTATATACATAACAACTAACGTTATATCCTTACACACAAAAAAACACATGATATAGCAATGACAATGTTTGTAAATCTGTATACACGATTTATTTCATGACAAATTCTAGCGTTTTGCATTATGTGACCTTCCTTGGGTCATATACTCATGAAAAATGTTCTTTGACGACTACAGTTGATCAAGGCTATATAGGGAAAGAGATACAAATATATATTTAAAAAAAAACAATACCAGGATGAAAGTGAGAGAAAACTATCTAACAGGTTTATTTCTGTCCTTGTCAGATCCGTTTGTAAAGCTGCTACTGAAGGCCATGGAAGAGTCGGGATGGTGAGTATGAAAGTTGTATTAAATGGACTGCCACTATTCTGTAAGTTCATGGTCGCTTCTAGTATGTTTTCCTTGATGATCAATTGTTAATGTATTTTGGCTGTTCCCTTCTCAGCACAGTGTACAAGGACAGACACTTCTCCTGTGAACCCTGCAGCTATAAGGTGGCAGGGGGATTCGATCCTCAAGCAAACCAGGTTAGCACACAGACAATCAATGAATAAGGTAGATTAGTCTCTTAGTATGTTTGTTATATGTGGCGTTGAATGGCTGAGTAGCAAGAGTAGCGGACATCAGATCGAGAGGTCACAAGTTCGATTCCTTGCATTCCTGGCTATACGTTGTGTCCTTGGGAAAGGCACTTGACATAACTTTCCTTACTCCACCCAGGTGTAAAATGGGTACCTGACTTCGGTTGGGGAGGTAAAAGGTGGTGGAAGAAGAGAAATGGGCTCTGCCTTCCAATACCATTTCCAAGACACAGTGAATTAACAACCCACTGCCCCTACAGCCTCAAAAGGCTATGAGACTAACTTTACCTCCCATCTCAGGTTGTGCTGTACCAGAACATTATTTTAACCATTGCTAATATAAGTCATGTACTACATGTACATGTATATGTACTGACTAAAAGTGTGTCTCATATCTATATCTCAGATCGTCCTGTGCCAGAACATCATCAGTTCCCAGGGCATGATGAACCGGGTCCTGACCCACGAACTCATCCACGCCTTCGACCACTGCCGAGGGAAGGTGGACTGGTACAACAACCTCCAGCACGTCGCCTGTTCTGAGGTGAGGCCCGATAGCTCAACTCCTATTTCTTGTTAGGCCACAGCAAGTAAATTTTATGGATGACATCCGCCGCAGAATCCAAAATTAATGCGATAGGGTGAAAAAAAACCCACAAGATTCCTACACTTTCAAATTTTGAGATCATAAACCTTGTTAAACAAGAATTGAAGTCTTTTTCCCGTATTTAGGCGAACATTAATGCGCGCGCTGATGTCATCCATAAAAATTACTTGCTGTCGCCTTATGACACAAGTGTAAACTGTCATTTCCAACACAAGCAATTGGACTTTTGACTGTACAAGTGCAGTCTTTGTAAAGGAATGGGCAATCCACCATCACTGTGACGTCACGTTATGCAGATGACACACGTGACTCCGTGAGCAGTGGATCGTAAGTTGCAGAAAGTTTGTGGTGCCCCTGTCTCTGTTGAGGGATGGTTGTAATGCCCTGATGTAGATGGCCTCTTTAATTAACACCTCTTGCAAAAAAGTCTGGTTCGGAGTCCAAGATTCTTACTTTCTCCAAAGTTTCTTGTTCTTGTAACGTTAGAAGAGAAGTGGTACTGGCCACCACGCTGGCTCTTTTCCCTCAAGCATGTCCAAAACAGCCATGAATAATTTCATCAGGTTGGGGAATGATTGAATAGCAAAGTTTGTTATTCACAACCACTTGTTTAACAAGAGCAGACGTTTCGATTACTGTCTGTCATCTTCATCAGGACAAATATGACTGGTTTACTGTGCACTGAGCAGGTGTAGCTGCTAACGTAAAGCAATTGTGACAAACATAACTAGAGTTCCACGACCTCATACCTTCGCCAAATGAGGTTACCTCTATGACTGACTAATTATAGATTTTCCCCTAATTATGCAAATAAGATCCTTATTTGAATGAATTACATCAGTTGATCATATCCTCTACCCAATGACAGTGTTATCTTAACAAAGAGGGCTATTCTAACATTTCCTCATAAATTATGCAAATGAGGTCCTGATTTGAATAAGTTATGTTGAATGATGTACACCTCCAGTCAACTTCGAAATGCGTAAGTATGAAAATGCCAGCATCAACCACTATGGAATTATAGCATTTTCTCATTAATTATGCAAATTTGGTCTTCATTTACATAATTAATATATGACGATGTTCCCCTCAGTCTTAATTACGCATGTCACAAGGTTGAATAATCCTATCATGGAAGGTAGCTGAATTATAGAATTCCCTCATTAATTATGCAAATTAGATGCTAATTTTCATAATTGTCATCTAATTATGTTAAGCATCACTTAAGCTACCTACATACCAAATATCAAGACGATCCGTCCACCGGTTATTGAGTTATCCTACTTTAAATATTTTTATACAAACGCTCCTGCAGTTCCAGAGCAGGCCGCTAGGGGGCCCAAACTTATGTCACTTCTTCCCGAGCCCAAGAGCTACCTACCATCCAAAAATCATGACCCTAGCATGTCCAGATCACGAGATATCAAAACCGGAAGTTCCGCTGCAGTACCATAACAAGCCGCCAGGGGGCCCAAAATCTAATCACTTGGAGGTCTCATCAAGACCTACCCACCTACCAAATATCAAGATAATCCATCTATGCCTTCTCAAGTTATGCTGTTGACACACAGACACACACACAGACACACGGCCACGAAAACATAACCTTCTTGGCGAAGGTAAATATTGTTACATTCAATAGTTAGATATGTGGTTAAAGTTAAGTGTTATATACAATGCATATTGTTAACCAACAATACTGACCTACTTTTTCCCCACTTCAGATCCGAGCAGCTAACCTGAGCGGGGACTGCCATTTTTCCGGGGAGTTAAGGAGATTTCAGCTCAACGGGGTTAAAAAGCACCATCAGGTAAAAGTGAACATTTTAATATAGGCCTGATGCAAAGAGTGACTACAAAGGTGACATTTCCAAAGCAATTTATGCATTACCTTCACATGGTCTAGCCTATATGGTCTCTCTCTCTCTCTCTATATATATATATATATATATACATACATACATATGGTGACCAGCCCCTCCAACTCTGTCCTTCCACTTGCTACATAATGTAATCCAACACCACAGGGTGTCTGCTACAGCACCAGTTACCATGGTGGCAGCCCTCTGGTCCAGGTCATTGACCTTTAATATTTGTTTGGAGGGGAAGAAGAAGAAACAGAGCAAAACAATATGTTTTCCTTCTGCTAAAAAACTAAAGGTAAACATAATTATAAAATCTCAGTACTGACAGTAAGATTTCTGTCCCTCAGACGTGTGTGTGGCAGCGAGCGAAGGAGTCGGTGAAAGTGGTGAGGAACTGTACGGAGGAGGAGGCGGCCCGAGCCGTGGACTCCGTCTGGGACACCTGCTTCAACGACCTGGCGCCATTTCACAAGATTCCACGCAACAAGAAAGACGCTATAAGGGCCGCCAGGTTCAGATATGACTATGATATATAAATATTATGATTGGTAACAAAGTGCAGTTCTCATGTAATTTGTATAGCTTTATGTTGATGAAGGTTAGACATCCAGGTAATGAGATACACAAGAAAACAGTTACTCATGGAACTGAATAGGTTTTGAAAACTCTAGCATCCACTACTTGTCACCAGTTGCCTGAGTAACGCTGTTTTCTTGCATTTTTATAGCTTTAGATAAAGTTAGGAAACCTACCAGGCTCCCCAGGTTGCTAGAAAAATAGAGTGAAACACTATGAATTACATGTATGTCAATGATACTTCTGATTTTACAGAAATGATAAACTTGGTCTTAAAAAATAACTTGTCTCCCTGATTATTTTACATGAACTAAAGTGAAGGCTATGAACAAGGGACAAACGTCTTTGACTCGTTTATCACTTTATTTCAAACAATTCTTAAATCAGCACCTCTAAAGATCCTTCTTACTTAGCATAAATATTGATATTTAGCCTCCAGACATATCAGACTATATCTTAGGTGTCAGTTCACAGTACCAGTAACACATTCAAGCTGATACAGACATAATATTTTACACCACTTTTATATAATAAACCATTATCATCTGTGAATAATTTCATCAGGTTGGCAAGAGACTGTATAGGAAGGTTCTTTTTTCAAGAACCAGTGGGTTTTCACATCCGACATTTTGGTGACCATTTGTCACCTTCTTCAGGGCAACAATGACTGGTTTCATAACACTACAGCAGCGACACCTAGCTGCAGTACGAATCAGAACCAGTCATAGTTGCCCTGAAGAAGGTGACAGATGGTCACAGAAACGTAGGATGTGAAAACCCACTGGTTGTTGAATAAAGAACCTTCTTATATAAACCATATCAATTCTGAAATGTCAGTGATGTTTCCAAAGTGAGGCATATTGTAAAGCAAGTACAGTCCTTGATATAACCACTAAAAACCTGCACACACACATCTGGTTATGTTAACATGATTACTATTGTTTAATATATAAACACATTCATTGTTCTTTCTAGTGTGTTCTGGCATGACTTTGGTTTCATCTTTGATTCATTTACATTGTATATCTCAATTCCTATACACCTAATAATAAACTCTACGTAAGCAGATTTCTTACAACAAAAATTTGGGTCTTCCTTTACAACATTTACTTAGAGCTAAAATAATCAATGATGTAAAGCATTATCTACAAAATACAAAATCATTAAAACATACAAATACCTGCAGCTAGATCCTATTGGGTTGAATAAGGATGGTCACCTCAGTGGACATATGAATGAATGAATGGTTTATTTCATCATTATGATCAGCCATTGGAAGTGCCTTGCAGCCACTGGCTGAATTGTGTACTTTTTACAAATAATGACATCTATATTTGTGACATTACATTCATTGATTGTATTCACTGTCACCACAAATCACCACTAGTGCATGCATCTATTTACATACTTCACACATAAAATCAGTTTATAACACTGAAGCAAAGTACAATCACACTGAATGTATAATCACGTAAGTCATACATGTATATACTACTTACAGTTCTTACTCTTGAATGGCTGCCTAGGGGTAACATTACATTTTGTATGTTTAATTGGAGATTTTAGCTCATTTTTGACTGTTGCCTTGTTATCCACTGATCTTCATCCTATCTAAAATACTGAAAAAAGGATCTAAAAAGTATAGAAAAAAAACAGATCTGCTGGAAGGTTGTAGTTTTATAACCCCTCCATTTGAAACAGGTTTGAGCTGTAATTTCCATCACAAAAAATTGGACTTAGCCAAATCAGTCTTGAATGAGCAATCCACCACTTCTGTGACGTCAAACTTTGTACAACTTAATTCTGAGTCACCTGGTCTATCTGCTTAACGTGATGTCACAGAAGCGGTGGATTGCTCATTCCTTGACAAAGACTGGAGTTATACAGTTGGCAATTTGGGTAAGTCCAATTTCTTGTGTTGTAAATTACAGTTCAAACCTGTTTCAGAATGACTTCTACCAACACAGATGAACTTCCAAGCTAAGCCTCTTCCTCAGTTGTCCAGACATTCCATGACATGGATCTACAGCCATGCAATGTGTCCAGGTATGGAAGTATTGTTTTGGGTGGCTTACTGGCAAGTTTGTATGTTTCCTGTCCCATGTCAATACCATCTGATCTGCTGAAAGTTTGATAGCGTCCCCCTCAGTTGTCCAGACACTCCATGACGTGGATCTGCAGTGTGTCCAGGTCTGGGAACACGTTGTTACACTTTGGACAGCTTTTCTCCTCTGTGTCTGGGGACGCCGGTCTGGGGACGCCCTAGCCATGGAGAGAGAGAGAGAGAGAGATTTGTTTGTACATGTATGTATGTTTGAGCCTGCTGGCTGATTTTCATTGAGGTCATGAGGGAAGAGGTCAGGGTCAGACAAAATATAACAAAACCTCAGGTTTAAAGTTCTACCGAATCCCTGAAACAAATACATGTACTTGTACAAAGTCTATACATGTTCGAAACATTGTGAATAGTGGAAGTCTTAAGATGATACTACAACCATTTTGCATTTCGATACATTCATCGTAGGTCGTACAATTTTGATGTCCCAGGATTTTTAAGCAACCCTTGGCAGAACCAACCGCTGATCTAAGACAGACATTTCCATAACAAGACAGGAATATGGATTATGAATATGGATAATGGCCTAGTCTGTGAAGTTTTTGTGCATGTTTTCGTACTTGTATATAATTGTTATATGTCATGTTATACAATGTAAGTAAGGGGGCACACCCCACTTTATTTTGGGACTCAATTCGATTCTGCACACCCTCAAGTCTAGCGACCGTCTCTTTCAGGAAATAATTCTGAAGAAAAAACACTGTGTATGGGAATGAAGAATATCTCTCTAGCTACAAGAACAACAGAATTTCACTTTCTTTAACCTTTCAAATTTTGATAAATTTTAGGGGGGAAAAGGATTTTCCTATGAAAAATCATGCGAAAAATTGGCCATTTTCACTTGGAATTAAACACATCACCCATAATTTAGCTACCCAAACGACTTATATTGTCGGAAAGAGAAAACCCTTGTGTATAAGCAGGAAAAGTATAAAGGAAATCCTAACACTGAGATTTTCGCAATACCTTCATCACCTGCGAGGCATAGCAAGAGCACCCACAGAACGCATGAAACGTAAATCTGGGTCAAATCGCCGCGCCACATTAAAGGCGGAGGGATACCCGGAAGTAAGCCTCGGATCCAAAAGCAAATTTCACCCAAAACACACCACTTCTTATACTTTTCAGCCATGTTAGCAGTTAATGCCATTTCGCAGCAGATTATGAGAAATGTGAACTCAAACCTGAACCCTCGAAACCCTTTCGTCACTTTTTTACCGCGCACTACCACGGACCCCTGTCGCGGAAGAATTGGTGTGTGCACCGGTAATGTATGTTTTCTAGGGCCCCATTGTAAAGCAGTGCCATGACACTGAGATGGGCTACCCTGCGTAAATAAAACAAACAAACAAACAAACAAATGTACCTGCGGTACCTGAAGGTTCTGTACCCTGGGCTGTGCCATGTTCACAGGCTGCAGGGGGTCGTTATTTCCCACCCGTGCGTCGTAGAAGAAGTCCTCGTGCGGCCCGGGGTAGGGGTAGCCTCGGGGGTACCCATAGTTCCCGGCGTACTCCATGGGGGGCGGGTTGGCGCGGGGCACGTTACCGGGGGGACTGGGCGGGGCCCTGACATGGCGACGCTGCATCTCACCAATGGCATTCCTGCAGACAAATATATATAGTTTATTGCAAATTTGTGCTATGATGACTGACAGATGTAAAGATGACTTAGACTTAGACTTAGAAGCTCTGTCATCTGACACATGAGGCAGTCAGCAAGTTCTGTAAGTAGCCAGTCTCTCTACATCCTTCCTGTTGAGATGTACTGTTTGATTGTTTGTTTGACTTACAGATGTAACAGCTGTGATGTCTGACAGATGTCAAAGCTATGATGATTGACAGATGCTGTGATGACTGACAGATGCTATGATGATTGACAAATGCTAAGATGATTGACAGATGGTATGATGATTGACAAATGCTATGATGACGGACAGATGCTATGATGATTGACAGATGTAGAAGTTATGATGACTGACAGATGTCAAAGCTAGGATGACTGACAGATGCTGAGTGACAGATGTCACAGCTGAGCTGCTGGTTAGGGTTAGAGTGACCAATGCTCTGATGACTGACAGAAGTACATGTAAAAACTAAGCTGACAGGTGTATGAATGAATGGATGGTTTAATGTGAAAGCCGTTCCCACCTGGTGTAGACCTCCATCTCGTCCCTGAGCTGCTGGTTCTCCAGCTGGAGTTCCTGGTTCTGCTGCTCGAGGGTCTGCATGTCTCCGTGCGCCTTCTGTCTCGCTTCTCTCTCCGCTTCAAAGTCCTGTCTGAACACGTCAGCCTGGCAAAACAAAAGGAGAAAACAGAATTACCAACCTACTAATGAAACCTACTACAGCAAAATGACAGAAAGACAGATGCTGGCTAGAACGTTGATTCAGAACCCCTTAGGAAAGCCTGGTTGAGGCAAATCTAACTCACCAGTACCTTAAGGAAAGTGAGACACTAACTCACCTGTGCCTTGAGGAAAGTGAGGCTCTAACTCACCTATGAAAGTGAAAGTGAGACCCTAACTGACTGGGAGTTGGTGATTCACTTCAAGTCACCCGGATGGTGGCCAGGCGAACCCCCGTCTCATATTAGCCACATGGGGATTTACATCATCACCAGGACTCCAGGAAGAATAGTGTGAATTGTCACACTAATGGAGATTCTAACCAACCAACCAAACCAACCTAACTCACCTGTGCCTTGAGGATGGGTAAGTGAGGCTATAACTAACCTGTATACAGGTGAGATATACAGGTACAAATGTAACTCACCTGTGCCTTAAGGACGGGCACCTCCTCCATGTCCTTCCTCATCTGGCTGATCTCCTGCGTGAGACGTTTGAGTTTCTCCTCGCGGTCTCGGAGAGCGTCCTCCGCCGAGATGACCTGAGCCGTCAGGTTGTCCACCTGTTCCCTCATCTCCCTCACCTGGCCAGGTGGCGCCGCCTGTAACTGTGAGATGGGGAAACCATGATTTATTTATGTATGGAGATTTACCACACATTGTGGAAACTATAACAGGTGACTATCACCTTTTCAAGATGCCAACCCTGAGACCAGGAGAATCCGTATCAGTGGAGAGATACAAAATGTAGAATAGAGGATAGGTATGCCTGTTTCCATTAACAACAAGATCTAGAAATCAGAGATTTCAGACTTTTGAGAAGTATTTTGGGTTTTCCTGATCTTCTTAACTTGTATTAGCCACATGGTGATTTACATCATCACCCCTAAATATGACAGTCGTAGCGAAGCTGCATTGCACAAGTATAGCTACTTGAAAAAGCATCATGCTTCACCTCAGTTGAGGATGACTAAACAACACAAAATAAGCACGTTGGCAGAACGTACTGCGCCTGCGCAAAACCCTGATTTTTCACGTTTTTCGTTGGATGTTTGGTCAACGTTGCATCAAAATTTTGCCTGTTGCAGACGATATTTTTTCCTATACAACACCTGAAAACTACAGACAAGCTGTCAACCTTATATGCTCTAATACAACCTTATATGAGTGCAACCTTATACAACCTTATACAAGCTGGTGTGTTACGCCGAAAGGCGGTTATACCGGCTATACAGATACAGATACAGATATGAGACGTTCTGCCAAAGTGCTATGCACAATACATTACGGGTTTCGCGCAGGTGCAGTACGTTCTGCCGACGTGCTCACAAAATATGACCTGAAATGGCCATGACTCTGACCTGTGCAGTCTTGTCCTGCAGCTCTGTGTTGATCTTCAGGAGTTCATCGTAGTCTTGGAACAGGGTCTCATAGCGGGACCTCAACTCTGCCATCATGCGCCTGGAAACAGAGAACATATTTCTATATAATGTTACAGTAGTACTTACTTTATGACACTTTCAGGGCCAGAAATACTGGGTGCAGGTGTACTGTTGCGCATCCAAAGTTAGAGCTGTGTGTCTAATTTGTGACTGTGGGTGCATCGGTGCATGTAGGTATTTGTGTAGGGTTATATGCACAATGTCAGCAAAGAATAAAACCTTTGTTGTGTAACTTTTAAAATTAAACATGTGTATGACTCAGGTTTTACTGACATACTTTATTTTCAGTGCATCCTAAATTTTTAGGTTAGAAGCTCCCCGAGCTCTGTCCTGCAAAATGCTACATAATGTAATCCACCACCCCAGGGTGTCTGCTACAACACCAGTCACCATGGTGACAGCCGTCTGGTGCAGGTCATTGACCTTATTTGTTTGGAGAAGAAGAAACAGAGAGAAAAAACAATGTTTTCCTTCTACGAAGGTCCAAAAACCACTATCTGAAAGTTGGTCATTTACTACGGACTCCAGGAAGAATAGTGTGAAATTTACACTAATGGAGATCGTAATAAAACAAAAAAACAAACAAATTTTAAAAAACAACAACAAAAAAACTGACTTGTCCATGTGTGAAGCCTGCCGCTCCATGTTGAGTGCAGACTCCATGTTGCCCAGCTCCATCCTCAGGCCGTCAATCAAGGCGTCGTCACGGCGACGCTGCTCATCCATCTCATCCTGCATCATGTTCAGCTTCTGCTCCAGGGTCAACGACCTACAGATCAATGCCAGAGAGAAAAGGTTAAGGCTCGAATTTTTTTTCCTTTTAGCCTTTAGTCATCATCTCTTCATACTGAAAGAAATAAAGGAGTTTTAGTTTTACCATGGCAACGTGGCCCCAAAAAAGATGCCTTGAAAATTGGAGCAAGTTTATAGTACGTAAAAAGCTGATCCTGCATATTCTGGAATGTCTACCAGGTCACATATATCCGCCACCCAGAGAAAAAGGCATCTAATAAAAGAGATTTCCAATGCCTCTGGCTTAACGTCCCATCCGAGAGGACGTCCCTAACCAAAGCTAGGTCCTCATTTTCACCTGAGTTGAGTGAGGGAAATAGGTGTCAAGTGCCATTCCCAAGGACACAACAGTGGGGCCTGCCAGGGATTTGAACCCAGAACCTTTATTTATTTCAATTCTAAGTCTACATCCCTAACCACAAGACCACATTGCCACCTTAATTCAATAAAGAGTCACTACACTTTAAACTGTCTCACCTGTCCTTGTAGCTGCCCACGTGCTGTGTCGCTGCCTGCAGCTTGCGCTCGGTCTCCCTCAGCTCTGCCACCAGAGACAGCACCTGGGACTTGAGCACCTGGATGTCCTCCCCCACCTGCACCTGCTGGCCAGGTGTGCGCGCCGCCTCCAATGCCACTTTCATGCTGTCCAGCTGCTGCATCAGGATATCCAGCTGTTCAGGTGCAAACTTGTTATTATCTGCTGGTATGGGTAGACTGTATAATAATTATGTATTTGTATAGTTGGTATAACTGCTCTTTGGCGTAACACACCAGCTTCTGTATCTGTATAGTCGGTATAACTACGTAACACACCAGCTCCTGCATGTATCTGTATCTGTATAGCCGGTATAACCACCCTTCGGCATAACACACCAGCTTGGCAGGCACACAGTGCGGCGGCAATTGGCTACATTACACTGACCTGTTACACCTAACCTTTGTTCATCTAACTGTAAGCGTTGTTCAAAACTATCTAGTGACGATGCTCCAACTGTACTTGGTGGCAGCGAGTTCCACTCTACGATAGTTCTTGGAAAAAAAATGAGTTTCTGAACACCTCAATCTTTGGTTGACTCTGGTACTTGTAGCCATGACTATTTCTTGTTGCTTTATACATGTACAATAAAGATCATTCATTTATTCATTAAGATGAAAATGTGAGATTTAGACTAACATAGAAGTTTGATTACCTCGCTCTGGTGCTGCTGTTTCATTTGCTCAACTGTGCTGTCCTTGTCAACACTGTGCTGTCTGAGCTGTTCTGCAAGGTCGTGCACCCTGACTTCCAGCTCCTCCCTGTCCTTCCTGGCTGTCTCCAGCTGTCCTGCGATGTCCAACCCGCGGGTTCTCTCCTCCTGCAAAGAGCAATATTGTATCCAAAACCGTGCTCTTTGAGTCCAGAACTGTGCCTGGGGCAAATCTACGTTCTTGGATACACTGAGACCATCCAGAACCGTGCCTGATCCTAACCCTAACCCATTCAGGCATAGAACTAGATAGGCACGGTTCTGGATAAGATAGGCAACCATTGTGACCTTTCCTATCAGTTGCCATAACCTTAACAGCATGCTTGGGAGGCAAGAAAACTGGAGAAATAAAACCATTGTTATCTTTCCTTTCAAATGAGTTGCCTGAGTTGCCATAAGGCAAAACAAAATGTGGAAAAATAAGGGTACCGTAGCATTTCAAAGCCAGCAACCCAGTTATAAAGTAGTCAGTAACTGTGGTGAGTAAGCAGCTCTGCTGTACCTGCAGCTGGATGAGCAGGTCATGAACTGTTGTTTCTGTTTTCTTCTTGTGATGCTCGGCCTCGGAGATCTGCCTGGCGACCGCCGTGAACTGGGCGATGGTGTCCTCGTACCGCACACGCTGCTCCTCAGGGTGGACGGACAGTCTCTCCTCAATACTCACCGTCCTGTCATCTGGACAACACGGACAATTTTTACTTTTAGCACCTTTGTCTCACACAAAAGATGGATGGAAAGTCTCCTAAATACACTGACTGTCCTGTCATCTGGACAAGTAGTAGTAGTATAGTAGTAGTACATGTAGCATCCAGTCTTTAGAGGACAATTTTTACTACAGCTTAGTTTGTTTCATACACAGGATGGACGTAAAGTCTCTAGTCAGTACTGACTGTCAAATTTTACCGTCAGCTTCTCTATCAACCATCTACATCAGGGCGTTACAACCAGCCCTCAACAGAGATGGGGGTACGACAGACTTTCTCCTACTTATGATCTACTGCTCACAGTCACATGTGTCATCTGCATAACGTGAAGTCACAGAAGCGGTGGATTGTTTTTTCCTTGTAATGACTGAAGTTGAACAGTGAACTAATAAAAACTTTGGGCAAGTCCAATTTCTTGTGTTGGAAATTACAGTTCGAACCTGTTTTTAGGATGACTTCTACCAACACAGATGAACTTTCAAGGTAAAATCTGTATGCAGGTGGTTGATATTAGTACTATATGTGTTTGTGTACATGTGAATAAACAGCAGATCAACAGTACCTAATATAAATGTACCCTCTGCAGCCTCCGCCCCTGCCTGCTCTTGTGGTGGGTGTTTGACCTCTGCCTCGACCTTCACAAAGGAACCTGTGGGGGTTGTGTGGGAGGGGGGCGTACCGGCCTTGTACAGCTGCAGACTTGCCTAAGGGGGGACAAACAATTGTCTTTATATATAGCACTTTTGGTCCTCTTTAGGCCACACAAATTTAATTTGTTCTCAGATTTTAAAGAAATATTGTTAACTTGGAAAAACATATGAAAGGAAAACAAAGCCTGAGGACCAGGTTTATGGCAGGTGCTCACAGTTTTATGCATTGAATACAGTAACTGTTATATTCAAGTTTTCCTACATCGGCAGCCCTCTAGTTTTGTGATGTCCACTTGATATATTTTTGCCTTAAAATGTCAGGGAAACCACTCATCCACTCATTCGTTTGTTCGTTCGTTCGTTCGTTCGTTCATTCATTCATTCCTTTCCATTCTTTATTCCTCCATCTTGGGAGAGCATAAAAATATATAAAATATATAAAATACATGCCTATTTGTTTGGCCTATAGATACACACAAATCTAATCGGAACATGGTGAGTCAAAAATACAGGAGGTACTCATTACCTGCATTTCATTGTTCATAGCAACAAGATCTGCCTTCTCCAGCTGGAGTCTTTCGTTGGCCTGCTTCAGATTCTTGATCTCCAACTTCAGCTGTTCTAGTTCAGCCTCAAGTCTCGACTTCAAAACCTGAAAAAACAGTTGGATGTTTCACATCATACTTATAACATGGATATTATGGCAACTACCTGTGACTCTAGCAACTACTACAGTGACCCATTGCTCAAACATATCATTTGATGACTGTACAATAATGCTGGTATACTATATTCAGTCAGATGTTGTATTTGTCTGGGAACAGAAAAGATTATGATAAGTCTGACCAAAAATAACAGGCTAGGGTCGGTGGGTTTTTGCTGAGCGTTGGTTTAGGATGAACATTTTTTCCCAGGCCTTACCTGGTTCTCCTGGGCCAGCTGGTCTCTCACCGCAGTGATCTCCTTGGTCTCCTCCTGCAGTTTGTTGTTGACGGACTGGAAGTGGGACATCTCTGACGACATCTGCTCACACTTGAGTCTGTAGTCCTCGGCCTGCTGCGCCAGCGTACCGACCGAGCCCAGGTCTGAACCCTGGGATGGTGGGCTCTGAACCATCACCACCTGGACAGGGCAGCAGATGTCAATGTTATCACATATTTTTTATCTCATATTTCTATTGGCAGTACTATTAGTGCCCATACCTCTGTGAAAAATGAAAGCGTCCCAGAGGGAGAACGGCGTCTTGAACGCCGTCTCTGCCCGTCAGACGCGTCCCTGTCCGTCTGTCCGTCTAAACTGCCATCAACAGCGTCCCAACACAGTTGGCGGTCTGCAAACTCACAACTCTCAGACGGCCGGACGAAAAAAGGGTCACGCCTCCCGTCTCTCCCCAGACGTCCATCCACGTCCGATGTGGCGACAGGCGTCAGAATTAATTTATTTACGACGTTTTCCACGTGGTTTTGGGCTTCTAATGCACATGCGCAAGATTTAAATTAAACGCGCCGGTATATTCAAAACCGTTAGTGGGTCCCATACACAGACACTGTTCGGTCAATGTCCGCTTTTTTGCCTCTTTGTTGAATTGTGGGCACTTTTGGGGGGTGGAATTCACTTCTACAAGCAGCCGTTTCTTCCGAGGACACTGTACGGAGTTTGGGTTTAAACCAGCGACCGACTTTAACACGTCAAACCAAGGATAGAAGCTCCTTGGTCAAACGAGGTGTTCCAAGAATGTCACTACAACATCGGCAGGTTCCGAGTGTATCGAGGCAGTTCTGTCACAACAGTTTTCTTTTATGGAGACTCGGTAAGTGATGAAGAATTTTATGTTGTCAGAAGTATACAAACGAACATATAGTGCTACAATTGTTAGAGGAACAGGCAATTATTCCGAGGATAATATTCAAAACGTCGCAAGGTCCCCAACTTAGTACCTTCCCACATATTGGACCACACACGTGGAGGCAAATTGATCGATGTTTTATCGCCGCAAAATGAAAAGGCGAACAAAAACAATGTGTAGAATAGATGTATACAATACCTGAGGTTTTAATAAAGAATGATGATGCCGTATAAATGTACACGTTATGGTAAATCTTACACAAAATCCAGCGGCATAAGTTCCGACACTCCGTGCATGCTGCTTAACTTGAGTAAACACGACGTCACAGCTGCCATCTCCAAACGCAACGGTCAATGTTGTTTTCATATTAGATTGTTAAAAAAGAATACGCACATCGTAAAATGCAACTACAAAATATCTAATGTTTTAATAAAGAATGGTGATACGTTAAAACGTGCAATTAGACCATATTGAATTTTTTAAATGCAGCTCCCCAGCCTGTTGTGTTTGTGTGCGCTCACTTGGCGGTGGATTCAGCGGCGCCTCCCGATTCTGCCAAGAAAGCTCGTCACTGTTCAACAATTTGTTACGCCACACTTTGTAAAGGAAATACGAAGAAAATCGTACGATTTCCGTGTGATTCTGCTTGTATTTAAAGCTCTTGGTTCCATGGCGTGCCAGCATGAAGATAAATACCGTGATCGAACACCGCTACAGGAACCCCCATATTTTTCGGGCGTCTAAAACGGCGTCCAAACATCCAACCGCAACCGAACGCTGTCCAAAACGCCACTAAAAGCCCGTCCAAAATGCCGTCTAAGCCCGTCCGAAAATACGACCCGTAGCGCCGTTCCTAGCGTCTGGATACCCATTTCCAGACGTCGTCTGGGACGACCCAGACGTTGGCCTGGACGCGTCAAAGGTGCCAATCTAGACGCGTCTAAGCGTTTTTATGCCGCCCAGACCGTCTTGGACGTTTTAAATGGCCCGCCAAAAGCCGTCTAAAGCCGTCTGCCATCGTAATCGTCCAGGGCGTCTCAATAATCTTAGACGCTTTGGACGGGCGTCACAAACGGCGTTTCACCGTCTGGGACACCTTCATTTTTCACAGAGGTAGGGGTAGTGGGTTGTTAATCCAATGTGACTAGGACACGGTATTGGAAGGCGGAGCCCAACCAAAGTCAGGTACTCATTTTACACCTGGGTGAAGTGAGGAAAGTTAATATGTAATAGCTGCCTTTCCCAGGGACACAACATCTAGCCCGGAAGGAATCAAACCCACGACCTCTCGGTCTTGTGTATGCTTACCTAGCCACTCGGCCATTCAACACAACTCAAAGAAGATTATATGAAGATTATATTACCAAGAGAATACTCCATACCTCCTGGTCTGTTTGCTTCTCCTCCAGTTTAAACTGCAGTTTGCCGATCTCTCCCGTCAGCATCTGTATCGTCTTGTTCAGCTTCTCCTTCTCCGTCACCAGCTGGCTGTTCTCCTCTTTCAACTTGGAAACAACTTCTGACACACCAGCGTCTCCCTGGGATGGAAGTACACATTGAAGAAGTCCCTTGAATCATTATGTAACTCAGTATGCTTGCTTGCAGATGTTAGTAAAAAAATACCCTATTATATATAATTACTAACCACTAGATCAGATGGTTTGTCTACATTATAGATCACCATAGTTGCATGGTCTACAAGGTCTACAACCAGGAGTTCGCGAACCCCAGACCATGGGAAGACCCCCTCCCACCCCCCAAACGTTGGCAAGATGAAACTAAAAGACACTGGATTACTACAGTAACTGTAACAGTAAGCTAAGCTTACAAGTAGCAGAAGACACGGCTTAGAGGGACTGTGCAACTTGGAGGTGCCTTACAGAAAAGGGCCAGCTTCTAGCCTGAGCACTTAGCTATGTAGGCAGGTAGATTAAGTACACACTACAACACCCCCCCCCCCTCCATAGCCAAAACAATTCTTCAGATCCTTTCATCAGGCTACCAAAATCTTGGCAGGTAATCTCAGTTCTGTAAAAGACTTCAATATCCAGTTCTCCAGGTGACTCACCTGTCCCTGTGTGACCTCTCCTGCCCCTGTCTTCTGTAGTTTTTCCAAGTCTGCCTTCAGTCTGGAGTTCTCCTTCCTCAAGGTCATGACCTTCTCCCTGGCTTCCGTGAACTTCCCGACGATGAGGGTCTGGTTCTGCTTCTGTTTCTCCTTCCACACCTCCAGGTCCTTAATCTTCTGCCGCATGTCCTCATTGTTCTGTCGGATCGTATCTGGGGGAACAGTTCAAATTCCAAAATCTTCAACTAAAAAGGCTCAGTGCATATGGGTATGGGGGGGGGGGGAAGGAATTTGGATCAAGCTTTTTAATAGATATGTCGGTGAAGGTTAGACATCCAGGTGATAAGATACGCCAAAAACAGTTACTCAAGCAACTGGATATGATTTTGGAAACAGTCAGACGTTTCAGGTAGCATCCACTACCTTTCGTCAGTTAGCATAGTTTTTCAATAGATGCCTAAACTTGTCAGAGACATTTGATTTATTCATTGAAATTGCCACAAGGCAGTATACTACATGGAGCACAGGTAGCATACAGCTGGAGTTGTGCACCACAGTACACATTACAAAAATATGATAATATACAACCTTAGTAACCCAAGAAGAAGCAATACAGTAGTATTAGTTACTCAAGGAACTGGATAGATTTTGATAACTGTCAGTCAATTGGACACTGTCTTGCCAATTTGATACTGTCTTGTACCCAACAAAAGACCTGCTTGGAGATTAATCAAATTTCAAACACTTTCTCCAGCCCACCTCTGAGACTGTTGTTGTCCTTCAGTAGCTCTGCTGCATTCATGGAGAACTCTATACAGATAACTGTTACATGTACGCTAGTCATAATACAATATCAAACACACTTCCTGCCACCCACCTCTGAGACTGTTGTTATCCTTCAGCAGTTCTGTCATGTAGGACTGCATTTCCGTAGCATTCAGGGAGAACTCGGACGGGACATCTCCGTGGGGGGCCGGCGAGCCGTTCTGGTAGGACGGCGGTCGGGAGAGGATCTCGAAGTCGGACGAGGACGACTGTCCGCTTCCCGCTGACCTCTGTGACGAGGCGAGGGACCCTTTGGGGGAGGGTGTTCCTGACATGACACTGTAATACATGTACGTGGACAGAGACAATCATGATGCTATAAAGGGTAAAGTTAGGTAGCCCCATGGCACTTTTGAGGCCACAAAGAATTGAACCGCACTTTTTAGGCCGCAAAGAATTGAACCCATGACCTTTCGATCTCATGTCCATCTCTAGCCACTCAGCCATTTGATGCCACAAGACATTCAGTGGCAATGCAGATGCTACATACGTCTGGCAATATTGTCTATGGTTTTGATACTACATGTACAGTACTTGAACGTTAGGTCTAGCTCAGTTCAGAAACCCATCTGTAGTGAATCTCAAATTATGAAATACTATAGCCGTATAGGGTAAGATGTATGGACTTATGAGACATTTTGCAGATAATAATCCTTTAACACATACTACATTGAGAATCACACTTAACATCTCAATTGAAACTTTTTAAAATGAAGAAAAGTCCTGGCCGTACCTCAAAATCTCCAGATAAGAACTCATATCAGAATTAAATACTGCAATGTAATTCTATAAATTTCCAACAACTGTAACCTCCTTTATGTTTCCTTTCACTTCTCAGTCTGTGTTGCTGTACGTGGTAGGAAATTCCCCAGTCGATTTCGCAAGCATGACTTCACAGTGTGGGGAAATGCCCTTTGAGTTTGATGCCATTTAAAGTGTATTTGCTAGTTTACGTTCAAACATAGACTATCCAAAGTCATAGGGTTCAAATGTGAAAACTAACCTAATTGCTTTTGATGTTGAATTATCATGAACAAACACCTGGTCGGAAAAATTTAGTCATAGTCATAATGACCTGCGTCATAGTTTCATGTACCATATGCCCCCCACCCCATGACTCAAAGTCCCAAATCAGCCAACCAAGGTTGTTTTAGCACATATATGGATATACAACCACATTTTTACTCACCTGGTTTGACCGACAGAGTTTTCCGATGTTGTATTCACCAGAAATCAAAGTTTGGTGTCAGAAAACAACTTTTCCTGTGGCAAAAATCGTATCCGGAAGTGAAACTTACTAAAACACAACGAGGTAAACTTTCCTTGGACTTGTGCTACTGAAAATACTGGAACACCCTTGGAATGTACTCAACGTCTTGGAATTTGGTAGATCGCGATGAGAGTGCTTAACATCACAGCATTGTCCTTAGAGGCTCAATCAAGGATATATGCAACAAAACCTTCCAAGATTCTGATATAGTGACATTTTCGTGGGGATTTCCAACTCCGGGGAATCCCCTATGACGGCACAAAAACGCAAAAAATACAATTCATCGTTCTCTGTTCGTAAAAACGTGGCAACTTTCTGAACATACTCCATTTTATGATCGCTTTATTATTATTTTTGATATAAAGCACTTATTCTATTAATTAATAACTGATCTAGAAAGGCGAAGTATCGGTTTATAAATCCTTGGTTTATTTTTGTTCTGCTGCCACCGCCCTGGAAACCTAATGACGTCTTCGATACAAACAGCGCCTCCACCAGGTCACTTGCTGTATTGCAAGCAGTATGAGTTCATGCGCAGTTCAGGGGCCCTGCGCGCAGTTCATATCATCATCATCATCATCATGTTCCTGATTTCTATCAAGTCATGCCGAAATGAGGAACACGTAAAACATGTCTGATCGGAATAGAGTGAAGAAAAAAGTAAATAACAATATTAATACGCATCAGTGAGCTGCTGCTCAAATAGAACAAGAAATTGTCAAATTTCAGACTTCCGGGAAGTATTTCGGGTTTTCGTGAATTTATTGTAACAACCGAGGAGATTGTATGACGTACTTAATCGGGACTGATTCCTGCTGGCTCCCGGCCAGATTCTGTGAGTCAAGTTCACTCCATTTCCACTGTCTGGCCCTTTTTGACTAGCCTCTACCAGGCTTCGGAAAGCGCGGCTGGAAAGAGTAGAAATTGGCCAAATAGACAGATAACACGCCAGGGGCATTGGTCCGCGAGAGAGTACAGTTTGCCGCGTCATGCCAGCATGCCATGCTGCCTATCGATCTTCCCTCCCACACATGGTCAACCTACTGAGTCAGACACGAATTGCGCGCGGGAAACACACTAACTCACAACCAGCCACTCAAAACAATACTTCCGTCCCAGAAGTAATAAGTTAGAATCATGAGACCACCCCAATGGGAATAAGTAACGTTAGTAGCATTACACTTCCAGGCGACATATGGTCACATATGGCTTACTACACGTGCTGTCAACCTACTCTGTCCGGACATAAAACACACAAACACACAAGTTCACAACGCAGCCACTCAAAACAATACTTCCGTCCCGTTAGTAATATAAGTCCCCCCCCCATGGGAATAGTAACGTTAGCAGCAGACCTTCAGGCGACATATGGCTTACATCACCGGGCTGGAATTTGTTCCGCGGATCAAGATTATGTTCCTAATGACATAAGGTGATTACGGTATGTGTTACATGCGCTAATGTACTGGTGTATTTGTAAAAAAAAATGAATGTAACTCCCATGGCCCATGGTAGTGCGTTGGTATTTCACCAGCTGCCTTGCATATATATATGTATCTCACTGGACTCTCACATGTCATATTGTCAGTAATTCTCTGACGAATAACAATATGTTAGACGCACAACACTATCCTACACAAACTATTCTCATTACGTATACAATAATCTTGAAAAAGGCACTCTCTTACACAGTCATCAAAACTGACGTTAGGGGAGATACCAAATGCAATGTGTCATTTCTTGTAGTCAAACAACATGTTATGGACATATGGACAAAAATACTCTTCAGATCCCTTTTATCATTGGCACCCTTCGGTGTTTCCATTCTCAAGTGGCACTGTCGTTCTTGCCTAGAGCGATTGATTAAGTTGTACAGTGATAAGAACTGAATTCTGTTGAACACGTACTTTTTAAAACTTGGTTTTAATAGATAATGCGCTGCTTTTAACTGTATTCTTAATGTCGAGAGCTCTTCGTTCTTTCACTGCATTTTATCTTTGTAACTTTCAACAAATTTCATGTCGCAATTTCTGTGTACATGCAAGTTGATTGAATTAAACTGAACTTGAACTAGCACTACGTCTTGATTATCGTAGATACTATGGGATTTATGCTATTTATGCTATTTCGGATTTTAAAAAAATACTCGTCTCTTCCCCTTTTACAACACGTGACATGTTAATACTGGAAACAGATTTTACCGGAAAACACTTTAAGATCCGGACTCAGATGCATCTTCAGCGCAGCGGGGCGGCTAATAGTCTCCCAGGTCTCTTCGTTTGAGAGATTAGGCTCGGGCCACACCTGGTACTTCCAGAGTAGCGCGAGTTACCGGTCCCACGGGGGCTGCTTCTGTACTGTGTTGTAACGGCTTGCATAAGATAGAGATAACCTTTATATCGCTTGACCTTCAGGTTTGTCATCTCACACAGTCCCTCTCAACTTGCTACAATACATATTTTATTGCAACATCTATTAAATCTCCAAGCAGATCTTTTGGTGGCAGCAAGACAGTATCAAATTGGCAGGGCAGTATCCAATACGCCACCTGTCGTGAAAAAGATACCAGTACAGAAAAAGCTCGATAAAAACGCCTAAGAATACGTCAAAAATAAGCCGAAGCCTAAACCTCTGCTTGGAGAGTATGCAACATGTACATATTTTTAAAATGTGCATCTATCCAACCCGATGTATCTCTGGACACAAACCTATCACCAATAATTAACTCCATCAGCCAACGATTGAAAGATATTTATACCCAAACATTTATTACTGAAATCCACAATGATCGCAACAGAGATACATCTGCTAGTAACAAGTTGCGAACGTACCGTCTGTTTAAATGTATATATAAAGAAGAAGAGTACCTATCGGTACAACACAGGGTGGCTGCAACTAAACTTCGTATAAGTTGTCACAAATTATTCATTGAAACGGGAAGGCACAACCGCATTCCTCTCCAGAATAGACTCTGTCAATACTGTAATATGAATAGAATAGAAGATGAAAGACATTTTATTTTAGACTGTAATCTATATCATAAGGAAAGATCTATGCTATTTAATCACATCAAAGAGAAGTTTCCATACTTCGAACATCTGAATGCAAACGATAAATTTATATTTCTGATGCGTCTAGACAAACCCTGTATTACAAACATGATCTGTTCCCACATTTATCATTGTACAAAGAAGCGAGAAGAAGTTGACCACTCTGTACTATTAGCTCAGTAACTAGAACACCTTTGTATTAGCCTAGTTTAGTACCTTTATATGATCCTTATGTATGTATAACTAAGTAGTGTATCTTTTTGTCTCCACTTTTCTGTTATATTTTTGTTATGTGTTTGTGAAGTCTTGACCTGTACCTAGCCCGTCGTGGCATGAACGTACAATAAAGGTCTTTCATTCATTCATTCATTCATAACACTTTTATACACAGAACTGTTTTTCTTTGGATTATTGACCATTTTGAATTGCTAATGCTTTTTGTGAACTCTAAACTATACTTTTCTTTTGCGTTGCATGTCACCTTCAACTTCTCTCTCCAATGTTATCCCAGAGTTAGTAACGTTGCATGTCTTTACATATCCTCAGGTGAATGGAATATGTCATATGTAACCTTGAACCCTGTGCGTAATCGGTATACGTGTAATGTTTAATAAGCACGTATACATAACGAATACATCATGACGCGTGTCATGCAATAGTATAAAATCTTAAAATGGTTGAAAATTGATTCGCCTATTGATTATTTGTAATAAAATTCCACATCAGGGGTAGCAGCCATGTTGGCTATATTGATCGACATGTCAGACAAAATATAGATTTTTAAAAATAATGATAATTGATAGACAGATGAGGATTTCCTGGGATGCAGCAGACAGGAGGTGCAGGCAACATTCTGCCGTACATGCCCCGTTGCCATGGCGACCGGTCATCATCATATTCAAACCAGGTTGGCGATGACGTCACGCGGGTCAGGTTGCAGCAGCCGGTCGTGCCGGTTGGGCTGAGGTTCCGGTCAGGTCCGCACTTCCTCTCTCTCGTCCTGTGTACCTGTCACTCATCGGCGGTTCTCACCACGGTACCACGGACGGACCACGGTCCCACCTACATTGTACGGTACGAGAGAGCGGTCCCACCGGTGAGAGAGAGAGAGAGAGGAGGCGGGGAAGGAAGGGCTACGCCAGGAGCATGCACAATGCGCGACCCGTTCGCGGGCACGAGAGTGTAGGCAAGCGGTGCAACGACTCCATGATCCAGGCCGGGTGTAAACAGGAGAGGTGAGTAACAGGGACGGGTAACGCCTGCCTCTACCAGGCTCCTCTGGGTCACCCTAGCCTCTACCAGGCTCCTCCGGGTCACCCTAGCCCCTACCTGGCTCCTCCGGGTCACCCTACTAAGCCTCTACCAGGCTCCCCATGTTCCCGGAACTAGTAGAAATTGGCCATATAGATTGAATAGCACACCAGAGGAGTTAGCCGGTTAGACGATGCCCGTGTTTTTTTTCCCCAGGATCCTCAGTGAGGAGCCTGGTAGAGGCTAGGGTGACCCTGAGTTTTTACGTACGCATGAACCTCTTTAATTATTGTTTTACATACACGTCCATAGCGCGTGGCAGCAGACCAATCCTGGCTGCAATGACCGTTTTGTAAACTAACCTGACCCGAAGCCTGCCTACTCGTCCAGTGGTAGTACGGTAGTTAAGCCTCTACTAGGCTCCCCAGGTTGCTCGAAAAATAGTAGAAAGTGGATAAATAGATTGAATAGCATAGCAGAGGAGTTAGCCGGCTAGAGAGTGCCAATTGACAACCCGTGTTTTCTGTACTCATGATTTTTCTCCAGCAGCCCGAGGAGCCTGGTAGAGGCTAGGATGACCCTGAGTCAACTTGACACTCAAACAGGAATATACAAATATCATTTTATTGTTTTTGATGCATACGCCTGTATCTATCTACGGCGCGTGGCGCGTAGCGTGGCGTAACGACCGATTTGTAAACAAACCTGACCCAAAGGCCAAAGCCTGCTATGTCCGCGTCCAATAGTATAGCATGTACTCATCTCGTTGCGCACGTTTGCACAACACTCTACCATCTATCGCCTATGTGTACAAGACCCAGTTGTGCTACATATATAGCACCTAACCTTTGCTCCCAAGACTGGTAAATGACTGTTCACTCACTGTACATGTATAATCAGCTGGATGGTCTAAATCTGCATATCACAACACGTGCAGGTGCAGGGCGGGGGTATGGGATGATATTGTCGAAACGTGCAGTGTACACATGTATTTGAATGTTGATATACATTTTACCACAGCTGTAATATGTCTTTTTTGCTACATCAAACATATTCTGTTCAGACTATTGACAATTGCTTTGTGATGTTGCCACATGATGTGTTTTTAGGAATTTGAGCGCTAAAGAGAAGACTCGGTGGTACACATGTAAACGCAACTTTCTAGCTGTCACCATGGCCAAATTCCCGTCAGACAAGTCAACTGCGTGCACTGCTTTTTTATAAGAAATATTTTAATGCATTACCATGCCGATGGTTGGGCTTGAATTAACTGCGCGTCTGTGCACAACGTATTCGATGTGTGCGCATGCTCACGCGATGGACAGGGCAACGTCCCTAAACGACGTCCTAGATCTAGAACGTCGATGAAGGTCAGACATCCAGATAATGAGATACCGAGATAACAGTTAGGCTTTGAAAACGATTTAATCTGTTCAGTTGCTTGAGTAGCTGTTACCTTGGTTCCTGGTAGATGTGCGGCGGAAGGGAAAGCAGACCACCCCCAGGAAAATGTTTGGAACAGTCCTAATGACGTCATGTCATCAGAGTAACAGGTGTTGGGAACAGTCCGCGTGTCCAGCACAGGTCGACGTGCTCTTCTAGTCTCCACCAGACTAACAGCGAGGGCTGAGGAAGAATATATTTAACAACTAAACAAGAGAGTTAAATTTGACCACCATAGAGTCCATTTGCTCGCGCAAATAGGGGAAATGTTCCCCTCACCGCGGCTCACTCTCCTGGCCAAACTACTGACTCTGTTTTGCCGAATCTTACTGTCCATAACGCCGTATGTTCGCCAAAATACTGAAACAGGTACCGACAGTCAACGCTTATAAAATCCCAATCTATATTCACGAGTGGTATTTAGTAAACAATAACGAGTTTGATTCGTGTGTAAGTGTTAGATAGTTTAATGTTTCATGTAGTAAAAAAAAAATACCGCGTTCTCTACACGTGTAATTATACCGCCGGTAAACTGAACAAACGTGCCTGACATCGTGACTCTGCAGGTTGGCACGCACGCCATTCGGTACATGTCACGAACCCACAACTCTGTCACGAAACAGTGAAAACACGGGAACAACCCAGGCATTGGCAGGGATAACATGTTTTTATGTGGCTATGTTGGAATATGATTTTACTAGCCGAAACACTATACTCTAGTGGTGGGGGAGAGGCACTCTTTGTACGCGCAAAGTTACGTCTAAATAAACAAAACGTACTGACTATCACGACGTCCACGAAAACACGCAAAGAAAATGTGTTCCAATATGATTCTAGAGTTCCAAGGTGCTAACCTTAGATGAAAGGGGTCGACATTGTATACCTGAATGGGTTAGGGTAGGATCAGGCACGGTTCTGGATAGTCTCCGTGTATCCAAGAACGTAGATTTGTCCCAGGCGCGGTTCTGGATACGCGTGCACTATCCAGAATCGTGCCTGCGCATAGTTCTGGATAAAGCACAGTTCTGGATACAGCTTTCCATCTGCAGAGCACACACACACATCACACACACTATACTACACCCCGCTAATCTCGTGTGACAGCTGTTAAGACAGCCACGCTCCAAACGACCTTGAGCTGACACGGCGCGTTTTTAAATGGAGGATGTAATGGGATCATCCAGTGGAGGAGACGATGGTGTAAAGAGGGATTGTTGGTTCTGATCACGATACTGGCCCGGCCTAAATACTCCCCCTCTATACGATTGTTTCACGTCGATTTTTTATTTGATATAGCGAAGCTGGTGTGTTACACCGAGGGGCGGTTATACCGGCTATACAGATACAGAAGCTGGTGTGTTACGCCGAGGGGCGATTATACTAGCCTCTACCAGGCACCGCGGATCGCTGGAAAAAATAGTAGAAATTGGCCGAAATAAAGGAATAATGCCAGGGGCCTGAGTTAGCCAGCCAGAGAGGGTCCAATACGCATACCAGGCACCGCGGATCGCTGGAAAAAATAGTAGAAATTGGCCGAAATAAAGGAATAACGCCAGGGGAGTTAGCCGGCCAGAGAGGGTCCAATACGCGACCCACGGCCGGCTAACTCCCCTGGCATTATTCCTTTATTTCGGCCAATTTCTACTATTTTTTCCAGCGATCCGCAGTGCCTGGTAGAGGCTACGATTATACCGGCTATACAGATACAGGTACAGATGCTGGTGTGTTACGCTGAAGGGCGGTTATACCGGCTATACAGGTACAGATACAGATACAGAAGCTCGTGTGTTACGCCAAGTGGTGGTTATACCCGCTGTACAGATACAGATACAGAAGCTGGTGTGTTACGCCGGCTATACAGATATAGTTTTGTCGTGTTTAAGTGCGTAGAGATTGATGTATTACAACTGTAGAAAACGTTAAAGAGAGCGTGTATTTCCTGGGATGCATATGATTAGGCCATTTTAGGTGTCCTTATTCCATCAACTCCACAACTCAACGTCTATTAGAACGGCTTCAACTTACTACTAGCAGGTAGCTACGCAGCCACGCGTTTTAAAATATACTGCGTCCTGAAAATCAGACAAAATACATAGTAAATTTGGCAGTAATCTATATAGGATTTATCACTAGTTTCAAATAAGAATAGAATGTAAGGGGAATGCCTTTAGTTTCACGCATACGCAGAAGGCAGTGTTCTATTTTGTTTCTTTCTAATCATGATTACTAATCTGTCTAAAAGGCTAATCTGTCTAAAAGTGTGCAAAAAAGTGTGCAAAAAACACACTATGGATTTGGTGTTGCCAAAAGTGTGCCAAAAACACACTACGGATTTGGTGTTGCCAATGTGCCAACATCTGCACATTTGCCACCGAGAGCCGAAAAAAAAAATCATGATTACGTAGCACGTTCCGACACGATGCACAGCGTTAACCATCCAACTGCGTTGGCCATGTTTTCGAGCCAAACGTCCTAATGGTGCGCTATTAGCAGAGGCTCTAGGCTTTCCTGTGGTGATTTCAAACCTTATGGGAAAGGGTTATGTACTTTCGCCTTATCGGGGCTAATGCCGTGAGGATAGCATATCTGTGCCTGCGGCAATGGACATGGCGTATCTCTGGCCGTGGCCATGGACATGTGTTTTGAACGCAAATGGGCTGTTGATACATCAAGGGTTCCGCGTACGCAGCGAAGATCGGGGGATGACTCGTTCATTGAGCGCAACATTTACATGATGCATATCGGCATGAAAGTTCATCAGAGGTGGTGAAATGTATTGTGGGAAGCGTGAAGGGGGCGGGGGGGGGGTGTTATAGACTTCCGACCATTGATCATAACAATTGGGTCAGAAAGCTGAGAAAGATTCGAAATTCTGTCGAAAATTTTGATGAGTAATTCTTTGAGTTGGAGAACAGTTTCCTTTCTTCAGACGCGACACACCACTTGTTAAAACGCACGTCAATATGATCCAGAATCAACTAGAAAGGTAACCAGTTACCATGGTGACAGACGTCTGGTCCAGGTCATTGACGTTATTTGGTTGGAGAAGAAAAAGAAGAGATAGGGCAAAACATGTACACTATGTTTTCTTTCTGCGAAGGTAAACAAAACAATTGTTAGGAAACAGCTCATCCGCGTATGCAGATTTTGGGACGACATACCGCCCATTCTTCGTTAACGTGTGCAATTGCTGTCGCATGATAGTAGCGGGCCACCAAGTTTTTAAAAGACGCAATAACTGCGTATCTTGTGCTTTCCTGTTATCAGTACATGATAGTAATATACTAAGTTATGTTTTACCGCAACTGTCAGCTGCCTTCGGGTCGTCCAGGCAAAGATTTTGCTAAGAAACACGCTAAAATCACCTGTCGCAACCACTAGTAACGCACAAAACGTCGGGTTCAAACAATGTAAACGTGTGAGTTGACTTAATTTTCAGTCATAATTTACACCTATCCACCAAACAGTCTTGCCACAGGTGGATGAACTTGTCCAGCTGGCGTCCATACTAAATCTGATGCCGTTTTATTTTTGTCGCAAGGTTTTGTCTAACCTACGTTATGGAAAGATAGACGGGTATAATTCGCCCACGAAAAGACATTTTACAATAATTTTCACACTGTCTTATCCGCTAGACTGTGTTTTTGCGAAACAAATCCATGGCAGGGAGAACAAAACACGAGTATCGGAAAAATGACAACAAAAAACAGCGTTAGGCTGTTTGTCAATTTTTAATTCTAACCTACGTTACCATGGTTATTCCATTGAGATTAGAGACAGATATTTGCACTTCCATTCATCAGAAAGAGGGTCATCAGATATACATTTGCATGTAAATTTTATAGTGTAAGGGCTGACGGCTTAGATTGTATTGATCATCATAAGCATAATTCTAACCTACGTTATCGTCTAACCTACGTTATCATTTTTTCTTCAATGTGTTATCGAATTTACAGGAAAATGATACGATGCAAAGTTCAATTAACAGCATTTTATCAACTGTAACAATACTGTAGTTGGCCTTGTCTTGCTAGAAAGTCATAGTACAGAAGGCTTACTCTCCCTGCTTTAATCTCCAAGCAGATGTAGCACGTGAGCTTGTTTTGGCTATTTGGTGGTGTCTTTGGTGGTTTGTTCCGGAGATTACCATTTCTACAGACAAAAAACTTAATATCTCGAAAAGTATAGGTGGTAGCACCGTACAAAATTGGCAAAAAATAGTCGACAATACTGGTAACAAGTTCAGTACATTTGTTAGGTATTTGGAAGAACTTTATTTTTCAGCATTTTCTACCCCCAATTGCACACGTTAACGGAGAATGGGCGATATTCGAATTCGTTACCAGGGATACGATGATTTGGCGGGATGAATTTTAATTGTAGGATGATCAGTACTTAGAGGGATGATGCACCTGTTTTCAGACTCCTCATTCCCAGGCGCCCCCAAACCAGTGTTTTGTATCCCGTTCTCTCTGTACCCAAATTCAATCCGACTCTGCTGTCTTTTTTTTAAAAGTTCGACACGCTATTACATGGCAAGTAAATATATGCTATGGCGTTAGCAGTTATCTATGCTATAGAAATCTTCATTGACACAACAAATTTAGAAGTACACTCACTAATAATGACTTTCGTAAGGTCTTCTACATTTATACCTACAAACAAAGTGGATACAAATAAACTTACATGTAAATAAGTGGATACAAATGGCAGTACTGACATTCTTGCAAACTCACATGTATCAGTATCACCCACGTTTGCTACTAACTTGCGCGTAGCGTACTAACAAAAATGTGTACGGAAACCCTTGCGGTGGTATAGATAAACGCATGCTGTACTGACTCCAGTTTGTTAATGAGAAACACAGCTTCGATTTGATTATGCCTCGGTGGATTTACACTCAGTTAAGGGTGGTAAGGCCCGTCAGTGTCTCGGTTCAATACGAGAGTGCATCAACTCTACTGTCGTGTCCAGTCAGACTATCCACGCACTGGGCAGATCGACCTACAGTGGGATCGACCTGTCTGTGTAGGTAGTCGTTGACTGAATTTTTGTGGACGCTTCTCTGTTCACGTTACTATGCTACGGCGCCGCAAACCCTCTAACATAGTAGACATGGACAGATCTGATTCTGAGAAGAGTACAGAAGAGGCTGGGTCTACTACGATGGCAGACTCAAGGTGGTAAGACTGGTTCTCTCTGATTCAAGAGATGTTTATTGTGTTTGTTTAATTTATTTCAGTTATCTCATCTCATCTATCCCTTAGTCTAACTATTCAGCCGTTGGGGCACCACAGAATATCTGACAACCAGTTTTCTCCACCCTTCTCGGTTTTATTTCTGTTCTTCTTAATGTTCCCTTAGTGTCATGCCGGTCCATTCTCTTATATCACCCTCCCATCTTTTTCCGTTGCCTACCCCTCTTTCTTCTTTCCTGGACCGTTCCTTGGTTTCGGTTATATATATGTCAGGGTAGATACTCCAAGTCAAGATATTTGCTTAAAAGACAGTCAGAACTTTTAAACTTTGATTCATGTCACTTAAGATCAATGGATCGATTTGAAATTTCGAAATGGGAAACCACCCTAACACATTAACAGCATCCTAATCAGAGTCGACAAAGACTCCGATCGGGATCTCTACCGGTAGAATCACTAATTCTACCAAATCGGGGTCTCTACCCTGATATATAACGTTCCATGTAACGTTCTTTGCCATTCTTCTCGACCGTTCGCAGCAGCACTGACAGCAAACCTTCATCTCTTTTGTTTTTCTCATAAACGTTCTGATAAGCCGTACCTCCGTCCTTGGCGCCGCACTATATACCATCAAGCTTTGCGGGGGGATTCGATATCCTGTGTCTTGCCAAAAATTTGGGTTTCCGCCAGGTTATTGCATGGTGTTTTGATATCGAATATTGCGTCAAGGCCAGTGCGCCATGTCACTGGGTACAACACACCCTGCCGTATATACAGCGCTACTGTAATGATCGACATCAGGGCGAATCAGTATTGCGTTCCTCCCATGTATGTTGTAGCTTTTACCTATTTCGTTGTAAGCGGCTCTCCACTGAGACTATCTACATATAGTTGGGACAACGCTACTATCCAAGCAGAGGTTAGTCCTGTTTTGGACGTTACTTTAGCTTTTTTATGCGTTTTATCGGGCTTTCTATCTTGTTTTCCTTTGGTATCCGGATACAGCCAGGCACAGGCAGATGTTAGGTCTGTTTCGGACGTTATTTTATGCGTTTTTGCGTTTTATTGGGCTTTCTGTTGTAAAAGCAATTCGCAGGCAGACGGGCCCATAGGAAAAACATGTTGGTTTTCTTCATCCACGCTGCCCTCTGCCCCATTTAAGGCTGACCTCACCATACTTTGTTACACCAAGGATATATAGTGTCCTTGGTTACACGGTGGTCCGTCTGAGCCTGTGTGATATGTGCCCACAAACACGATAATCTCCAAGCAGATGTATGGCGGCGACCTGTTTCTTTGCGGTTAACAAATTTTCTTCTCTTTTCGCCTCGCTTCTGTCTCCTGGGTATAAGAAGATGGTCCACCAGACTAACAACGTAGAGAGGGTATAAGAAGATAGTTTTTACGGCCTGGTGGAGGACTAATTGGCCAAGGGAGCTTGTCCACCATAGAGTTCGTTCCTTCGTTTGCCCACTTAAATAAGGGAAATGTTACCCTTACCGTGGCTCACTCCCCTGGCCAATCACTGACGCTATTTTTGCCGAATCTTAACTATCCATAACACATTAGGAAGGCCTGGTGGAGACTAATTAGAAGAAGCGCAAGAGAGCAAAATAGACAACCGCGGCCCAGAAAATAAACGTACACAACCGTCCAATAAATTGTTTGTAGGGCATTTCCATCAAATAGTTCCTTTTCGTAGTTAATTGGAGTCACTAGATAGGAATCATTATCATGCAAAAGAAGCGTGCCAAACCCCATTGATCATATACTTGTACTAGCATAGAGTGTCTTCACTGTCATATTTATAAAAGTAGATTAGACTCATAGAATTGTTAGATAATAACAATAATTCAACTTTCATTCATGAATAAGTTGCCATACATTGTACCTGCTACAATTGTCGTGCAATAAAGTTCTTCTATACGTATACAAGTTGTTGATTTTCCTGGCAGTCTGCACAAACTGCAGAGTAGACTGTGTCTGACTTGCACAGACATCTAGAAGAGAACACAACAAAGTTATCCCTCCTACCTACTAACTGGTGGATGTATAACGTTATCCACTGAGCGTACTAGCTACGATGCTTACACCGAAAGGGATAAACAAACCAATTACACGATGCTTTCTTGGAAAAACACCAGTGTAAGAAATACCAGAGTTGTGAGGAAGGCGGCGTATATTTAGCTGCGTATGCGTAATGTAATATCAAATGTCCTTCATATATTTTCTGGCCAATCACCTATAGGAACCTTAGAGTTGTCCATTACAATTTAGGGGAGTCCAATGGGATCATAAAAGACAGTGGTAATTAATGCTATTTGATGTTGCCATTTATTCGACTGTTATTTACATATAAAATAAAATACCTATACGTGATCTTTGTGGAATGAAATAACTTATTATTCAACCATTGAGCTCCTAAATATTCCCAGAGTTCACCCCTATTTTAGATATTGGTATAGCCTAAGCGCTTAGATTTCCCACCATTCCCTGCCGTCTGCCAGTTTTTGGCGGGGCGACCATTGTAGGTAGACTTGCGACTGAGAAGGACCAAAATTGTACCGGAATACCGTCTGATTTCCACACATTCCCCGCAGCATGGCCGACTATCTCATCAGCGGTGGGACTGGGTACGTTCCTGACGACGGAATGACCGCATCGCAGCTATTCGGGACCGGGGAAGGGCTGACTTACAAGTGAGTAGAAAATTCATAAACCACCGTTGCGCAACCCACCAGCAGAGGCTACCAAGCAGTTGCTTAGGTCTCCAGTAGTGGTGATAGGTATCTACAAAGTGCTATCCAGCGGGTAGAGTACTGAAGTTGGCCCCATGGCACATGAAAACACCATGCGTCAGAAGAATGTAAAGAATCTCCATACATGCGTAGGTACTCTTGGTGATTGTAAGTTAACGTGGTTGGCTTTGGAAAGTAGGGATGAGAAAAATTTATTATAGATGGACTACGTTATACCTCTAACATCTTTCTGTGTAGTTTTGTGTGTACGTAACTTCTTTTCAGGACTATACAGATTACAGAGGTATAATTTTCTCCACCCCCATTTGAATTTTGATGATCAAGTTCCATCCACACAAATTATTTATGGCAAAATTGATTTGAGCAAAATGGTTAGGTGTAGGCTAGCAGTCATCAGGAAAAAGACCATGCCCAAAAGTATCTATTTCTAAGTGTAAAATAATAAAAAATTATAACGAATGGACATGTAAGGTACCCAAGTTGAATGATCAAGATTAGATAGAACCATGGCAAAATCTTAGATGCCACATGTCTGAATCCCAGAGTCGTTTCTTACATCACAGCATGTGGCGTACCACGTTTAGCGTGACCCTGTCTGACATAGTGGTCCCCAAATCAGGTTGCTGTCCGCTGTGCTATTTTAGGCTGGGCTGGGTGGGTTATGTGGCTAGCGTGGGGTCCCCACAACACTTCATGTTGAATTCAGGAAGGCCAAATACAGTTCAAGTTCTTCCTTCCGGTTCCCTACACGTTATTCAGATTTGCCAGATACACTTTGAAAGTTTGAGTTGAATTAGGGATGTTGCGTGCAAGTTATGTAGAATCAAAACTGATTACGCCGGGCGGAAAGAGGCATGCAGACCCTCCAGGGTAGCACATAGCTGCGGCTGCACCCTGGAGTCTGGATACCCGGGCTATTTATAGAACTACAGCTGATTGTGAAATAACTGGTCTTGTGCAATCAGCACGGACATGATACAAGCGTGCATTCATGTCTCCACAGTCCACATGTAGGTTAACATATAGGGTCTTGAATGAACAGGGGTCTAACTTGGTGTGGGTGTGCTCAAAACATACCGCTACAGAAATTTACTGTCAGAGACTCTTATTAATGACATACTTTATCGCAAATCCATACCTGATAGCTAATTACAAGAGACAATTACACACAGATATGATATCGTAAAAGGTGTCTAGTCTTTATAGATGTAACTGATGTTTCTATGTACATTACTGTGGGATTTGGTTGTTATTTATAACTTAAGTCCTCAGTCAATGCTATATTATATGAAAAGTGACTTCAATTTACCTTGCACTTGTTGAACCATTATTTTACTTGTGTCCCACATTCTGTTTCAAAGTCTCACTTCTGAGATATAAATACATCAGCCACAGTGATTAGCATCGTTAAAGAAAAATCTTGTTTCCGTTTTTGTTCCAGTGATTTCCTCATCCTTCCAGGGTTCATAGACTTCACAGCAGAGGAAGTGGTAAGTTGGAAAAAACCTAGTTTGGGTGTTAATCTGGTTTATAAAACATGTAAGTAATGGATACAATTACTGCACAAGTTTTGCACTGTTTGAAGCACTTGTACTGTAGAAACACAATGGGAATTTTAGATACATGTCGCAGTGTACATCTATAATCTAAATGCAAAGCAAACATACCCTAGATTTATCAGGAAATCAAATTTGTTGTTTGAATGCTGCTTGTTTTTAATGACAATTGTTTTGTGATGAAAGCACAAATGTGTATTGACTTTAGCCTGGTGTGTATTTGTATATCAAATAAATAAATAGCATATGTCAGGGTAGTTTTGTTATTGATCGTTATCCTCTGATATATGAATATCTTAGTCTGTAGAGTTTGTCACAGAAATGACTGTAAAATCTTACCTCCACCTGTTGACAACAGCAAGACCTCCAATTGCCAGTTTGTGGTTCACAGGTACCTCTAAGTGTAAAGGCTAGAACGTGACTGTGCCCCCCTCCCCACCACATTGAGAAAGCCCTGTGACCTTGACCTCAAGAATACCCCCTGCTCATTTACCTCCCAAGTCCTCCCTGAGATTTGAGTCAGATCTTCAGCGTAGATATAGCTCTTCTGATGCAGTCTCTCCCGGTAGAAAGCAGATTTTTTATTTCTTTTTCTCTTGAGGTAATGCAACACATACCCTTCAGCTCATTCTGGGCTCTGTCGTTCTCTCTGCTACTCTTCACTATAAAATAATGTGCTTTCTGATATGTGTACATGTACTTAAAATACTTGCCTTTTTCCCTCTGCTATGATCTGATCTCCAAGCAGATCCAAGGCAGTATCCAATTGGCCAAGCATTTGGATACTACATGTACTTTGCCACTGTAGGATCTGCTTGGAGAATACGATAAGCAACCCTTTTCAATCTTCACACACCTATGTAGACACACCTGTGTAGATCACTAGACTGCTCATTAGACCGAGAAATGATTCCTGTAACCTTCTTCTTAAACCTTCTTGATACTAGTACTAGTCACCCAATAATCCCTGGTCATACGTGCAGTGAAAGTACCCAACCAACGTCCAACAAACTGTGTTATGCAATAGGGCCTAGGAAAAAAAAAGTTGTGTTTCCGGTTACCCGACCGACCCTATGAAAAAGTAAAAAAAACCCCGACCCTAGCCTTTTTTGGACCGAAACAAAAATCCAGACTTGTTACTACCGATGATCACTACATACAAGGAGGCCTGCCAGGAAAATGAACATCCAGCATTAAAATAAAAGAGATTTACCTTAGTTTCCGCCTCTCTCATTTTGCAACAATATTTTTCCATATTTTCTATACCGATAGTCATGTAGGAATCAAAAAGGAGAAGTTTACAGGCTGCGTATTGGTTCAAATCGGACCGAAAAATTTCACTCGAGCGGCACCACATGCCCAAACTGGCCATGGGACGCACGTAAATTTTCACTCGAGATGAGAAATTAGCGCCCAACAAAACGGACTGTTAGGTTCCCATTGCTATATTACTCTTGTTTACTTGTGGTCAACTTTCTTTCTTCGATTGAATCGCGTAAAATACCAAGGAAAATACAAAGAAACTTCAGCGATCGGCACGATCGTGGCGCCATTTTGAATCTTGGCCGATCCTCGCGGAACCTCGCGAGACCTCGCGAGAGTTTGCAGTTCGACCAATAACCGCTAGAGGGCGGATATGCAATCCTGCAATGTGATTGGTTGGAAACTTTAATGTCCTAATTTATTCGGTTCTCTTTGTATTAATGATATCAGGTTTTGATAGCAATAGGATCTAGTGGACTAGAGGAGAAGTTTAAATATGTATTTTGTTTAATATATTTTCTTTAATAAAGTGTTCAGTTCTGTTTAGATCTCAATTGTTTAGATCTTTGTAGTGGTCTTAGTAATTCAAATACTAGATTTGCAAAATTATTCTGTACTGATGCTACACCGTAAATCATAGGCTACTAGTATATGTAATTACTACTGTACAGAATCAGGTACAGGTACAGGTCCGGACCTGGACCTGATCCTCTGGACCTGGACCTGGACCTGGACCTGAATGAGCCGGACCGGTACCCACCCCTAGTTACTATATACAAACAAAGAATTTTACGATCTGTTTAGTACTGCCCAATTTTCTGTGTAGTACAAACAGATCATACGTTCATTGTCCCGGCTTTGACTAAAAAAAAAAAAAAAAAAAAACGGGAATCCCTACCTACCGACCCTAATTTTTTCTGGACTGTAATAGGAAACACAACATTTATTTTGTTAGGCCTAGCTAGTATGCCATAGTTCTTTTGTTTCCTCCTTTTCACTTGTGTCCATATATGTCATGGCATTGTATAGACTTGTTGCATGTTGTAGCGAGCAGTAGATTGGTAAATATGTTTTCCCTGAACTTGAATGAGATATACCTGTGCCAGTGTGCCTGTATCTTTTCATATCCTTGTCTTGTATATGCTCCTTTATACTTCAGTACATTGTTGGTGTGTAGTCCTGTAGAGTTTTTCTGTAGAGTTGTAGACTCTCTGAATGTACTAGCCTAGTAAGTATGGTCGAGAAAATTTGATAGATAGAACTAATACATGATTTTGTAGTTGTATAAAAAAAGAAAAGGCATGTAACAAAAAATCATTGAAGAATGTGATGCCTTACTTATTCATGCACTTTAATAGGAATGTTTGAAACTTGTAGGAAAGAACACTGGAAAGAAATGTAAACAGTATTATGATAGATGACATTTTCTTTCATACTAATCATGATGTAGTTCATATTCTGTTTCTCTTTGTGCTGCCAGAAGTGTACTATTCCAGCTCATGCCTGCATGACATCATGTATTTTCCATGTATCTCTGTTGTTTTTTCCACACTGACACCCTGCCCGTTCTGCTGTGTGCTTGACACAGAGAGTGGCGACTAACGCTCCAAGTATCCTAGCGAGTATTGAATCCCCCTGCACTCCTAACTGTCCGGTGCACACAGAGGTACGGCTTGCTGTCAAACCCCCGTCCTGTCACCTTCCTCCCTGTGCACAACTGTGACTTGAACATGCTGTTCCAGAAAGTTTGGCTTGGCCAGGAGAAATCACAGCACAATCAGATTGTTTGAGACTGGTGGTCTCTGGTTATGTTGGCCATCATCAGTGGTTACAATTCTCTGTCACCAACGCCGTATTGCACCATTAGTTAATAAAAAAAAAACACGCTGTGCTTCACCTCAGTTGAGGATGACAAAAGAAGAAAAAAAGTCACCAAAACATGCACAGTAAATTGTGTATATTTCAGTGCAAAGGCTGTCATTGCTGGTTATGGTATCACTACACACCTCCAATAACTGAGAGTCTTATTTCTAGGAGTCCAACAGTTTTCAGCAGTCACATCGGATAATGATAACTTTAAGGTTCACATAAATTCTGTTCTTTTACTAATCTAAACATACTTACGTATGGCTGCAGCTTTTCTGGAACAGCCTCCCCGTGACCCCTAACCTCTGTGCTGTGCCAGTCTGTGCAGAAGTGTTGTAAGCCTGTTTGTGTGGTTCAAACACCTCCAGTTTAACACAAACATTCACAGCACTGTTTGGGGTGAATAGCTCACTGGTGGGCTGTTCCAGACCAGGCTGTTGAGTGTTTTGTTTCCAGTTGATGTGAATAAACTTTAGTGCTCCACAATCGTACAGGGTACAATGTTCTTATGGGTTGTGAAATGTTTACAACACCTGGGTTTATAATAGGCAGATATACAAGCTGAACATGATGTTTTTTGAACTGAATACAGCCAAGGTCTTCCAAGTATAGGTAAAACAAACAAAAAATTGCTGTCTGGGTACCAGAGGGCATCCAGCTCCTGGTGCATCTTGGCTGTTTCTATGGTTACCTGCAGACGTGCCTCCAGAACATAGTGATGTAGAAGTAATGGTTGAGACAGCAGTGATGATGAAGCTCCAGCAATAGGAAGAACTGAGGAAACAGGAGTTTATTTAGTAGTTAAAGGTGTTTTGTACACCTGTGCAGTACAATGTTTCACCTACCGGTATTATTGGATTATGAGTGGTTATCACTGTACCAACCATGATTCTTTCCAGATTTGCCGTACCTACCCTGACGCTAGTCTAGGTTATAGTATGTCTAGTGGCGCATCATCTTTTTGAATCAGACTTTGTAGAATTTGTAGTTGTACTTTATGTAAAAGTAGCCTGTCCATATTAAATTTCTTGGAATTTGACATTGTAAATAAACCATACTTCCGCATAAATACTTGATGAATGAATACGGATGTATACTCATATATTATTTAACCTTGATCATACCAAACTGCTATACATCATCATGATCATGTTTCTCTGAACCAGTAGCAGCATACAGACTTATTATAGGTGTGGAGTAACTGGTAGCAGGTTATGATGGTAGCTTAAGTTGTTTTGGCTTCTGTTACCGATTCACCAGGCTAACGTATAGTTTGAGAATAATAAGTTTCTGTCTCCAGCAGGTTGCATGTAAATGACTCCGTGAATAATTTCATCAGGTTGGCAAGAGACTGTGTAACTTATAAGAAGGTTCTTTATTCAACAACCTTGAAGTTTTCACATCCGGCATTTCGGCGACCTTTTTCAGGGCAACATTGACGGGTTCTGATTCGTATTACAGCTAGATGTTGTCCTGAAGAAAGTGACAGACGGTCACCGAAACGTCAGAAGTTAAAAAACCTACAGATTGTTGAACAAAGAACCTCCTTATACAGTCTGTGCCTAATTATTGTTCTTGTATGTATAATGTACAGTATGAGCTGTGCACGGTGTATATGGAGCATGGTCTCCAGGATCTTGCCACTGTAAACATGTTTGTTTGTTTGTTTTATGTGAAGAATCGTTGTGCCCCTACAGGACCTGACGTCCGCGATGACAAAGAAAATCCAGCTGAAGGCTCCGCTGGTGTCGTCCCCCATGGACACTGTGTCTGAGTCCGACATGGCCATCGCAATGGCAGTAAGTATGCCTTTTGTTCTGAAGATGTAAGACTCTATAACCGTACATAAACAACAATAGCTTACCAACAAGCTTTTGGGCAGGGCTCGGACCCTTCTCAAGTTGAAATGGACACGGAGTCCAAGTCCGACATGGCCATCGCAATGGCTGCCTTATATTCTCTGTAAAAAGGTAAAGGTAGTCTCACAGCCATTTTGAGGCCGTAGGGGCAGTGGGTTGTTAATCCACTGTGTCTAGGGCACGGTATTTGGAGGGTGGAGCCCATCCCTCTCCTTCCACTGCCTTGTACAGTACAGCTTGCGTTATAGTTAACAACTCTGACATCGCGAACGCGTGCGTATCGCGATAAGAACGAGTTCCGCTTGAGTTAATGTTTTGACAGGAACGCGATAAGTAGGCGTGGCGCATTCAACTATAACGCGATCGCCAAGCGTCAGGGTTTGCCGAGAACGCGTCTTTCGTACGGCATTCATATGCACGGGGCGGTAAGATCATAGGGAAGTAGGATGGGTACTAATTTAGCTCACGCAGGGCGGGAAATGCGTGGACTACTTGGTGGACTCAACACAACTTGGAAATGTTACGATCTTCCTTCGCTATATCGTCCACGACAAATCCGACGACGACCCAGGAATGTAGCGAACACCGGCACGGGGAGCTTGGAACGACATTGATTCGTCCATAGCATGTTTAGATAAGAATGTTAACGAGTGGAAATAAAGTGAAGTTTCAATAAATGAACATATTTCGTCTGTGTATCGTCGATATCAATGACACCATGTTGCGGTAAAACAAGAAGTGACGCAAGGTAAGCAAATGTTGGTCACTCACGTCCCGGGCACCCGGTCATGCCGACGGGATGGTTCACCAGCCAGCCGGCGCCGATCTCAGTGGAAACCCGGCCGAAAATGAATATCCCCGTAAGTATATACACAATTGTAAGAGGGTTTATGAATGGTAAGATTTAAAATGGTCCGCAAGCCGTGAACGTTCTTGATCGTCGTAATGTAACATACATGTACTAGTATAACCATAACACAACATAACAGTTGTGCCTCGACTGATGATCAGTTCTAATGCAATTCCGGCTCGACTTGAACACAGAAATTTTAAACAAAGATTATATCCATGTCGTTACAAAGGTTCAGTTGACAGAAATTATTTCATTTCGTATCACAAGTCTCTTTAAATCTTGACAAATGTCGCAGGAACGAGTGAGTACGACGTGAAAGTAGGTACAATCAACCTCCTTGATACAATAAGCTTAGATTGTACTACCACAACACGGCACGCTGCATGCCATGATGGGGGCGTTTGAAATCTCTTGCCGCCCGGCCAGTGGGCGGGGTCCCGGTCTGTGCTGTGGTGGGCTTGCCGCCACTCTGTCTAGCTCGCTGAGCACGTGTTGGGAACGCATCGTGGGAACCGCCCCAGCGAAGTAAAGCTTTCCATTGACTGGGAAATGTTTATTCCTTTGATTTTGTGACATAAGCATTACTTACGAGATATTTTTTTTATAACATTTTCACTTGCTCCCATTCAGAATCTCAAGTCCCAGTAGCCCTTTGTTGTTGTTTTGGATTCGGTGTCAAATTTTAAATACTTCTCCGCCTCGATGATTGTTGCTCTCCAGGGGGGGGGGGGGGGGGGTCAATTGGGCTAAGAACTGTTCGGCGCCTTTCGTACCTTTCAAAATTAATGCCCTCTTTACCGATAAAACCAATATTGGAATATTGTCCTTTTTCACAAATCTTTATTGACCATTGCTTACTTGATCGCCAACACTCGCCAAAGCTGTACGTTTTGCTGCACTTGCCTTACCTTTCGTTGCGGTGGTGACGTCTTGCGAACCGGCTGCGACCCGCGGCGAAAACAGCCGTGGTTTCAGCAAATATGACAAAGAAAGTGGCATGCACAGACGCATATTTTTATTAAAAAAAGAGGTAGGTAGGTGTAGAAACTTACATGTTGATCAATATGAGGTAGCGTATAAGTTCTTAGCATCTCAGTTCTTGATGGAAGGTTCTCCTTACCTGCGTTTCTGAGTCCTATCTTCCGGCCGATTAGCCCAACTTACCTGCGACATGTGGATGGAGGACCGCTGGCCGATCGCCTTGGTCAGAGTTTCCCAGTCAGCTTGTCTTATAAATATTTGTAAATAGATTATGCCACAGTCTACATCATTTTATTACATCAAGCATACAGTAGCGGTATAGAATATCTCTTGATTCGGACGGTAAGTAGCAGGCTGCTACAGGCCGCCGGATGGCCAGGCATGGCGGCGGCGACTTGTGGCTGTTGGACCGCCGGACGATCGTCTCCCCCCGCGGATCGGCATGGTGAGGTTGCCCAGTTGACCTAATACTTTGAAAAAGTGATACCATACCATTATTCAGAATAATAAAGCTATAACATATGTTTTTATCCAATTTGGCGTGAAAATACCCCCGGAAAATTAAAAGTATTTATGGCCAAAATTGTCGAAGACTGCACGTCCGCGGCATAATGTTTGCAGGCGCCCGCGGGGCTGGCGGCTAGTCGGCACTTTGTGAGATAAATTTTCTTACGGCTGTTGACTTGTGCAACATTATAGACGCACTAAATTTTTTGTTGAAAATTGTACATGTAGTTGTAGTTGTACCCATATCTGTATCGACACGAGAGAGGTGCCAACATCGCTACATGACGCCGTTCAATGTGACAAGTCGGTATTGTCTTACTGGCTGGTAAAACAAACATGAAACCTGACCCCATCTCATTAACTTTGCGTCTGCCGATCGGGAACGCGTAAGGGTTTAACTCTATCGCGACATCGCCACAACTCTACCGCGTTTGGGTTAATTCGGGTTTGCGTTATGCATAATGGGTAACGCGTAAATGCATAATGCGGAACGCGTGCGTAACGAGACTGAATGTTAACTATAACGCAAGCTGTACTGTACCTCCCCAACCGAAGTCAGGTACCCAGTTACACCTGGGTGCGGCTACAGTCATATACACGGCTACAGTCATGTATAAGCCTTATGTCCGTTGAATCCTTCTTAGGAATGGCGCCGAGCGCGCTGACAATGGTCGGTTTTGTTGTGCTTTGTTCATAGTTTCCTTTACGCAGTTCTTCGCGAAGTTGCGCTTCAACTTTAACTCGAGTTGTAGGGTCAGTAGCAGATTTGTAATTATCGCACTCCGCAGGGGTGATGTCTTGATCCTCAGATATAATCCGAAAACCGTCTGACAGTCCGTCTAAGAGAAAATCCTTGTCTTCGTCCTCCGCCAGTTCTGAAGCCCATGTCGCGAGGTGTAAAGGACTGTCCACTATTTGCTATATCTTCGCCCGCCTGGCATGCTCGCACTGGGGGTGGGGTTCACCGCAGCCCGGGGTGATGCAAACATGCGCATACTGACATGTGCCTGAAGGCCGCCTGCACCCGCCGGGGTTCTGGAAGTTCAAGCAGATTTCCTGACCCTCTGCCGTCTTCGCACGGGATGGTGTGGGCTTGCGCTGCTGGGTTCGGGTTGGTGGTGCCATCCTGGTCCTCAGGAAGCGGGAATGAAGATGCTCGGAGTCCCTCCCCCAGCGGAAACCGTTCCGATTCTGTAGAATTCTATACTGGTTGTCATACAGCATCACGGACGGGACGTCAAACACCTCGAAAAGCTCCGACACTTTGATAGTGTATGCCAGATAGTCTTCTATGTCCTGTTTTGTAGCTAGTTTGCCGGATTGAATGAGCTTGGCCATTATCTTCGCATTGGCCGCAGACCAGGCCGGTATCTTGATAGTCTCTACCTTAGGCCGTGAGCGGGAGGTGCGGAGGATGATTGACGTGTTCCCGTCCCGCGCTACCTCGTGGTCACTCTCCGGTTGCGAGAAAGAGTCAACGAATTCTGGAATAAGCAGCGGTTTCTCACCTTTTTCCGGCGCGCTGTTGTTGAGATAGAAGGACTGATCGTCGGCTGCGACTTTGTTGAGTCCTGTAGCGTCCGCCAGCAGGTCATCTGCGCCTTCTACCTGGGCCAGGAGGGCCGTCAGTTCCTGGTCCGTCTTGAGATCGTCCAGGGTTACCTTCTTCGGCTTGGCTGCCCCGGCCGTCGCCCCGGCCGCCGTCTGCAGCTTCCTGGTTGCCCGGCAGAGGAGGGCGTACTGCCCTACGGACAGGTCCAGGTCCCTCAGCATCTCAGCCGTGACGCACATAAGGGCTTCCTGCTCGTGAAGCTCTGCCTTGGCCATGGCCTTGACGGTGTTAGGAGTTAGTTTCGAGGCCTCGGCCCACTCTTCAAACTCGAAGGCTGACATTTCGCGACCGCTTCTGCTGCTTGCAGGACGGGAAGTGACCCGGCCTGCCACCCGCTCGTCTGCTTCCAATTAGCTACGCCCACGGAGTGGATCAAAACTCAAATAAACAAAGTCTATTTACACAGTAACGAGACTGAATGTTAACTATAACGCAAGCTGTACTGTACCTCCCCAACCGAAGTCAGGTACCCAGTTACACCTGGGTGGAGTGAGGAAATCTGTATAAAGTGCCTTTCCCAAGGACACAACATCGAGCAAGTTTAGTCATGATACCAGTCCCAACTGCTGAAGAAGTTTGAATCATATTCACTGTTTTTTTGTTGTTTTTTCCAGCTGACAGGAGGCATTGGCATCATCCACAGCAACTGTACTCCAGAGTTCCAGGCCAACGAGGTTAGAAAAGTCAAGGTAAGACAAAGAGCAACCAGTCATTTCATGGTTTCGTACCTCCTTTAGCGATCCACATGTTCATGTAGTTCATGTTCAAGTCCCAATTTAGTTTAAGTGTAGAAACATAAAGTTCAGCCATTATTTCATAAGCTTTGATTATTGTTAAATTGCCACTGTAGAAATATTAGCATGGTTTCATCATGGACCCAATCATCTTTTAGGATCATTGATTAAGACAGTACATTAGGCAGTTCAGGATTGTGGTTTATTGTGGATCAACTCTCCTTTAGCTGCCTACTCATGGGTGGGAGCTATTCTTCCAGGAGAGGGTAGGACATGAAAATGCATTGACATACAATTACATTGCAATAGTTATTAAAAAAGACGTGTAACATCGCATGTGCTTTGCTTACTCATATCCCTCACATGTTTAGTAGACCTTGTTTAAACTTCCCATGTGATCGATGACAACCCATGTGGTAGGGACTACTATAGTTCTGTTTCAGGAGGAAAGGCTTTGTTTCCCTGTACTTTACCTTGATGTTTAACAGACTTGAATGTTGTTTTTTCTGCAGAAATACGAGCAGGGTTTCATCATGGACCCGATCGTGCTGAGTCCGGAGCACACGGTCGGTGACGTGTGTGAGATGAAGAGGAAACACGGCTTCTCCGGAATCCCCATCACCGAGAACGGCAAGCTGGGAGGGAAGCTGCTCGGGATTGTCACGTCACGGGACATCGACTTCATGAACATAGACCACCATCACATCAAGCTCCGAGATGTGAGGCTGATTTATTTATTCACAAGCTTCCAAACAAACGGGCAGGTGGAACGCAGATGTCTGTGCAGTTTGTTATGATAATATACAATAGTCAAGGGATATCCACTCATGAACATCAACCACCATCACATCAAGCTCACAGATGTGAGGCAACAAATACTTGGTCTTGGTTTTACATAGCCAGACCTACACTACAGTACACGCTTCGAGTGTTCCACTGCCCTCGTCTATAGTGATTTTTTCATAAGCAGCCAAGTGCCCTGTGGTGCGCACATGTGCACGGCATGTAGTCATTTTTCCGTACTCATTTGATTTAGTCATAGAGCAATTGCTATATCCAGTTAGCACAGAAAAATACCCATTGAACTTGATGGAAATACCTGCTGTTTGTTACTCTGCTAGAGGTTTGTTTATTTATTTACCCCACCAGGTGATGACTCCGTTTGAAGAGCTGGTGGTCGGACATGCCGGGGTGTCACTTAAGGAGGCGAACGAGACGTTACAGAGGAGCAAGAAAGGTGAGGCCCAGGTGCCGTTACTTTCCGGAAGGGAAGTATTGTTGATTGTAGTTTACAAAAATGTATGGTCTTTATTCATGTGTACTGGTACATGTGTATAATTTATAAACCAGGCTATCTTGTGCAGGTATGTTTAATGGTTAAAAATGCTATTTTGCCAAGTTTCTTGCTAATGTATTTTGCTGTTTAGGGAACAAGCATCAGCTTTGAGTGCATTTTGTACCTGCAGTTAATCACAGAATCCGTTAAAGGATCAAAATACAGCAACGAAACTTACATAATGTATGAACAAACTTTATTAACATTGTCAGTTATTTGCTTTGGCTAAGGGCCAGAGCATTTGACAACTTTCGGGACTAGCTGACATTCACAGGAAAACTGCCTGTAATAATTAAGTAAGAACGTTGCAATAGGATGTCCAGGAGTTGAATAACCTTGTTTTTTCCCCAGGAAAACTGCCTGTCGTAAGTAAGGAATAGCGTTGGTATGAGATGTTCAGCAGTTGAATAACCTTATTGGTTTGTTTTTCCCCAGGAAAACTGCCCATAGTGAATGAAAACGACGAGCTCGTCTCCCTGATAGCCAGGACGGACCTGAAGAAGAACAGAGACTACCCGCTGGCGTCGAAAGACTCCAAAAAGCAGCTGCTCTGCGGAGCTGCCATCGGAACGAGGGAAGAGGACAAGTACAGGGTGGAACTGCTGGTACAGGCGGGGGTGGACTTGGTCGTGCTGGTGGGTTGATGTTTATTTGTTTATTTCTGTGTTTTTCAAATCTTGAATTTCTCTCAGCAATGAATGACGAGCAGTTCTGAAAGCTAAACTTTGGTTGCTGCACCTCTTAAGGAGAAGGATTGATGATGATATGTTCTTTTATCAGGGTAACACTCTTACTGACTGGGCACTGCTTTTCAGAGAGACATAAATTATATAAACAATGCAACAATATATATGTCACAGGGGAGATTGGAATCCAGAGGAGATTGGACGTTTTTTTTAATGATTGTTTCTAACCTTAAAATGTGATGCATACTACTCACTAGTTTTTTAAGTTAGCTATAGACTAAGGTTACTGTCACTAGTGAGTAGTATGCAGCACATTTTAGGGTTAGAAACACTCATTAAAAACCTTGATTCCAGTCTCCCCTGTGACATATACAAATGTACAAGACAAGAACAGAACTGTGCATAAGATATCAAAATCGTTATCCATAAAAGCGATCGTATTCATGCCAGGTTGGTCGTAAGGGTTTATTATGTACATGCCTAGGCACATAGCAGGCTTTACTAGTCTAGTATCCACCTTCCTAAACCCAATGCAAATGCTCAGAAAAAGCAGCATCTTGACAGAATGTTTAATACGTTGTTCTCCTATGTGTTAATGTCTTTCCATTTTATAGACCTGGTATCCATATTTAACTCATTTTATATTCTAATGATTCTCAACTGAGCTCAATAAGCACTACATTTTTTAACTTTCTTGTTTTTATTTGTAAATGCCAACATAATTCAGACTGAAAAAGTCTGCAAAGAGGTATGAGAATAAAGTTTCAATACCTGGAATGGTTTGAAATTGTCATTTTTTTTAATGGTTTGAATTTTTTTCCCCTTGTATATGCCTTATATTGGCATATAGTATATTGGTGTATAAACCTCATGAAGACTTGACTTTTATCACTTCTTTTGTAAATGTTCTGTATATTATGCATATTCTGTACAATTTCTAGTGTGGCATGTAGTTCTGTACAATAAGGACCATAGGTAGAGTAGCTACAATGAAAATTGTTAAGCTACGAATGATACATATTTTCGTGAATGCCTCACCCTTTGGACATAGTTAACTGTTTTTGTAATCTTTCCTAGGACTCGTCACAAGGCAACTCAATTTACCAGATCAACATGATCCGCTACCTGAAACAGAAGTACTCAGAACTGCAGGTTATAGGGGGAAACGGTGAGTCTACAGATTTGTGATCATAGCTTTTTTCAATTAGCTCACTGGTGAAGCTGCTGGTAGAATAAGGAAAAAAAAAGTGATCTCGATCCAGTTTTAGCTCACTGACTGTCTTCCACTGTGTACAGTATTTACAGGTTCACAGTACAGTAACAATGAACAGTGGACCACAGCTTAACGTCCCATCCTTAGGACTGTGACCCTTTCCAGTAGTATGCATGTTGGTTGAGCGACAACAGCTGGGATTCGAACTCCCAACCTCATGGTCCCGAGGCAGAGTCGCTAACCGCTGGACTATTTAAAAAGGCACACAAAGATATTTCTAAATTTCTAAAGGAGAGGAAGTTGCTCCAAGGAAACATGTAGAAGTCTTCTTTTTCTTGCAGTGGTGACAGCGGCGCAGGCTAAGAACCTGATTGATGCAGGAGTGGACGGTCTGCGTGTGGGGATGGGCAGTGGGTCCATCTGTATCACACAAGAAGGTGAGGATATACATGTACCCCCTCTGTAGCAATGGGCATTCCAGCCATGTGGATACTGTACGTAAATGTGTTTGCTTTTGCAAGGGTTTTATTTCGTGGTATGAGGGAAAAGGAGGTTTTGGCAGTGTTTGAAGTGCGCAGTTACAACAATTCTGTAGTGCAATAGAAGTATAAACATTGGCAGAGAGGAACACTATGTAGTACAGAATGCATAAATCTTAATACTGGTTTTCAGTAGAAATTTAAAATCCTTTGTGGCAGACGTAGAGGATGAATTTACGACTGTGGACTGTAGGTGCAATTGCAGTCTGATCTACCAGGAAACAATTGTTTTTTTGGGGATTTGATTTGCTCTTGTTTGATTCTGTGTCCATAACAGTATGGTGCACATGTCCTCATAAGGTACACATGTCCATATATGGTACACATGTCAGGAAAAGGTGCACTTGTCCATATATGGTGCACATGTCAGGAAAAGGTGCACTTGTCCATATATGGTGCACATGTCAGGAAAAGGTGCACTTGTCCATATATGGTGCACATGTCAGGAAAAGGTGCACATGTCCATATATGGTGCACATGTCTATGTATGGTGCACATGACTAAACAATTGTAGAGTTCTCTTTGCAGCTATGTTTGCTGACTCCTTGGTAAAGCTGCAATAAGAGTTTGGAGAGATAAAATTTCTGGAGTACAAAACTGACATTGAATATTTCAGTAACTTTAGACATCTTGCCTCTTGTGTTATTCTTATACTTATAGACTTTCTAACACTTTAAACCAAATGTATTGGCAGCTTAACCAATGACAAGCTTAAGACATGCTTTGTTTAAAGCTGATTGTTTTCACAATTCAGATAACTGACCTATGTAGTAAAAGGGTTGTGCTTTAACGGCGCCGTGTGCAAGTACGATCGTACCACGTATGTGACCAGGCCCTAACCTTGAGGCAAAATGTCTAGATCTGCAGACACAAAGAAAAAACTGAAAAGAAGAACAACTACAAAAGAAAAGGTTGTCTGCCATTTTGGATGCTTTCCCTGTCTCGGGGAGCCTACCCTAACGGGCTGTGGTTGTATTGTGTGTACCATTGCAGTGGTGGTGCCTCATGGGGAACCTTCTCCCAGGCAGCCAGCAACCGTAGTTACAGGGAGAGCTCGTAAGTGGGGTGTGCTCTTAGAAAGGCCCTGAAGTCTGCCCTTTTCAGGGGTTTTGGCAGCTCACCCACACATGAGAGAGCACGTCGGCAAAACGTTCTGCGCCTGCGTGAAACCACGGTTTCTGTTGGATATTTGGTCAACGTTGCATCAGAATTTTGTCCGTTGCACCAAGATATCTTTCGTGACACAACATTTGAAAACTACAGCTGTACAGACAGAATATCATCCTTAAATACACAAACACAAATTTATGAGATGCGTTCTGCCAAAGTGCTGTGCACAGTACGTTCTGCCGAAGTTCTACATGAGTGTTTTTAGTGCGAATATCTTTACTCACAGCATGTCATAACTCTACAGGGAACCAAGGCTTGCTGAGATCTGCTCGAAAGTTCATCTGTGTTGGTAGAAGTCATTCTGAAACAGGGTTGAACTGTGATTTCCAACACAAGAAATTGGACTTACCCATATTTTTAACTTACAAATACGATCTACTGCTCATTGAGTCACGTGTGCTTTATGCATAACGTGACGTCACAGAAGTGGTGGATTGCTCATTGTTGAACAGTCAAACTTTCCATATTACAAATTAGAGTTCAAACCAGTTTCAGAACAATCAAAGTGATTTGCCTCTGCCCACATGAGTTGGAATGATACCTGTTGTGATGACTATTTGACATGTAAAGCTTGTGTATATACCTTTCATTCAGCCACCTGTGCAAGAAAAAAACATAAACATGTACCACTACTTGGTCCCCTGTTTCCAGAATAGATGCATCCTAATGATATCTATTCCCACAGGATGACTATGCACGACACTCATTAAAGTCATGGATGTTTTAAACCAACAACCTTCCCATCCAACATGCTTTGGATAGACCATTCTGTGATTGTGTACAAAAATCTTTGTTAAACTTCAGACCTTTTACTGTCTTCAGTAATTACATGGAAGAAAAACGTTTGACAACATATTAAACTTCAATTTGTTTTTGTTTTATGGATGTCATCCATATAATCAAATCAGTATGGCCTTAGTGCAGAAACCATGGTGTGATATGGCATGTTGAAGGAAGAGCACATACATGTACCTCTTGCATGGGTTAAGCAGAAAAACTGAGGAAAGAAAAAATTTGTATGGTTCATACCTGTCCCCCCTTCACAGTCATGGCAGTGGGACGGCCCCAGGGCACGGCGGTGTACAAGGTGGCGGAGTACGCGCGCAGGTTCGGAGTTCCTGTGATCGCTGATGGAGGGATCTCAACGGTTGGACACATTACCAAGGCTCTGGCACTAGGAGCCTCCACAGGTTAGGGGTGTTTACTTGGTGCATGTTATGTATTTGGGTTGCATGTGTGTTATACACTAGCTCATGGCATTTCTCATTACTTTCGGAAAAGTTTGAAATCTCTGATATTCGTATTTAGGAGTGTTTTGCTTGAAGTACTATGTGTTTTAAACTACATGTCTTGCACAGATTTCCATTGCTAACAGCTGACCATTATATATCTACCTAAGAAATTAGACACAAGCATTAAGAATCCTGTCTAGAGTGACCACCTTTCCAGATTGACCAGATTTTATCGGTCCCCTGAGTGGTCTTTTTGGGCAGGTTTGAAGAGATTCATCCATCAGATATATATCACAGTTAGTAGAATATTCATCAATCAGTGACGATTTTCAAAAGTTAAAGACAAATTTTTGACGTCTACTGTACGTCTTTATCATAGAGTGACCTAGTCTCCCGAGAACACGAGACTAGGTGGAGACTTGTGCAGATCTTCTGGCTTCCCCCACCTCCTTACAGAGCAGGGGTAAGAAGGACTTGGGTAATCCTCTTGGGCAGTTTTGACTGTATTTCATTTAACGGTTTTGATGTTGAGGATGTGTTTGTGTTTCCCAGTGATGATGGGGTCGCTGCTAGCTGGTACATCGGAGGCGCCGGGAGAGTACTTTTTCCAGGACGGGGTCCGACTGAAGAAGTACCGGGGAATGGGGTCCCTGGAGGCCATGGAGAAGGGGAAGGCCTCGCAGAACAGATACTTCAGGTGGGGATTCATAGATATAACAATCTTTGTTGCATATTTATGCTCTGAAGGGCTAAGTGTAAAGAAGACCACATATCTGTGGGGTGTAAAATTATCTCATCATTTTAGGGGTTAAAATAGGCGTGTTAAATACTGAAATTTAAAAAATATTAAAGCACTACTGTGGATCCATATTTCCAATACTGTCTTCAATTAAAGATAAAACATTGTAGGATCTAGACCCACTTTTTTAATGATTGGTTGGTCGGTTGGTTAAGTATAGATTCAGAGCTATTCCCACCAAGTAGCCTGTTTTTAACGGTGTTGTATCTGTGCATCGATTCCAACTTACAATCATTATGCCAGATAGAAAATAAGACTATGGTCTTTAACCATCTCCCTGCTACCTATCCCCTTAACCAGTCCATATTTGGCACTAATTGGCTACCTTAGCAGGCTGAAGGTTAAGTCATCATTTGTCCCTCCTGCCCCCCAGTGAGAGTGACAAACTGAAGGTTGCCCAGGGTGTGACGGGGTCGATCCAGGATAAGGGTTCGGTGCACAAGTTTGTTCCGTACCTGATCGCGGGAATCCAGCATGGCTGCCAGGACATCGGCGCCAAGAGCCTGTCCTCACTCAGGTACGTGCAGCTTTCCTCGTCTTCAAGACGCAACTGTTTTGTCTTTCTTAACCCATGTTATCTCAGATAGGGCCTAAGGACAGCTTCTTAAAGCCTGGGCTCTGGTCATGATCACTGCCTGATCAGACTTTACTTTAAAGCACCACTAACGAGGATGCAGTATTGTTAACTCCTAACTCCATTGCATGCATCGTCTGTTGTTTTTTAAATGTCTTCTAGCATTTGAAGCATATCACCTTTTTGTTCAGATAGCTGGTAACAAACATGACACTGATGACCATGTTATGATACATAAGGTAAAAAAGGAAGTTAAATGATGATGATTGAGAGCATTTAAATAAAACAAAAGAACACAGCTGGACAAGGCACAGTGTGACTTGAAAGCTATAAATGTATGCATGAATGTACCGGTAACTTCATTCATTTATTGTATTTATTGGTTGCATTCATTTTACCATGTGTTTGTATCATGTGTTTTATAATGACTGGAGCACATCAGCTAAATCTGCTGCCTGGTGCTATACCATGTATTGCTGTTGTGATTTGAATAATGATGTTTATTGCATATTCATGTACAAAGGGCTAAATGCACTGATAACCACATGTGTTGTATTGAACACAAAACACGAAACCCTACACTTATACTAATATATACTAAAATATAAATACACTTGTGTGAATCTAATAATTGACATATACCGTACAACCTAACAAAATGTTACGTGTTTTCAAAATGTAGTTGACAATGTGCATGTTATATTTGTTGGTTCTCAGAATCACTGCTCAAATTAAAAAAAAAAAATCACTTGACATGGTTGAAGCCTGCCCCACTAATATCCTCCTGGGAAGCATGCTCTTTGCAAGCCTGCAGTCTCATCAAGACTTGCTAGGGGGCTCTCTTTAGCGACACCTGTGCCATATTTGTTCTCCCTTAGAGCGATGATGTACAGCGGGGACGTGAAGTTCCAGAAACGAACGACCTCGGCCCAGATGGAGGGCGGCGTTCACGGGCTCCACTCGTAAGTAACCTTGTCCTTGACCTTGGCACTGACTCTCGGTTCTCTCCCCAGGTCAATGATGTACAGCGGTGAGCTCAGGTTCGAAACACGCACAGTGTCCGCACAGGTGGAGGGAGGTGTACATGGGCTGCACTCGTAAGTACACGTGATGTCGTGCCACAAACGTGGGCCTCCTCTGCTTCCCTAGCCTGTGTTACACAATCTCGCCCCATCAGAAGCTGATTGGGCTTCCTCCCCGAGAGCTTGTGGCCATACACCTCTAACTCCAGAGAAACATCCCCAGAACTAGCAACAGTTCTCAGTCTGACAGTTGGTCCACATTAGCAAAAAAAAATGCATGAATCAACAGGATTAGGATGTTTCCAATTCTCCTGACTTAGAGGTGTTGGTCATCAAACTTCTAGGGGCCTGACCAGTGGAAGGGCTGACAGAAGAGTGCTGTAGTCAGGCTACTGCTTCCCCAGTCTTCCCTCTGGCTACACTGGGTTGCCGGTTTGGTGTTTCTCTCCTTGTTTGGCGTGTACAGGATAGAAAGTGTGCTTTTTGTGACCATTGGTTCCTGGTTGTGCTCCTTTCCTCTCCAACATAGCCTGCTTGTTCCACATCTCATTATAAACTGTATCTCAAGACAGTCACCCAGGCTGTTTTTCTGCTTTCTGGAATGTGTGATTCCAACTACGGAGTGAACCTATATTACCTTGTCAGCCTGAAGTTCCAAATAGTGAGTTTGTTTTTTCTGCAATCTCAAAGGCTTTCCTGAAGGTTTTTGCAGGCTCTTATTTTGAGCCCTGCTGTTTTTTAACCTTAGAACCTTTAGCTCTAATAGAACCTTGAGTTCTAATAGAACTATGGAACCTTCCATTCTGATAATAGAACCTTCCATTCTGATAATAGAGCCTTCCATTATGATAGAACCATAGAACCTCGAGTTCTTATACTAGTTATAGAACTATAGAACCTTCCATTCTGATACAACTATAGAACCTTCCATTCTGATAGAACCATAGAACCTTGAGTTGTAATAGAACTATAGAACCTTCCATTCTCATAAAACTATAGAACCTTGAGTTCTAATTGAACTAAAGAACCTTGAGTTCTAATTGAACTATTATAGAGCCTTTAGCTCTACTGTTGTAGAATGTTCCTCTCTTCCATAGTGGTCTCTACACAAAGTCTCGTAACTCTGGTGTTGATGAGTCCAACTCTCCGCCTGTTTTCCTATCTGGCTAACTCTCCAGGTCTAACATGTTCACTGTTTTTTCTAAAAAGAAAGAAGATGGAGCAAAGCTGAATGCTTCAGGAGTTTGTGAACATCAGTTATGTATGTTGGTATTCGGTATTGTAAAGGCCACTGGCCAGAAGAGGGGAGTCACAGCAAGCGACAGTATTTGTGTTTCAAATACAGCATGTTGAAATGACCAAATGGCCAGCAAACTACTATCAACTGCTCAAATGCCAATTTTATTCATTTTTCTTACTCTTTTCTTCCAGGTATGAGAAAAGGCTATACTAGAAGAGTAAGAAGACTCTTCCTTCTCTTGTTGCTGTTTTCGTATCCAGTCTATACTTATATTCCAACAACGCTCAGAGATGACATTTATGCACACGTGTATCTCAATGCCCAACTTGCCAGCAACAGTTGTAAGCCACTCTGGGATTGGTCAGTGTCTCCGTCACATGGACTAAATTGACCAATGAGAAGAAGCCATCTATCTTATTTGCATGTCATAATTGTGCTGTAAGCTACATGTAGGGCCACACCAATTTATTTCCTTGGTTCTCAGACATTTTAAGGTGAAAATACAGCAAGCAGACATCATATAAGCAGAGGGCAGGGAGGAAAACTGACTAAGGCATAAACCTGGTCCTCAGGCTTTGTTTTGCCAGGTAAGCATATTTTTTAAAAATCCGAAAACCAACAAATTGAATTGGTGTGGCCTATGAGGGAGTGTGTTGAATCAGTTGTAACCAGGATGAGTAAAGATACTTGTACCTGTGGATCTATTCGTATATCTCATAGGGCTATCTTTGTTGACCTGCATTTATGCACAAGATTGTATGGACTTACTGGGGCTGTACACGTTATATATGCGAGCAATAAGAAGGCTTGCATGAGATTGGTTCATATTTATAAAGTCCTCACATACTGAACTGTGTGGTGAGGTTGACTGTGGAACTCTATATTCTGTGAAGACATCCATGTATTTGTAAAGAAGGACTTTATATTTGTTCCAAATTGTGGCTAAGAAGAGAGATTGAGGTACTATATATAGACGGTAAAATAGCAAGATGGTCGAGTTGACGTTGTATACTTTGTATGAATGGTCAAGCTGTCATCAATGCAATTGTGTTTGAACTAGTAGGAGTGACACTTGGTTTAGTTTGATTTGGAGTGACGTGTCCACATTTACCTGTAGCGGATAGCAGATTTTAGGTGGGATGTAAGCAAAAATGGTCACGTTGGCAGAACGTACTGCGCCTGCGTGAAACCTTGGTTTCTGTCGGATCTTTGGTCAATGTTGCATGATAATTTTGGCTGTTGCAGACGATATCTTTTCATACACAACATTTGAAAACTACAGGCGAGATGTCATCTTTAAATATGCGAACACGACCTTAAACGATACATTCTATAGAAGTGCTGTGCATGTTACGTTCCAGATTTTGCGCAGGCGCAGTATGTTCTGCCGACGTGCTGCAAAATCGACAGGTGCAATCGGAAGGTGTACCAACTGATATGATTCCTACACATTCAGACATTTTCAGAGAGATATAATAACATCGTTGGTATGGTATTGCAAGGAAAAATGTACAAAACCTTTGTGCATTTTCCATCAAGGATATGAAAAAATGTTACAACAACACAACATGTATGTATCACCCTGTCATGTACATTGTGGCCTTGATAGGTGATCTGTGTTTTGGAGCTATTTTGTATCACAACCCTTTGGAGTTGGTTTGATCAGAAACAAACTGTGTCGCTACCCATTCAGTACCTGACTTTGCGAAATTGTACTTTCATCATGATTCCAACAACACAAATGTTGAACTTTATGTTTTAGCCAAGCAGATTTCATTTACAACAACCAACACAAATTGATTGCATTCGATGAACTAACAACAGTATTGAATTAAAAAAAAAACAGACAAAAGTTATGATGATATTACTTTACAAGATAACTGATAAGTTGTATGCCAACATTCCTGGGCTGTTACTGTAAGTGGATTCATTGCTATGGTATTTGAAGTTCTGTACATGTCTATTTACAGAAAGAACCCTGAAACTGAAAAAAAGTCTGAAAGTGTTCACAGCTGTTACTGAAGACAGACCTGGCATGCAATGTTTAAACTGTTTGTTTGCAAGTTAAGGATGCAATGAGGGAAGACTGATTGCTTTTGTTTCTGTAAAATGGAAGTTTGTTCCTTAGAACCACACACTTGTTGGAAAATATGAAACTTCTATATGATGTGATTTGTGAAAACTGATGCATTTATTCACTGTAAAGAAAGGAATATCCAACTTCAGTGCCTGATGCAAGTACTTAAATATTTCAAATATTGAAAAGAGAAGAGATGATATTACGTATATGTCGTACGTTTTGTATGTATTTTTGTGCGGAAGTGTATGAACAAGATGACCCATTGATCTATAGTAGGATGCGATACCGATATTTTGAAGAGTAGATAAATAAAATAGGTAGCGACTATGACGTTATGAATGTGTGTGCTTTTTGTCTCCTGTGTAAGTGTAATTTAGAATGCACCCCATGCACTTCTTTTTTGTCATCCTCAACTGAGGTGAAGTATGATGCTTTTTCAAGTAGCTACTACAGCTCACGTATTTAGCTAAGCACACCGCGTCACCCCTGCACCTTTCGATATGTGTGTTGGGTTCTTTTATGTGCAGAGGTTTGGCACCATAAGCTCCCTCATACAAGGGACCGCCGGCTTCCTGACCTCTGTCTTGTACTAACTCCTACCAAATAACTAGAATCATTGTGGCATCTTTCATTCAACTCTTTTTATTATATTTATTAAAGATGTTTATCCAGCACTGGCAGGTGCAGATATGTTAGTTGGCAGCTGTTGTATCCAGAACTGTGCTTTATCCAAATCCATGCGCAGGCACGGTTCTGGATAGTCCAGGCATATCCAGAACCATGCTTTATCCAGGACCAGGACCATGCCCTGGCAAGGTTCTGGATAGTTCACGCATATCCAGAACCTTGCCTGGGGCAAATCTACGTTCTGGATACATGGAGACTATCCAGAGCCGTGCTTGATCCTAAACCATCTAGGCATAGAACTAGACGGGCACGGTTCTGAATACAATGGATAGTCGTATCCAGAACCATGTCCTGATCCCAACCCTAACCCATTCAGGCACAGAACTAGCTAGGCACAGGTCTGGATACGTTAGCGGCCGCCCGGGAGACTCAGGCGGGATAAGCGGAGGCGAGGTACCGTTTCCCGCCGCCGTAGCTGGAGTTGGCCCAGCTCCAGGTCTGGATGGCCACGGACGTGCCCGCCATGTTGAACCGGCAGAGACTGTCGGGAGCCGTGACGTAGCACATCGTGTACATCGCCAGGTCAAACTCCGGGCTGGAGCCGTAGAACATGGAGCCCAGGTCCTTGTACAGGGACCCCCAGCGAACCTGCACGGCTAGGATGCCAGGCTGGGAAAACAAAACGTTTACAGTCAAACCTGTACAGGTGACCATCTCCACATAAGGACGACCTAGGCCATTGTGGCCACTTTTTTGTGGTCCCTTAAATAATATTTCCCATTGGCACAAGCATTTAATAAAACCAAATAGGTTATCTCCACTATAACCTCCTTGAGAAAACAGTGTTTCAGTGTCTACTCCACTTACGTTTGAGAATGATCAAATGACGCTTATAGACTATAGTGATAAGGCAGTACACAGGATAGGGTGGACATAACTCATGCAGTTACAGTTACCTACACTGTACTTGTCCCAGATATAGCCGAAGTAGTTCTTACCTGCTTGTCCAAATAGTAGTAGTTCTCACCTGCTTTTCCCCAGATATACCCGTAGTAGTTCTCACCTGCTTGTCCCAGATATAACCGTAGTAGTTCTTACCTGCTTGTCCCAGATATACCCGTAGTAGTTCTCGCCTGCTTTTCCCAGATATACCCGTAGTAGTTCTTACCTGCTTGTCCAAATAGTAGTAGTTCTCACCTGCTTTTCCCAGATATACCCGTAGTAGTTCTCACCTGCTTGTCCCATATATAACCGTAGTAGTTCTCACCTGCTTGTCCCAGATATACCCGTAGTAGTTCTCACCTGCTTGTCCCAGATATACCCGTAGTAGTTCTCACCTGCTTGTCCCAGATATACCCGTAGTAGTTCTCACCTGCTTGTCCCAGATATAACCGTAGTAGTTCTTACCTGCTTGTCCCAGATATAACCGTAGTAGTTCGCCTCTCCGTCCTTCTCCAACAGGTACATGGTCAGCCAGTTGTGGAATCCCGAGACCTGAGGAGAAACGTTTTATTTCATCAGGAGAAATGGCTGAAAATGTTCAAGTTTCACATATTAAGTGCCAACTTTCTGTATATGTAATATAAAGCGGGCAACCAAGACAAAGCATGACGCTTTTCCGTTAGCTACTAGTGCAGTGCAGCTTCGCTAGGGCTCTCTTATTTAGCCAAACAAACCGGGTCACCCCTACTCTTCTCGGTAAGTGTGTTGGGTTCTTTGGCATGCAGAGGTTCAACACCATAAGCTCCCTCATACACAGGGCCGCCAGCTAGCTTTACGTCCCCATCCGAAAGGACGATGCGACACTTTTCCAGCCGTGCCCAAACCCGGGCTACTGGCTCCACTGACTTTGAACCAGATGTGGCGGTGAGATATTTACTGTTAAATCTAATACCCCACACGGACCTTGCCGTTCTTAAACTCGCCGAGAAAGACGTGTTCGAACCCGCTGGAGTCCATGGCTGCTCCGCTGGAGCGGGAGTACAGCCCGAACCACATCTCCCTCAGGTCCGCCGCGAACGTCGCTAAGTTGGAACTCGCAAGGCCTGTGGGGAAGCCGAGACGGGGGCGACACAGGTTAACTGGTATGTGTGACCCGCAGCTGCAGTCTAATGTGTTTGATTTTAGAATTCGCATTCTTCAAAGTTTCAGTTACTAAAAATTAAGTTTGTTTTCGATTTATTTGTTTATGTGTGAAATACAACATAACAGTAAATATTTCTATCAATAAATTCAAATAGCAAATGCAAGTAACATTTGATATTGACATGTGACAACCCATGCTGGCATACATTGTACATACTGTAGAAGCATATTCTCATCCCATACTACATAGACTTTGTAAGGTAGATTAGTCTCATAGTATGTTTGTTGTATAGCAGTAGTAGGTATACTCTGTACCTTGTACCATTGTTGTGCAACAAAGTTTATCATATGTTGAACTAACCCTTGTATGCCAGGAACTCGTGCAGCTTGGTGATGACGTCAGTGGTTTGGATGGCGTTCATGAAGGCGTTGATCTCCGCGGTCTCTGCTGACGTCACCACTTCCTGCGTACCTGTCGAGGCCACGTAGTTGTCGACCAGAGCCAGGTACGCGGCGTACGTCTGTCTGGTGAACAGTGTAGCCTCGTCCATGTAGGAGAAAAGGCTGGAAAAAAAGTATTCGTCTGTTTGTTGGACAGGTGGCCTTCTTGAGCAGGTTGCTTAATGCTTGTACCTATGGAAAAAACTTAGGGACCAGGAAAATGTGTTTGTTATGGGCAGGTGGCCGGCTTGAAGATTGGTCTGGTTTTACTATATATTTCTGTGAATGTACCACCCTTTGGGCAGAGAATTTAATTGTTGCATCTTTTCTAGGACCTGTCACTCGTTACAAGTCTACATACATCATAGCCGTACACATACAAAAGACACTTGGCTCTGGCAAGACCATTGAAGTGTTTACTTGGCGCTGGCCAGGTCCTGGTGCTGACTGACGGCGCTCTGTGCGATCTGGCCCTGCCGGTTTAGCGTGTACTGGCTGGTTAGGTTTAGGGTTAGGGTTAGGTTTAGGGTTAGGGTTAGGGTTAAGGGTTAGGGTTAGGGTTAAGGGCTTAGGGGTTAGGGTTAAGGGTTAGGTTTAGGGTGAGTGCTTACTTGGCGCTGGCCAGGTCCTGGTGCTGACTGACGGCGCTCTGTGCGATCTGGCCCTGCCGGTTCAGCGTGTACTGGCTGCTGGAGGCACGATTCACATCGCCGTCCCAGAGAAGCTGTGGTGAGTAATATCAAATTGAAATAATATTTGCATTTTCAGCTATTGTCCACATCCCTGTCCCCTGTGTTGGTGGCGGCATAAAATAAGTTGAAAAAACTTGAGTTTGCCGTCTCCCTGTCTTGTCATGAAATGTTTGAAAAAGGTAGGCATGGTTCTGGAGACGACACGGTCCCTTTATTGACACACGAAGCAGACGGCAATGTGACCAACCTGCGCGAGACACGACAGTTCAGTGCTGGTAGCAGACGAGCTGGTACTGGTAGCGCACGCGGCGCCGCCTGTTCCAGGGGACACCGGCTCGACTTCGTTCCCTCCCTCTCCTGAAATGCACGAACAGCCTGTGTTGTAATCCAGAACCATGCTCTGGCACTGTTCTGGATAGTCTACGCGTATCCAGAACTGTGCTTTATCTCAAATCATGCTCAGGCACGGTTCTGGATACGCATGGACTATCAAGAACCGTGCCTGAGCATGATTTGAGATGGAGCAAATCTACGTTTTTGGATAGGCGGAGACTATCCAGAACCGCGCCTGATCCTAATCCTAACTCATTCAGACATAGAACTAGATAGGCACGGTTCTGGATACGGTAGCCAGTATGTTCTGTATGATTTATAAGGGACTATTCGGTGTGAAGTGTCGTCCGGAAACCAGTCTTGAGTTGGACCAGCTGTGCAGTCAAATTCATCCGTTTTGAAGGGTGAGTTAAGTACAATAAAGGAGTCATAAATTCCAAACAATAGTGCACATGCTGTATGTAAGTGGGCAGCGTCTTGCACTTAGCTCTAGCCACGCGTTGGACACGTGGCAGTGTCTTCTGCAATTTGCTAGATTTGGTAACAAATCAAGTTTGTATACTGCTGATGTTTTGGTGTGTGTGGCATTATGAAGTAAAGCAATCACGATACATCTCAATCCTTACAAAAGTTACACTGTATGTAGTATTTTGGTATTAAAACCAGGGCACAGGAGCCCAAAACGTACATTTTTCGTCTGAAAATAGCCGAAATTCCCAAAATGAAAATTTGCATTTACCTAGACACTCGGCCCTGTAGTCAGCACAGCAGTCATGCAGTATGTCCAAGTCACCCCATACCGCGTTTCATGGTATTTGCTATTGATACCAGGGCACAGGAGCCCAAAATATATATTTTTTTGTCTGAAAATCCCCAAATGAAAATGTGAATGTACCTAGACACTCGGCCCCGTAGTCAGCACAGCAGTCCCCGTACTGCGTACACTGGGAGTTACACTGGCAGGAGTAGGCAGCGTTCATCAGCTCCCCACACCGGCCATTGGCACAGGAGTTTCCCCAATCTAGGATAAATAGTCAACGTGTACATATTACTACACACAGTAAAATACAGTAAATCGTGAAATGTTCGTGCTGGTTTTACGTATTTTCGCTGTTTTGCGGTGCCCGCTTAGCGACAAAACATGACACTGTGTTTTGTATCTCTATTGTACTACAAAATTGTTTCAATCTTGAACTACAGACACCTGTAAAACCTCATTTTCCCTCCTGCAAAGTAACACAGCGAGAGTAAATTTACACTAAAGTTTACTGCGCATGCCTTTTGGTCGTCCGTAGACCTGGGGATATTCCTCCTATGGATGTGTATCTATTATCCCGGTAGATGTATCCACCTTTGACCACAGATGTTTACAGCAACATATTTTCCTGTAGTGCTTTCAGTTGCAACCACAGTTAAACCTGATTTTCTTTTGCCGAGTCGAAGACGCAATGCTGGACATTACAATGCAGGCTTCCAGCAAATGTTACAATGTCTATTTCCCAAAAACTTAATTTAAGATGGAAAATATACATTACTTGGACACATGCTGTTGAAGTCGCTGCAGCAGTTGTTGAACTCCCCACAGCGGGAGTTGCAGTGGCAGGAGTTGGCGGCGTTGTAGTCCTCCCAACACCGCCCGTAGCACGAACCTACAGGTGGCATGCATACATATACACAGTTTATGTCCACATACGCGTATGTAGTGAAAACATTCAGTATCTTAGAATGAAAGCTCAAATAGTGCTGTTCAGTATCTTGTTCTTATTTCAAGGCTTTATTACGAACATACAGGTAGCAATCTCATATGGTCATTCAGTCAAGAAATCAAGATAGCTTTAGGCCCGCTTTACACTGGTGACGGTTACACTGGTGACGGTTACACTGGTGACGGTTACACTGGTGACGGTTACACTGGTGACGGTTACACTGGTGACGGTTACACTGGTGACGGTTACACTGGTGACGGTTACACTGGTGACGGTCACACTGGTGACGGTTACACTGGTGACGGTTACACTGGTGACGGTTACACTGGTGACGGTTACACTGGTGACGGTTAAACGACGGTTGTGTGACAGTTAAACATCACTGGATGGTTTACCGTCACCAGTGTGAAGTGGGCCTTAATTAGCAGGAAGAGCATTGATTTTTTGTGATCCTCCAATGGTATAGTGTATTAGTAATTTCTGTACAGTTCTAACAGTTATAGATTTTAAACATATAAGAGACGTTCTAAGGCATTAATTCCATTTGAAGACATCAAATACTGTTCAATACTCGTATCCAGTTATTCAGGCAAGGAGGGATACTGTCTTGCCAGTTGGTTGCCATTTTGTGCGTGTAGATCAGTCGTACCTACCTTCGACATGTCGTGCTACAAGGAAGATCGCAAGGAGAACTTGGAAACGCAACATGATGCAGACTTTTCACGTCTACTATGTCTAATGCCCCCTATGGGTATCTCTCTCTCTATATAGGGAGTGCATGAAGAGAGAGAGTCCTTGACGTCCTTAGTGTGAGGATATGACGGGCAATAACCTGTTGTAAGAGCCGTGTTCTGGCAGGCACACCTGTGACTTTCTCGGCTACTTGAAACTCTAAGGACATGATTGTGGAAAACATTAACATAAAATACTTGAAACTTAAGGACATGATTGTGGAAACATTAGAAATCATTTGTCAACAACATTTGTGCGTTCCAACAAATGTGGTGCTGGCCCAAAACCAAGTGTTGTGGTTTCCATCAGTCATTTGACGCAAGTGTGGTAAAGATGACACTTTTATTTCCTCATAACTTAAATGCCACTTATAATGGCCGATAACGTCCTTGCACTTTCAAGATAATTGCCTAGTTTGAGCTTTCCCAAGGTCAAGGTCTTCGTATCATGAAATCGTGTAAAACGTCTTAAAGGATATAAAAGATATAAAACTTATATTTGTCCAGATGGCCAGTCCTTGCCAACCACAGGGGATGTAATTTGTCTTCTTATAATCGAGTAATTATTCTTCTTCCTATGTTGTTTACATTACCAGAATGTGTACAACTTAGACATAGGACTGATTTAGCCATTTTAAAGTGAGTGGCTTTGCCTTTTAAAACATTGCTGCCTATATACAAACAAAACAAAGAATATTGCATTGTGACAAGTTGACATACATGTACATCATCCTGGTTCAAACAAAGTTCCGGCTATAAGTTAATAGTCATTCATGGATTCTGGTATAAAGAGGCGTAAACATCTTCAAATTCTATGTAAATTATTAAACGTCATTGAATTCATCTGTTTACACAGTTAATGGTCTGTAAGTGCGTTCAGTAAAGTACAGCACTCCAATTTGTTGCAGCAGTGTTTTACGATGAGATATACATATAATGACAACGAGAATGAACTTTATTGCATATTCATGCCCAACTTTGGCTAAAAGTAGAAGCATTATTCTATACCTCGTCTATACCTTGTGTTGTATGTGCTCTTCTAACGTTAGAAGATAGTGGCTCTTTCCCAAGCATATCCAAAAGGGTTTAAGGCCACTTGAGGTGATAACACCCATATATACCTAGAGAGTCTCTTCTCTCTTCTTAAAGCATGTTTCTTCTGTCTCTTAAAACATGTGGAGACAAAAATAACTGCCATTGCTACGCCTGCTCCTCTAAAGTAACCCTGTTCCCAGCCGGATGTGTCTTGTCCCGTGAGGACCAGTAGGGAATCAGCTAGGACGAGATACCGGTAACGCATTGCAGTAGCGCCCGGGCTTAGGAAGGCCAGGTGGTGGCTTGTTGTATCCAGAACCGTGCTTTATCCAGAACCGTGCCCAGGCATCACGTTCTGGATAGTCCACGTGTATCCAGAACCGTGCCTGGGGGCAAATCTACGTTCTTGGATACGCGGAGACTATCCGGAACCGTGCCTGATCCTAACCCTAACCCATTCAGGATTCAGGCATAGAACTAGATAGGCACGGCCGCGGCTCTGGATAGTCCAAGTGTATTCAGAACCGTGCCTGGGGCAAATCTACGTTTTTTTGGATACACGGATGACTATCCAGAACCGTTCCTGATCCTACCCCTAACCTGTTCAAGCATAGAACAAGATAGGCACGGTTATTATGGATACAACAAGTTTACGGCTAGCTACGCCTGCTCCTCTAGCGTAACTCTGTTCCCAGTTGGAAGTGTCTCATCCCGTGAGGACCAGTACGGTATCCTGGCGAGGTAGTGTATGGCCGTGGCGCCCCGGTGCCACAGCAGCGCCACGAACTGCAGGGACAGGACCACGGCGTAGATGACGATGAACACAGTTCCCATGATGTTCTGCTCCAGCACCATCAGCTGAGCCGTGGAGGCCAGCAGGGCGATGGCGGACAGCCACAGCACGTTGATGATCACCACGGCTGCCAGCACCTGGAATCCATATGTAGAGTTCGTTGAAGTTATATACATAAATACACAGTGCCACAACTAGACACACACACATACACGATCACATACACGCACACATACACCCATACACACATGTACACACTTACACACACACACACACACACACACACACACACATACACATACATACACACACACACACATAGTCCCATACACACATGTACACACACACACACGCACACACATACACACATGTACACACACACACACACACACACACACACACACGTACAAACACCCATACACACACATGTACACACACACACACACACGTACATACACCCATACACACATGTACCCACACACACACACGTACATACACACATGTACACACACACACACACACACGTACATGCACACACACCATCACACGCGCGTACAAACACACACACACACACACACACACAACATAAACACGGAGACACAAACACACATGCACACACACCACACAGACTAATGAATTTTAGTTCAGAATGTATGCCACACATTTTCACAACCCTAAAACAGCCTGGGTGCTCCGATTTGTAACAGGGTTCCTTGCAGTCTGCACCCAGGCTACCTGAAACTTACATTGAAACGAACAAACTGCTATGTCTAAGCCGTGACGTCACCTGATTCCTGAGGTCCTTGAGTTGAGCCTTCAGTCCGTCTGTGTTCGTGAAGGCATCATGGGAAGGGTCCAGGCACTGGTCCCTCAGGGTCTGCCAGAACCGTGCCTCCCTGCGCTGGGCGGTGTTCCCGCGGTGGAGGTACTTCCAACGCTTCGTAGCCAGCGCCTGGCGGGCTTTCCGGATCCGTTTTTCTGTCGCAGGGAGAAAGAATAACTCAGAACAAGACATAGTCATGCCTTCAGGTACAACAGTTATCAACACAGGATTAAGGACTGTTCAAAAATTCGCTTTTTCCAAGAGCTATTGAGGAGTGGAACTCACTGCCACCAAGTACAGTAGGGGTATCATCACTAGATAGCTTAGCTTTAAACGATGCTTACAGCTAGATGTGCAAAGTGTTCAGGCGCGCGGTGTTCTTTGAAGAGAATGTTTGGAGTTCAGTTTCAACCTCATTGTGTTAGAACTAGTCCTTATTGTCTTCCTTAGTTTACGCTCTCTTCTTTTCAGTCTTTAAGACAAGATTGATGAGCAGTACATTAATGATAAATAGAAGCGAAAGTCTTACCACGGTCATTTGAGCAGCTCAGCATCTGTATGGCTAGCAGCAGCTTGGTGATGTGTCCTAAAACGTAACGAAGAGTATGTTAAGATAAAGTAGCGTGGATTCATTCCTACAGCTAACCGACATCTTTCACACGGCAGTTGTCCTTCAGTAAGACATCTGGAGGCGCATAGGTCCCGTTTAGAACTTTTATTGACCTTTAAGATTTTCATCTGACTTCCATCCAAGACGGAAGACAGAAATCATGCTATAGCATGAAGTTGCAGAGTTCCCCAGGATGGCACACTTGCCTCTCTTAGTGACGCCTATCTCCTGCAGGTCCTGTCATCTCCCTAAGATGCTCCATCCCGTGCACCTCGCTGTACCCCCCTCCAGGAACCGGCAGGGTTAAGGCTAGGGTTAGGGTCAGGATTAGGGTTAGAGTTAGGGTCAGGGTTAGCGTTAGGGTTAGAGTTAGGGTCAGGGTTAGGGTTAGAGTTAGGGTCAGGGTTAGGGTTAGGGTTAGAAGAAGAAGATTAGTTACTTACCTCTCTTGGTGACGCCGATCTCCAGCAGATCCTGTGCCGTCATCCCCCTGAGATGCTCCATCCCGTGCACCCCGCTGTAACCCCCCTCCAGGAACCGGAAATAGTACTGACCCAGGCCCAGGTCACGCAGCCATGTGTCAATCCCCAGCTGCAAATCAGAAAATATGAGATTTGAAGGGAAGTAGATATAGTTTGTGTTAACGAAAATACATCATAGAATGTATTTCTACTCATACGATTGCATTATGAAACTTACTCCTTCATTACACCATGGTTTATGTTTCATAGTGTTTCTGGCGACCGCATCTGTGAACCCAGGATACTAGTATACCGGGTCAAAACCCTGTCAATCACCACCCACTCACTCAATTCAGAAGTAAACATACAAACCTAGCCTAAATTAGCGCCACCCAAAACAATATTTCCGTCCCGGAAGTGAAAAGTTTTGTTGTTGTTTTTGTTGTTGATCTGTTGCTTACCTGTCTCCCAGTTGGGAGGATGGGCTCCGGTAACTGGCTTATCGCTCGCGTCAGCTTCATCACGTGACCCCGCATGCGGATCCCCATGTAGCGAAGGTCCTGAAGTTATAGAAATGAAAGCCACATTATTGTGCAGTACTTTCTCGAACTTTTGCCTCTGTCAATGTGGACAAGCGAGCAATCTACGCCTATTGGCAATTATACAGTACAAACACATGTCTGACCATGCTTTACACATATCCAGGCGTGTTTTGTTTATATCTCAGGAGCCTTCAACTTTGTCATGACACCATTAAGCACTGTTTTGATACTAGTAAATTAAACCGCTTATGCGCAGTTGGAACTATGAACCCGCTTATAGCTTATTGTCTAGCATATTTTCTTATCCTTCCCTCTGACAGATTGGTTTGATCCACCTGTTACCTCTGACCCTTATGGATATAATAATGACCAACTCATATCCTCCAAAACCTGTTGTGTATGTCACTGTCTGGACCCTCATCTATCCTAAGGTACTAGTAAGTTCTGCTTTTAGTATAATTGTTTGATTATAGCTTGAGAGTTCTGTGTTGGTAAAAGTCATTCTGAAACAGGTTTGAATTGTCTGAATGATGATAAACACGTAGTTAGACTACGATTTACCTCTTCTTTTATGGTGCATATAAAACTGGTGTCCTCATAGCCATTGTCAAGGAATTCCTTCTCATAGCGCTGAGGAAATAAAGGGTTAAACATTACAGGGTTAAATAACGCATCACTCACAATGACACAGTATCCATTCGTACTGCAATTATCATAAACAAATGGGATATTGCATCCAGACAAGCTATGAATATCATCTAGCCATGTAAATGTCTTGGGCTCTTGTCGTCAGACGGTCTGTAGCTGCTCAGTCGCTCTCTGCGGTTCTGGCTGTAAATAGTTAAGTAGTTTTTCTATACTCTGGTCTTTTATAGATACCTTCATTCCAATGTCCTTCAGCCAGGGAATGGCCTTCCGCCGGAAGGTGTCCTCTCCACCTGTCCCTGTGGTAGTAATAAAGTAAGTAAGTACAATGTAAGTAATGGTTTACTGTTAAAAAATCACTTGCAGCAAAAGGCTGAATTGACGTTTTAACAGAAAAGAAAGACAACCAACAGCAGTCGATTGTAGCTCCTGTCACCGAACTTACTGTCTATGTCACTGTACATGGTGTTGACCTCATTATCCAGGTCCTGGTCCTGTCCACTGGTGGTCTCTGCTCGGGTCTGTGATCTGTCCTGCTAAATATACAATACAGGGCCTTTAATCGCAGCAAGGACTTCAATCTGTGGAATGTGATCTTCAAAATTCCCCATGTTTGCACAATATCAGTACTATTTCATACATATGTCTGCAACTTACCAGAAAAGATGAAGTTCGGTTTGTCGCTGAGTTGCCCCTGGGCCTCTGGTTTGAGTTGAGATCACCAGAACTAGAACTGTATGATGAACTCGGCGAGTCTGAAATTATATATGTCATAACAATTTACAAGGAGTGTTTTAAAACAGTCATAGTGCATAAAAGAATGTAATCACTAATTGAGAAGAGTATTGGGGTAGCCCGGCGTGGTTGGCTAAATACGCGAGCCATAGGGAAGCCCCATTGCACTAGTAGCTACTTGAAAAAGCATCATGCTTCACCTCAGTTGAGGATGTCAAAAGAAGAAGACAGAATGCTAGCGGTAGCCTGGGTGCCATCCTCTGTAGTTTCCGCTGGGTCCCTGGCTACCGACAGCAGGGAGCCGGCGGTAACTACGGAGGACGGCACCCAGGCTGTGCTAGCGGCAGACCTACCTGCTAGAATAGGCCGAGTCTCCTCAGGGTAGTCCACGTCACAGCACTGTTTGCCGCACCGTTTGAAGAAGTTCCCGATTCCGGCAATGATCTTCTCCATGGACCACGCAGAACCCCTCTCAGACAACTGATGTATGGGGAAAAAGTTATCAGCGAGAAATGTAGTCATAACATGATAAGCTTAGCTATTTCTGATTATCTGTGTTTGAGATTTTTTGAGTGATCTTGGGCAATAGTACATCCTGTTCTACACTTTTGTGCCTTGACCAACCCCCTGCACAATCTTAAGAAACACTCTCCACCACCCATACCATGATACGAAAGACACACCGTCTATCGCATCCAGAACCGTATCTACCTATTTCTATGCGTGAGTGGGTTCGGCTTAGGATCAGGATCAGACCGTTTCTGCACATATTAAAGAACATAAATTTGACCCAAGCACGGTTCTGGATACGTGTGGACTATACAGTGCCTGGGCATGGTTCTGGATAAAGCACGGTTTTGGATACAGCATCATCTCCTTACCGCTGACTCCCTGGTGCCCCAGGACCGGTCGTTCAGGTTGCAGATGGAGTAGATGAAGAGGACCAGGTAGGCTGAGGGCAGACACAACACGTACAGCAGACCTGGGATGATGCACAGGAACTCTGCGGGCGGAAAAACAATTTCAACAGCTTCATGTAATGTTCACATTGACTTGATTATATGGATGACATCCTCGCGTGCATCTCTAAAAAGGTTTGGACCATACTGTTTCTTTAGGTACTTGAAGGATGACAGGGGTCAAGGGGAAAAGAAGAAGATGCCAGAGGAAGGGAAGCAGGGATCGAATTACCACTTGCTTACACCACCAAGTCTTCCAAAGTCAAAGAAGGTGTGGAGGAACAAAATTACAATTGTTTGGTATACCGATGCTCTGTGTGTTCAGTCATTTGTTCAACCTTCCTAACCACTTTGATAATAAAGACATGTACAACTTTTTCGCCAACGTTAACTTCTTTTTTGGGATGATGCACAGGAACTCTGCCGCCAGAAAGAAATTTCAACAAGAAATTGGAGATCTTAGACTTTCGGGAAATGTTTTAAGGTTTTTGTAAATGTCTTGGCACTGTATTGTATGGTCATTGGGAAATACCCGATTGAATTACATCATAGGCTTATTACTCATACAATTGTACGACACCACTTACTTCCGTATTACCATGGTTTATGTTTCATACCATGATTACACAGTACACGTTCCTGGCGACCTCATACCACATACAATCACCCAGGAGATGCCGGGTCACAACCCTGTCAATAAACTGAAACCCAATCTCTGCCCACTCACTTCCAATCCTCGCTGCTCAGGGCAAGATACATACAAACTCCCCATAAACCAGCGCCACCCAAAACAATACTTCCGTACCCGGAAGTAACAATCCATATGTAAGAAATATGGTCTCAAGGCTTTAACCGCAGCTTGCTAAGGTAGCCGTTTGACAACAAATTGTACTGGTTTCTAGGTATAGACAGCAGGGAGAAGGTTATAGGAGCTGCCTGAGAGAGACGCCTACCTGTCGGATGTAGTATTGCAGCCACCAGGTGTAGCGCCGCCAGAACGCCCAAGTACAAGGTCGACACGCTCGCCGGCAGGAAGTCAGCAGAAGTACCGTTTGATGCAGCAGAGAACTGTTGGTTGACAAAAGCGCCCAGGAGGTTGCTAGAGGTCTGTGTGATATCGCCAGGCGTAGTGATTTGTTGCACTGTGATGTGGTTGGGTGCAGTGGTCTGCTGCACCGACCCCGATAGTAGAAAAGAAAGTAGTCCCTCTGTGGTCGGCGCCGGTGTTGGTACAGGTCCTACTGTTGGAGGGGGCGGGCTTGTCGGCTCTGAAACGATGGGACGGTACAATGATGAGTATATATAAGGTTACAAGGAGAATTGTTAAAGTCATCTAAACGAGTACTGGAAATGTATACTCTTTTGCGGTGCTTGTCTACCAGTCCTTAAAAGGCGTCTGCAACAGCTGTTGCGTGACGTTGAGGGGTGGTTATATCGGCTATACAGATACAGATACAGACTATAAATCTTGACAAATCAAAGTCGGAAAAGTCATGTTCTGCTTGGATGCGACCAGAGGAGTTAACTGGAGCTAGAATATGATGGATTCCAGGCTACTCCCAACCCAGCGCCAACCTTAGTTTCAATGGGAGTGGTCAGGAGCAAAGTCGTAGGAAGATCCTGAATGTTTGATTGGGGCTTTGTTGATCTTTGTTGTATCCATAACCGTGCTTTATCGAGAACCATGCTCAGACACGGTACTGGATAGCCCACGCGTATCCACAACCGTGCCCGGGGCAAATCTACGTTCTTGGATGAACACAGACTATCCAGAACCGTGACTGATCCTAACCCTAACCTATGCAGTCATAGAACTAGATAGTCATGGTTCTGAATACAACAGGCTTTACCTGGCTGGAAGTCGTCCACCACGGATATCGCCAGGCCGGTGGCCACGCCTACCATGACGACCGCGAAGAAGAAGGTCATGACCTTGGAGGCTAACAGCTGAGTCTTCCCAGAAGCCCACACGCAGATTAGCATGTAGATCAGCACGATCGCAGACATCAGTAGCAGCGTCTGGTAGCTGGAAAAACAACAAAAGGTAATTATGTTTATCTTTGTAGAAGGAAAACATATTGTTTTTGCTCTGTTTCTTCTTCTTCCAAACAAATAAGGTCAACGACCTGGATCAGAGGTCTGTCACCATGGTAACTGGTGCTGCAGCAGACACCCTGTGGTGTTGAATTACTTTATGTAGCAAATTACAGGACAGAGTTGGAGTCAAACCCTGCGTGAGCTGCGACACACACAAACGAAAATCAAAACAATACCTTCCCGCCGAAGGATATCTCCTTCCCCGGAGGTAATTAAGTACCTTTGGAGGTTGATGGAGTACTGCAGACCCCCTGCGATGATGAAGAGCACGGTTGCCGGGGCGATGAGGGAGGAGAGGAGGAGGAGGCTGACGTACAGCGCGTAGAACAGCGAGAAGCTGTCGTTGTTCCGGGCGATCTTCCGCGTGTACTTCAGCAGCAGGAGCAGGTTCGCCAGGGTGGACGGGATCCAACTGTGCAGTGGAGAAGTAGCACTCTTAGGAATCCAAACAAACAAACAAACAAACCTAGCATGAATTAGCACCACCCAAAACAATACTTCCGTCCTATGTACTTCACCAGGTTGGTCAGGGTGGACGGGATCCAGCTGGACATCGGAGAAATAAAAGTTAAAGTCCTCTTAGGAACCCAAACATACAAACCTAGCATAAACTTGCATCACTCAAAACAATACTTCCGTCCTAGAAGTAAAAGCAGTTCTAAAAAAGTTATCCCACAACCATACATGGCAGTGCCCATCTCTGCTTCTGTAGCCCACGGGCCACAGAGATGTGCAATCACTGCAGATGTGACATTTCCATTAGTGTCGTGAGCATTCCTCCGATTCCACCTTACCGTCGGCGTTGTTTGAAGAACTCCTCCAGTGTGTCCGGGCAGAACGTCTTGCACTCGGCCACGGCGCCGTACTCCAGCCGCCAGCCCTTCTCCACCAGCAGCGTGGACAGCCAACGGTCCTCCCCCATGTCCTGGAAAAGACGAAATCAGAGACTTCTGACTTCCAGGAAGAGCCGTAAACCTAACCTAACCTTAACCCTCTTCCATGTCCTGGAAAACACGAAATCTGACACTTAATAGACTTCCGGGAAGTATTTTGGATTTTCATTATCTGGAACCATTGACATTGGTTTCTGCAGTTCCAGGGAAAACCGCAATGGCTTCCCTGTACTGCTGGTGGTACACAAACGTCTGCCCATGGAGCACTGTGGCGTGGATATCCACTTCAGTACCAAGGACGATGACATGCCACGTGACGTCACAGACCTTCGGGAAGGTTTTTTGGCGACGCCTCATGGGCGAGCCAAATGGTACAGTATTGTGTGTGATTTGCAAGAGTTCTAGGAATTGTACAGGAATTTTATCCACAGGTATGGAATGTCCAGAGGAATGTCTCACAGCCCTGGAATTTTGCTGGCCCACATCTACAATGTATGCCCACATTGACCTACTTAGTGAAGTTCCTGGAAACCCTTGGGAGATATGGAATGTTTTCTGTGAGCCCCAGGGCTTGTTCACTATACACTTAGGGGAGGGTATGAGTGATATACTGAACTGCGCTGTACTATATCTGACTAGACTTAACAGGTAACAAGGTACTTGTATACTTTCCTTATCAATATCATAAAATATTATATACTGTATATCATCTGCACCAGTATACGAATAAACATCTATAGTCATCAGCTTCATTGCATCTGAACAGGTACTTATATATCGTTATTATAAAGTATACTATGTCCTGATGTGATTAACGTTACCGATGCGAGCTCCCAGCTGGTCGAGTTCCCTTTACACAATTCCACTGTTATGCCCGATGTTAGTGCTGCCTCGATTTCACTTAAATGAAGTCTACTGACGAGGATATTTGTGCTGACGGTGCCATACATTGAACACAAACCCTAACAACAACTTCCGTCGCCATGGCAATGTACTTTTCATTGCCAGTCTTGTTGGGAATGTGTTGAAACTGTGGAGGGAATTGTATGATGTAATTTAATCAGGTATTACACCACTTCCCAAACTGCCATTTACTCCCACCCAGTGGTCACCTTCAGGCTTGACACCCTATCAATCAACTGTCAAAATCACCTCCCACCCACAAACCCAGGACCTTGTGTTCTACACATTCATAGCAGATTTGTTATCTTTATTTGAAAAAGAAATAATGGAAAACTGCTAACCTTTGTGAGAAACTGGCTGGGTTTCCCCTCTGACACCATGGAGGCGTACTCTGGCAGGACCTGCCTCAGTGCGCGTGCGCGGAAGACGCTGAAACACCCGGGGCAGCAGAGGACGGATCCGTAGACATGCTCCGCCACCTTCTGGAACCAGTGGCCTGGGGACGGGCAGTAACCTCATCAAACCGTGTCCTTGGTATTGAAATACCCTTTAGCCCCTTTCGGGACTAATTTTCCAGGGCTCAAAACAAATAACATAAAATTACATAGCATACATAAATTCAACTGATCTTCTTCTTTTATATCACACTCAACATCACAAATGGACTTTTAAAAGTGAAAAAAGTCACGGTTGTACCTCATCTCAACATCAGCACTCAATCACATATTTCTTCGTTTGTCATCCTGAACTGAGGTGAAGCATAATGCTTTTCCAGGTAGCTAATAGGTGCAATGCGGCTTCGGTACGGCTCGCGTATTTAGCCAAGCGCACCGGGTCACCCCTACTCTTCTTGATAAGTGTGTTGGGTTCTTTTACGTGCAGAAGTTCTACGAAATAAGCCCTCTCATACACGGGGCCGCCAGCTTTACGTCCCCATCCGAAAGGGCGATGCGGCACTTTTCCAGTCGTGTCCATACCCGCGCTTGAACAACTGATCAAATAATAGATCAAATAGATCATGGTATGAAAGTGTCGAGCTGTAGGTGTAGGTAGACTCACCGATGGCGTAGTCAAATATCTGGTACCAGACGACCGGGCCGGTCCCGTCCGGGTGTGTCCTGCCGCTCACGGCACCTACAGTCCTGTCCCGGCTGGCCAGGTCGAGCAGCGCCGCCACAGACTCAGGCGTGAACTGCACGTCCGCGTCCGTAGTCAGGACGAACGTCTCGTCGTCCAGCTGAAATACAGGGCGAAGTGTGTTCTCAGTCAGGGGTTAGTGGATGGGCGCAACACGGAACTATTATACGCAGAGAAAATGGAAGATCACACCACTAATAGCCTGGATGCCAGACTGTTCTCAGGACCTCGACACAAGTCTGTCTGTAGTAAATTTCCTAGGCCTGGAGTCTAGGAGCTAGCTGTGTATACACGCCTTTGCAGCAGTCTGGCACCCAGGCTAACCCTGGAGCCAAGGAGCTGGCCTGTATAATGCCCTGGAAACAGTCTGGCACCCAGGTTAGCCCTGGAGCCAAGGAGCTGGCCTGTATACTGGCCCTGGCAACAGTCTGGCACCCAGGTTAGCCCTGGAGCCAAGGAGCTGGCCTGTATACTGGCCCTGGCAACAGTCTGGCACCCAGGCTAGCCAAGCACCCAGGATACACAACTAGGTTGTCGGTGTAATTTTGATGCCGTAGATTTTCAAGCACCAACCGCCCTGACAGAACCAACCGCCGACAAGGATCTAAGGCAGTCTTTTCGATAATAGCTGAATTCAATACAACATTATGCATGACTATCCCAAAAATGCCTTCACTTAGCGGTCGTACGACGTATATGAACTCGCGCTAACCTGATCGATATGGTGCGGCGGGACCGGCAGCCGGCGGTAGTGCTGCCCGTCGTACCGAGGCGGCAGGGAGTCCGTGTCGGACCCGTCCCCCCGCTGGCCCTCCCAACTCGACTCGCCCTCCGCCACCGTGAAGTACTCGTCGTCCGTCCGCGTGTCCGGGCTCGTGCTGCCGTCCTGATCCTCCGCCGGGCTGAAGTACGGCGTGGCGCTCATGTACCTACATGTACGGAGTAGCGGGGAAGGGGATACACATCAAGCTCATATACGTTGTATGATATACCTACGATTCTTCGCAAACTCTAAAGAGAACTACGTTACCCGTCTATTTCACAGACAAACGGATAGTGAGCTCACCTACAAAAGAATTGGCAATGGAAAAACAAATTAATGGCGTTGTCACATTTATCGTACGGTTTTGATGCCGTAGAATTTTCCAGCAGGCTGTGACAGAACCAACCGCTGACAAGGATCTAAGGCAGCCTCTTCCGGAGCAAGACCCAGCTGAATTTTTCGGGACACATGCATGACTGTCCCAAGAATGTCATCAGTTTGCGATCGTACGACCCTAAGCGACCCTAAGCCCCTGTCACATACATTGACTACTAGTAACGGGGACCGTGCCTGAACATGGTCATGGATAGAGCACGGTCCTAGATAGAGCATGGTTCTGAGTACAAGAATATTATTATTGATTAAACGAAAGCTACCTTGAACCTGCGCTGGTATCGTCCGCGGGGCTGAAGTAGGACGTAGCACTCATATACCTGCAGAAGGACCGGCGATGGGAAACAAAATAAGCCATTGGCGTACGGTACATCTACAATAGACAGTGTCAATAGCCTGCTAGAACCTTGCATATATATATATATATATATAATAGGTTTGGTTGAGGATCAGGCACGGTTCTGGATAGTCTCCGCGAATCCAAGAACGTAGATTTGCCCCAGACGCGGTTCTGGATACGCGTGGAATATCCAGAACCGTGCCCGAGCATTGTTTTCGATAAAGCTCGGTTCTGGATACAACAAGATTATTGATAAAACAAAAGCTACCTTGAACCTGAAGAAGTTGTTCGATCCTCGGTTGAGTCGTGAAAGCCCTCGTCTCCCAGAGGAGCGTCCGAGCTCTCGGCGGTGACCAGCTCGTTGTCGATCTCCGACTCTTCCTCACCATCCACGGACTGGAAGGACGGAGAGTCCGCTCTCTGCGTGTACGCCGGTTGCAGAAGCTCCCTCTGGCGGAGGTCCAGGATGTAGGACAGGTACATCACCTACAGACCATAGAGGAGGATGGAATAAAGTTCAGCAACATTGTCTATGATAAATATAATAACCATCAGTCATGCAGTGAAAGTGAGAAGAACTGTGACGGACGACTTGGCGTCCATGGGATTATCCTGGCGATCAGTGAAGAAGGTGGCCAAGGACTGACCCAGATGGAAGGAAAGAGTCACGGCCTTATGTCTCGCAAGGGATGAAGGGGATAAGTAAGTAATGGAAGTGATTTTGCCAGCGACAGAATACCAAAACTGTGAAGCACATTACATGAAGGTTAGACATCCAGGTAATCAGATACGCAAGAAAACTGTTACTCAAGCAACTGGATAGATTTTGAAAACTGTCTGACGTCCAGTCACTGACGAAAGGTAGTGGATACCACCTGAAATGTTTCAAAATATGTCCAGTTGCTTGAATTACTGTTATCTTGTGTACAGCTAGCACACCCAGTCTGGTATGTCTTAGACATAAGAAGGAGTCTTACCTGGCTCCATCTTTTCTTCTGCTTGACCTTCTCGGGATCCTTCATGTGGATGTAGAACGGCATGCCACCCGGCAGCTTCCACCTGGAGGAAGAAGATTTAGGCAAGATTTAGTCAAGAATACAGAAGTCCTTAAAGCCTTTAGTAGAGAATCGACATGATCACGTTACCGACGTCACGAACTAGATCATCTCTTTTTGTTTTGTTATTACCTTCGCCAAGAAGGTTATGTTTTCAGTAGCGTTTGTCTGTCTGTCTGTCTGTTTGTTTGTTTGTTTGTGAACAGCATAACTCAAGAAGCTATGGATGGATTGTCATGAAACTTGGTAGGTGGGTAGGTCTTCATGAGACCTAGAAATGATTAGATTTTGGGCCCCCTGGCGGCTTTCGTTGGTACTGCAGCTGAACTTCCTGTTTTGATATCTCATGATCTGGACATGCTAGGGTGACGAATTTTGCATGGTAGATAGCTCTTAGGCTAGGGAAGAAGTGACATGAGTTTGGGTCCCCTAGCGGCTTGTCCTGGAACTGCATGATCGTTTGTTGAAACAATCTTCTAAGAAGGATAACTCAAGAACCAGTTAACGGATTGTCGTGATTTTTGGTATGTAGGTAGAGGAAGTGATGCTTGACATGACTAAATAACAATTATGCAAATCAGGATCTAATTTGCATAATTGATTAGGAAATTCTATAAATCTGCTTCGTTCGATAATAGGACTATGAAACACTTGTGACATATGTAATTGAGAACGAGGAGATTATTAGCAGATATTGATTATGTAAATGATCACCTAATTTACATAATTAGTGGGAAATTGCTATAATATCATGGTGGTATTACTGCTGGGAAATTAATACTTGCCGCATTTGGAAGTTAAGTGAAGCTGAACATCATTCAACATAATTTATTCAAGTCATGACCTTATTTGCATAATTTATGAGATGTTAGAGTAGCGCTCTTTCTTAGATAAGACTGTCATTGGGTGGAGAATATGATCAACAGATATGATTCATGCAAATGAGGCTCTTATTTGCAAAATCAATGACGAAAAATGTATAATTTGTCCACCAGAAGAGTATACACCATTTGGCGAAGGTATGAGGTCGTGGAACTCTTGTTTGTTTGTTTGTTTGTTTGTTTGTTTGTTTGTTTGAGCCTTTGCAATGTCCAAACCGGGGCCTGGACAGGCTGTTTCTGTGAAAGAAAAACGAACAGTTCATATCAAGAATATAAGAAAGAAATATAAAAAAATTGTCAACTTTTTTGTGTTTTGTTCTGCTTTGTATCATGATTAATTTTCGTTCCCGCAAATCATCACCCAGCCGGCCCCGGGTTGGACATTGTCACCCTAGCATGTACCACGGCGCTGCTAAGGTATAACTAAAGCTAGCAGACTATGGGGCTTCGGCAACATTCAAGAGAGCATCACGGCTGACCAGAGCTGCACCCCGTACGGAGTCTCCATCTTCCTGGCGTCCGCGGGCGTGATGTCCAGCTTCTCATCCAGCAGCGACACCAGCAGCAGCGCGAACTCGTTCAGCACCAGTCCGCGCACGCCGCCGTCCAGGAAGATGTGGCTCTCGTAACGCCATCTGTACAAAACAAAAAGTGATCACAATTCAGAACCGTGCCTGATCCTAACCCTAACCCACTCAGGCATAGAACCGTACAACGAGCAGCAGTTCAGCACCAGTCCGCGCACTCCGCCGTCCAGGAAGATGTGGCTCTCGTACCGCCATCTAAACAAACGAACGAACAAACAAACAAACAAACAAACAAACAAACAAACAAATAAATAAACAAACAAAAATACGTGATCAGAACCGCACGACATACAGCAGCGCGATCTCAATCAGCACCAGGCCGCACATGCTCCCGTCCAGGAAGATGTGGCTCTCGTACTGCCATCTAAACAAACAAACAAACAAACAAACAAACAAACAAACAAAAACACGTGATCAGAACCGCACGTGTGACATGCAGCAGCGCGAACTCGTTCAGCACCAGGCCGCGCACGCCGCCGTCCGGAACCGTGCTTTATCCAGAACCCTGCTCAGGCACGGTTCTGTACAGTCCACGCGTATCCAGAACCATGCCTTGGGTAAATCTTGGATACGCGGAGACTATCCAGAACCGTGCCTGATCCTAACTCTAACCCATTCAGGCATAGAACTAGATAGGCACGGATCTGAGCACTATATCGTTCCATTTGCCCCAGGCACGGTTCTTGATCATGATACGCGTGGGCTATCCAGAACCGTGCCTGAGCATGATTCTGGATACAACAGCAGGGTGTATGCTGCAATGAGTCTTATTTATGTATCGTTTGCAATAGCACAGGCATACAAATCATGATCAAATACAAATACACCAATAGTTTGAAAGCTCAGTCTTGCATGCAAATTTCAGTTTGATAACACCATAAAACATGTGCTTACTTGGACGTGCTGTAGACCCTGGACAGCCTGTAAATGCTGTGCAGCAGCTGACTCATCTCCTGTTCAGACTCTCGGTACATAGTAGTACACACGTACACCCGGCCGCCGTGTTTTACCGTGTGGGAGTGATCCTCGTCCTCCCTTTCCGTGCTGGGCCACTCTTTTCTCCGGTTTAGCAGCAAGTTTTGTTCCAGGAAGATTCCGTTGTACAACGGGCGGTAGAATAACGTCTCTTCCTTGGAAAGCGTTCTCGTGGGCGATTTTCTCACCACGAATATCAGATACGCGGCTTGCGTGGTCCACAACAACGCGCACGTTCCTATTAATATTGCCTGTCGTTCTGCATCTGACGAGAAGTCGTAACAGTGGAACAGGGTCAAGTTCAAAAGTGGTTGCTTGCAAAGGGTAAACGTTAGAACGATCGCCGCTGGAGTGCACAGGAACAGCGGGACTACAAAACCGATCATTTGAATGCACGCGGAACACGCCAACCATGCGGCAAGGTAGCCGAGGAAACTGCTAAACAACTGGACAAGGAACGGCGCTAACAGAGGGCTACTCCCCATCTGGGTAAATCCCTCAGAGTAGATCTCGAATCCTCGGTTATGCGTGACGTAGTTGTAGACCACGATGGCAAGAGGGGTTAGAACGACTTTAAAGAAGCTTGACAGCAGGGTGGCCTTGAACCTGGCGCTGTACAGGTGTTCTTCGTAAGGCAACGTTCTGACCAGGTGAGGCTTGGACATCTGTTTCTGCGCGAACTTACTCCACGTTGCTGAAAGGAGGATGATTATAAAAGGTAGAGTTATCCGTTGATACAATTCCAGGTTGCTTTCCTCATGGTCCTGTATAAGTCCGGCTATTGCACACACAGCAGCAACGTTTGCAAAACCCGATAAGAATTTAAGGAATTTCTCGATCTTTCTCGTCAGGTTGAAGTCGTTGGGGAAGGCGTGGTGTCGAGTTCTGATGCTCCTGACGGCGTCTTCGAACAGCTGGACCCCCATAGTTCCTGACATCGCCAGGATGAGCACGGGCGGGTCCAGGGACGGCGCGATGTCGAAACAGAAGACGGTTAGACACGTGACCTCCACAACACTGCACACAAGGCCCTGGGAAAACAAACAGAATGTAGCTATTACACAAGGAAATCGTTACTCAAGCAACTGGATATAGCTATAGATTTTTAAAATGTCAGACGTTTTAAGTAACATCCACTACTTTTCGTCAGTGACTGAAAAATCTATCCAGGTAATGAGTAACAGTTTTCTTGTGTATCTCATTACCTGGATGTCTAACCTTCATACGCGACGTAAATACAGCTATTACTTGTCGGGTTTTCTTTCGGAAACCTAGGCCGACAAAATATAAAGCCCGACAAAACGTCTAATATATAAAATCTCAACGCCCTAGCACAGATACATCGATGACAGATGTAGGAAATATGTTGTTCTTTCATAAACTTCAGACTACACAGCACCCGCAACAGAGTGATACAATGTTTTCTAAAATCAGACTTCGAGTTTTGTGTTTAGTATATTCATGTCTGTACTGGGTACAATAAATGTATCGCCAGTAGTAGCCGTACTCACCAGTATAAGGGCCCGCCATGTCGGCCAGGGATAGGTGTTGGTCTTCTTCCCGAAGGAACTACAGGTGACACACCTGAGCACCGTGAACACCTGCGGCACGACCAGCAACAGTCCCACCATCACCTGCCTGGCGCTCTCCATCAGCCGCGTCTGCGTTACCATGGTTTCCGTTACCATGGTTTCCGTGGAGCCATCCTCCTTGGCTACCACGACCGAATGTTCTTTGAGAGGGCGGCTTTCCTGTGGTCCATTGTTTGTTGTGTTCCCCTGTAGGAGTATCACTAGTGCCGTCTTACTCGCGCAGACGCAGATGAGGACAGTCAGGAAGGTGAAGAAGGCGAAGAGGATCTTTAAGACGTGAGCCCAGACGGGGTACCTCGAGGTGACTTCCTCCTCGGCCTCCTCCTCCTCTCCCTCTGCGGACGCCGGCCGGGACTCGGGCGGGGCCCCGCTCACGGTTAGGGTGATCTCCAGATCGGAGTAGGACCGCGCGCGGACGGCGCTGGCGTTGCTCACTGGGGCCGCCATGACTAGTTAGTTAATCATGGGCGAATTTTTCACTCATTTTGTTTCTTTAGATCACACTTAGGTCCCTAACCTATTTTCCAGGGTGCCACAAGAAATGAAACAAGTTTCATCGACATGAAACAAATAACGTGGAACTTAAGGTCTAGACAACAGCCCTATTTCAGTCCGCTGTGGTGGTGCGTTGCCTTTTCTCAGTAGAGAGTCCCTGAAACCGTAAACTGTCACTGAAAGACTGCACGATTGTTTGTGGTGTGTACAGTACGTGATGCAGAACTTTTGCTAAGAATTATAGACAGATATGTCCGCGTTCGATTCTCTCAAACCTGGCATCAGACGAGCCATCTTGTGTTACCGCAATGTGGACGGAAGGACCAGAAACTGTCGGACTTTCCTCAAACTGAAAAAAATAAAAACACAGAGAGTTATAATGTTATCAACAAAGAAACACAGTTAATCATGCATACCTACGTACAAAGTCCTTGTTGTGTCCAGACCCGTGCTTAGGCACAATTATGGAAAGTCCACGTGTATCCAGAACCGTGCCTGGGGCAAATCTACGTTCTTGGATACGCGGAGACTATCCATAACCGTTCCTGATCCTAACCCTAACCCATTCAGGCATATAGATAGGCATGATTCTGGGTTCAATAGAGCTCACTAGAACACCGTCAGGGAACCACGGCCTCTAAATCAGTGGAATATACCAACGCAAGACGGGTACTTTAGGGCAATACTGTACTGTGTGGACTAGTTGTTTGACTGTTTGCTGGCCTACAAAATCAGGAGCGAGTATGGGAGCCCCCGTATACAAACAGGATGGCACCCAGTATTTTAGGATAATACTGTACAAAGGTGCCGGTTCAGATGACCGATGAAGAATTGAATGCCTCGGTGGGCTGCGGGACTGCATCAATTAAGGAGGGGGGCACATACACATAGGAAAGAGATGGATGAATGAATGCGTCTTTTGTGTTCTCGGGGGGGGGGGGGATTTTGCTCATTATTTTCTTTCGGGAATGGATGCATAAGGAGCGCTATCGAATCTTATTCAATCAGCCTGCTGAGAGCCACGCTGAGCAGTACTGTGGACATGTGTACGCTTGTTCTGAGGTAAAGGTAACGCAGTCATCCTGAACAAGCAGCTTACTCAACAAATCAAGACAATAATTTACAACAACAGATGACGTATTGTAACAGAAGTAAATATTTTTATCGTAACATTTGAATATTTTACCACATTGTATGGTCCTGCGAAGTGATGTGCCTGTTTTAGTCAGTACAAGTCATAGATATCGATACAGAAGTGCAATATTTTATCAGAGGTTATGGATCGTATGAAGTGCAATGTTGTATGTTTGTTGTGAATTTTTTTGAAACTTCGATAGTGAATTGAATGTAATTCAGTGCAATGTTCAACAAATATATCTTGAATCATGTGAAACATGATGCTTTTTCAAGCCACTAGAGCAATGCGGCTTCGCTACAGCTCACATATTTAGCCAAGCACACCGGGTCACCCCTACTCTTCTCGATAAGTGCGATACATATGCATACACGGGCCGACGGCTTTACGTCCCCATCTAAAAGGGCGATGCGACTCTTATCCAGACGTGCCCAGACCCGGGCGCGAACCCGGCCAAAACGATGTCAAACCCGACAAACGGAAAGTTGTGGTTACAAAAAAACTTTGGCTCTTTAGTACAAAAAATTATTGTCTTCCAAAAGCGTGCTAACTACATTTACATGGAAAAATAGTTTTGTTGTACATGAGGTAAAAAAATTGGCTATTAGTAAACAAATGAAATACAATTATCCCCATAATTCCAAATAGCACGTCTTTACGAGTAAAATACTTTTCTGAACTAAAAAAATGGGACAAATAATCAGGCTTTCACAAAAAAACTACATTGTAGTCCACACACTGTGACCATGTTGTCAGCGTTCAATAGATGCTAAAGATCGATGTTGTACGGATGGCAAACATATCGTGTCGTTTTAACAATCAATGTTGTTCTTACGGCTGACGCAACATCGTACAATACCGTGTAGGAAGTAGGTTTTCACCTCCGACGTTTCGGTGACCATCTGCCATCTTCTTCTTCATGGCAACAATGACTGGTTCTGATTCGTACTGCAGCTAGGTGTCGCTGCTGCAATATTACAAATGCGGATCGTACAATACCACTCCATGGTCCATACCGTATACGTGTTGATGTTTTGTGATTCTATTTCATCAGTAACCTTTGAATGCCCTATGGCCAACCCGGGTGTTCTCCGTGAGAAAGTCAAACAAGTTGGATATTAGATAACTATTGTGCCATTCCTACAATATCTGTATCTGAATATATAGCTAGTACATTTGTATAACCATCCCTCGGCGCGGCGCGGCGGCAACTGGCTATATTACACCGAACATATTGCACCTATACTTTGCACATCTAACTCTAATCATTATTTAAAGCTCTTTAAATATCTACTATAGTTTGAATTTTGATTTCAGTTATACTTCTGTATATATGTTATTTAGTTGATATATTTTATTGGCTGAGTTATAATTTGTATGCAATTACTTTTATTTGATTTCTGTGTTATGTTTGTATATGTATGAATAATGTTATATATGTTGCCATGGCCAATACGAGGCAAAAGCAAATAGATAAAGTTCAAGTATAAACCCATCGTTATGTGAATTTTGTGAAAAGGGCCAACACATTCATTCGCATTTAGGTTACGATTCTTAGAGTTTTTCGGACATAAAATAAGAGAGGAGTGTTGGTAAAATAATGTCATATGATACAAGTTAGGTAATCATTGATTTTTGGCACCGGTCGGAAAATTGACCCTTGCTTGTCGGCTAACTGTGCCACAGTCTAACCTTTGAACTCTCTCTGACCTGAGTTGACCTTTCTTTAACTACGTATCTAATTACTTTTTAATAATGGTTTATTGTCAACTTTGAAATTTTCCACAGGTTGCAGCCACATGTGTGGCTGAATTGATGTAAGGACATCACAACAATATAGTAGACGTTCAGAATTACAGCTCACTAACACAAATACACATTAAAATTACGCATCAAAATAACACAGTATTAGATGATGTAAAATAACATAGTATTAGATCTTGTTCAAAACGCCTAAAATTTGAATCGATTAAAAGTCAATATCAATGTCAATATTGCACGTATTGCATTCTAGCGGAGTGAGGAGTTTAGCAATCTGACAATGTGGGGAATGCTGCTATTGTAGAAGCGAACAGTTCTAGCACTAACTGAGTCCAGGTTGTTTACAATATCATTACAATTACAATATCATATCACTAAGTATCAGATTCGAAACACGGGAACATGGGCTTGAATTTCCGTCGAAGAGAGTTTACAATTTGCATAATAGGCACAAAAGATGATGGAATATAGTTGTGTTTTTTTTTAGGGCGATTGAATCACGAGGGGTGATCAAATATACCGACCAAAGTCTGATAGCAGATGTCATACAAACACATGAAATACGATCATGATAAACTTTGTTGCACAACAGTTGCACAAGGTATAACGTTTGTCATCTACTAGTACTTTTAATAGTAACAAACATGCCATGTAATCTACCTTATAAAGACTATGGAGTATGGGATGAGAACGTACTTTTACAGTCAATAGTTGAATATCTAGATTTAAGGCATTTTTCAGATATTGTCCTAAATGTTGTCACAAGTCAATACAGTATGTACTTAATATCACCTGACGTAACCTGTGACCATGATGTCATAACCATATGCAGGGTCCGAAATTATTTTTATGTCTCAGTCCAACTGGGCAACCTAGCTTTTGACTAGATTGTCCGATTTGGCTAGGTTGTCCACTGTTATTTCAGGTTGCCCCAGCTAGATGTAATGCCTTAATTCCAGCATATTGATAGTTAACTATGCTATTTAGTAAGTAAACAACAAAAAATAATTCACAGATGTGCCATCTAACTTACAATTAGGGGGGAGAAAGTATATGACAGTTTCATTGTCGTACATTCACTGATAAAGGTATTTTTATTGCAACATTTAATGACAAGACATGGTGACGGCACACTCAACTTAACAACTTATTTTCATGCCGCCATCAACGCAGAAGACAATACACAAAACATAGAACAAACAAAGCACAAATGTACATTAATAATCAAATAATAAACAAATGACCAAAGGTTTTCATTCCAATTAAGACTGATAGGACTGTTATGAATATAAATATTACAAAAACACGTTTAGAAAACACTTTTAGTTTCAAAAAGGTTTGCACATGAAGTAACAATTGGGTATTTCTAGGTCAGTCAAGCTTGTCAGAGTCACCATTTAGCAGCCCTTTTGCTCAAGGGTTGCAAACTTCCCCGGCGAAACCAGGTAGCACACCGGAGTTTGTAAGTTGTCCCAAACAAAATATGGTTTGTGCGGCACAACTGCGCAACCGGGTATTTCGAACCCTGCATGGTATGTAACGAAGTTAGTACTGGCCGATGTCTTTGATACGCTGCACCGCAACTGACGTCAAACTCCACATTGAACAGGATTCACTTTCATAGTAACCATGCAGAGTCACAAGACTTGTCCTAATCTATCCCACTCCCACAGTCCCACCTGTACATTGTTGGTACATTGTGTGCGTGGGAGGCACGGTCAACGGGTTATATTGACAGAAAATAAGCAAAGTGCCATGGTCTTGAAAAATCTCAGCTGGGAAATTGTACACTCTCTGGGTGTACTTTATGATATTACCCCAAAAGTGTGCCTAGTAATCCAACAATGCATGCCATAACATAACTGCTGTACACTATGTTTTTTAAAACTTATTTATTAAGATTTACCATATTTGTGGAAGATTTGAGATAACAACTGTCTATCGCCTTTTCAAGGGTTTTCAACCCTGAGACCAGACTGTACGGTTTTTGAACCACAAACACTGGGAAGGACCCCTACTCTTTTCGATAAGTGTGTTGGGATCTTTAACGTGTTCAAGGTGTGGCTCTCTTCAACCATAGGGCCTATAGCTTTACGTCCTATCTGAGAAGACGTCCCTAACCGAAGCTAGGTACAAACTTTGACCTGAAATCTTGATATCTTAAACTTCCAATGTATCTTAAATGTTCTCTTTATCAGGTTGGGGTATGGTTGTTGAGGTCTATGTCACCAGCCCTACCTCTGATTATTAATGCAGAATGTCAAAGGACAAAGGTTCGGCTGACACTTGGTGGCACTGACTGTAATGAGATTCCTGCTGTGCAACAAGTGTGGCGTAAACTGTGAGTCAGTCAAGACTGGACCAACATTGAAGAAAAGGGGGAGTTAAAGCCCTGTACTGTGTGAACCCGACACCGCTTGGTACGATCGAAACTCAAGGAAATTTCTTTCTCGTGCCCACGCCAGGTTACCGATACCCAAGGTAGAATATCTCGTGTATATGAAACAGTAACTAGTCCCGTGACTGTGGATCATATGAATATTACAACGACAAATACCTGACGTCTCAAATTACAAAACACTGGCTACAATATAACCATTTCCTCGTCCCCCGTTTAATTCTGGATTAAGCTCTATCCAACACAGAAACCAAAAGACAACAATCAATGTGGTTTGTCTGTTACCAAAGGTGTAAACAACATATCCTGGCTCACGTCCGCCAAGTTTGAAACAAAACATGACAGTGTTCATACCTAGCTGCAACCTATGGCTACATTGACATTCCCAGACTAATCATTGTGGCAACCAGTTGACACATTAATAAACATGCTACAGTACGCAACATTTACCCAGAGTTTGTTACTAACTAACGGCATATATAAACGTTTTCTTCGACGCAATCACTGGGGTATAATGTACAGATATATGCACGATTAAATCTGAGTCATTACTGCTACAACACCCAACTTTTCTGTCTTGTTTCGCCAAATAAAATGGTAACTGGTACTTCTAAGAGGTCTTCTAACGTACTTCACACAAACTGCGACATATTGTAACAGTGTCTAGCTGTGGCTGACACACACAAATACTGAAATATCGGACAGGTGACAAGTCCAATCCTGTACAGTACAGGTTAGATCATGTCCGGATCGAACGTCGGTGAATTTTACTTCCGGCTCACCTGTACAAGATGCACGACACACCTGAGAGTCTCACCTGCCGAAACCCGCCCACCATCTTGGCACCCAGGGCACCAGTGCGGCTTCTTGTCGCCTCTGTGTGGCTCGTACGTTGTTTGATGTAGGTTAGGTTTGCTGAGCCCACGTGAGACAGGTCGGCGGCTTCGTAAACCTTGGGCAAAGTTCGGCGCTTAGTGCTTGTGTAGTAATTTGTGGCACGTTCCACTGCCACTGACAGAGCAGGTGGGTCAAATGCGCCCAAACTTTTATAATATTGGCTTTTTTTAATGCCAAACTACTTTTCCGGTTTATAAAAGTCTATGAAAACAACTTTATTTGATCATAAAAGACCATAGAAATGTTTAGTTTGCTGCTGGGTGACACTAGAAAAACGCAGAAACCTTGGAGAAAATGTAACATTCTGTAACGCCCCCCGGAATTGTAATAGGCAGTGCAAGGTACGACGTGCGTGTAGTGGGGACATTGTTTCTACCTGTTGCACATAAATCACAATCCAGCCGGCACACACTCAGGGTTTCACTGCTAAAGAACGTTTCACTTTCTACCCGTCACATGAGATACATGGAAAGTAACTGATGGATTTCTGAAAAGGAAACTGAACATGACTCTCGTTTCATGGCGTTCTGCGCAACTTTGTCACAAATAACTTGGCTAAAAATGAGTCTTTCCCTGTCAGCCCCTTTCTTCTTCTTTTGTCTTCTAATCTTTATATATCCCTTAGTCTAACCATTCGATCTGTTGGGGCTCCGCAGAAGATCAGACGACCAGTTTTTTTCTTCACCTTTCTCGGTTTTCTGTTTTTCACTTAGTATCAAGCCTCTCCATTCTCTGATATTATCCTAATAGTCTTTAATAGCAGATATAATTTTGTCTTTAACCTCTTCAACAATCGACATAACGGTGACGATACACTTCGGCGGCAGTACTTTTCAACCCCAATCCCAATCCGGCCATTGTTATCATATTTTGCATCAAATTTTCTGCTGCGCGCCTTTAGTGAAGCAAATTGAGGTTGCAATATTTGCAAAAGGGGTCGTTTTTTCGTCCGGAAGGTCAATGACCCGAGTGATTGAGTCGATAAACTGCGTACCTAACATAGATATAGCTCTTCTTCTTGTTTATAATTTGATCTATACATGAAAGACTACCAAATCTTACTGCCATCGATGTCATTTTAGTTTCTATACTTGGGTTACGAATAGTCTGTATAATGAGCTTGCCCTACTGGCGTTTTAAAGTTTAAGACCATCCTACTCCAGGCTAATGACCGAACATAGCACCATGTACAAATAGATCAATAGTCGATAGATCTAAAGACTTTTCTTAGTTATTCACAACCATGTACTTTACAGTGCCGACGTTTCAGCTACCTGCCTGTCGTCTTCACGGTGAACTATATGGTCCTGAAACTAAGAAACTATGTAGAGGTTATTTACCGACCTGATGAAACTGTTTACAGACACTCCAGACGATTTCGAAACTTTTGCATTCATAAATCAAGATGGTTTCATTTCATTTATATGGTTGATCTGTTCGTAACTTTTAAAATAAACTGACAGGTTAGAACCTGAAGTTACATTTTGTAAGTGTATGTTTTTTTTTAGAACATGGGTGTTGTTTATTTCTTAAGCGTTGTGAAAAAGTAGGTCATGATAATGACAAGTTGTTTATTGCTGTCGTTTATCAAAGTGCAATCGGCATAGAGTAAATACTGTCCCCGATTCTACCACGTGTTGCAGCCCCAGGTGCAATGTGCCTGGCACGGTTTTGAGGAGAAGGTGTAACATGTGTGCTGAACGCACGGGGCAAGTGGCGAGGTGCATCAGAACTGTATCTATATCTGTATCTGTATAGCCGGTATAACCGCCCTTTGGCGTAACACACCAGCTTCGCAGGCACGCGGCGCGGCGACAGCTGGCTACATTACACCAAACTGTTATGTTAAAGAGAAAATTATTGTTAAGGAGAAAATTAAATCTGCTGAGACTAGTGTTGGGAGGATAATATCAGAGAATGGACAGGCATGACACCAAGTGAAACATTAAGGAGAACAGAAAACCAAGAATAGTCTGTGGTGCCCCAACGGTCAGCCTCATGCACCAGCCCCACTCCATCTCCATGAAAGAACAGGCAAAGCATGCATGTAGTGGGGACATTGTTTCTACCTGTTGCATGAATCATACTCCAGTTGGTACACACTCAGGGTTTCACCACTGGACAATGTTTCACTTCCTAACCATCACAGGGAATACATGTAAACCATCACTGTGTTTCTGAATAGGAAACTGAACATGACACTTGTTTTGTGGTATTATATTCTGCACATCTTCATAAAAAATCTGGCTAAACTAAGAAGAATCTTTCCCAAACCAGTCTGTTCCTTTTTTGTCTCCACTGACTCATTTCATCCCTCTCTTTCTCTCCCTCCACCTCTTCCCAATGTACTCAATTAACACAACAAAAGTCAGAGACTTTCATAAGGTCTTCTAAAACTATAAACACACACAGAAGTAAATGCTTTGAACATTGATGTCTCTGATATAATATACTTTAATTTCTATGGACATATGGTACTGTACCTTCAAAAAGGCTATGCCTTTCTTTTACTATACCATCTGAGACATTGAAAATTCAATCCTTGATCCAAAACTATTTGTGTAACAACCACATATATCAGCTGTCCAGTCCTCAATTTGACATACAGTAGAAAAACTCAATAAAACAAATTATAAACAGTTTGGCCCTTCAAGTCAAAGCATGGCTGTTCACAGTGAGGTATGATGTTATTCAGAATCATAAATAAATTCCCAGCTATTTATACAAACTTTTAAAAGGCAATCGTTGGTTATCCTACTACATGTATCATACTCATGTACATTAGGCACAGTTTTATAATCACATCTAAATCGACCCCGTAGTAAAGTAAATGTAGTTTCCCTTTCACAAGTTGGCTTTCTTTTTATATAACATCTAGCTACCTACCAAATACATGTTACTAAATACATATATATATATTTACAAAGTGTGTATTTTAATCAATCTGTAACATAACTTGCATTTTAATGAATTAATGTGACACATTTGTAACACATTGTGTCAAAGCTGTGCAATTCAGCCCAAGGGCTGCAAACCTGCTTTTACCACCTGTGTGGAAATAAACCAGTCTACTACTACTACTACTACTACTACTACTACTACTACTACAGTTTTAGCACAGTTAAATGGTTGAAAGATCTTGGTTTGTTAGAGTCGGCTATGTAGACTGCTCCTGTCTACATGTGTTCTGAAGAAATGAAGGATTTTGTGCCATGAGTCCTCCTGGGCCGCGGCGTGGCTCTTAGGCTCCCCACCTGCTACCATACACCAGTCTAGAACAAAACGTCAAAGTTATACATACTTCATACTTTATTTGAATCTCCATTAGCGATGAGCCCAAGGGCCCACCCCTAGTCTACCTGGAGTTCACACATTTAATAACGTACACACGTACAGTAACAGTAAATACAATACAATGCAGTGCAATCATTACGCCAACAAAATTATGCAACAGTATTACAACAATACATTTGAATTAAAAATTCAAATTAAAAAGTCATGTGTCCTCATGTTATTGATTTGATTTTGATTTTATTGGAATTGTGGCAACACAATACACGTGGGACACAGGCAGCTATTGCTGGTATGATATAGGGATTTTCTTCTTACACAACCAGTAAGTTCCTCACCTGCTTACGTTTCGATCATCAGACACCTTCCTCACAGCAGCGAGAAGCAGAACTCCAGTCAGAAGCTCTGAGGAAGGTGTCTGATACACATTGAAATGTAAGCAGGTGAGGAACTTACTGGTTGTGTAAGAAGAAAATCCCTATATCCCAAACAGAAAACATTACAGAACACGTAAGAAGACATGTTGTATAAACCTAGGCCCTACGAGTCATAAACCTGCAATAGATACAATCTAAAAAACATCATAATTAAAAAATAACAGCCTATGGTGACTTGTCGTTTATTAGGCCACACCGATGTAATTTTTTTTGGCCTGCCACTTCATATTTTTTCTGAAAAAAAAACAAAAACAAGAACCAACAAATTAAATTGGTGTGGCCTTATGCTTACCAAAAGCTCTATGGTAGTACAGGCCACAGTGCGGAGTGTACGGTGGTTCGATCAGGTGACCTGTCCCAGGGTAGCACAGCAGCGTGTAGTTAGTCTTCCCATGAGCCTTCATTCTAGCGATAGCCTGCAAAGTGAATCGTAACTGATAGATCACCAACTTTTCTTGTTTGTACTCATTTTTCTTTTATCCACTTTGTAATTATGTAATGTATTTTGCCATTGTGCTTTACTCTTGTTTTATACTAAGTCTTGTGTTTTTGAGTAGAAGCCGTCATATAAGCAACTGGGCTTCCTGTCTAATACTCATATTGTGAATAAAAAAAAAAGTGAAAAAATTTTTGAGAGTAATATTATATTCCAGTTTCTGTTGACAGAGACTCTAGCCAATTCTACCAGATCAGAGTCTCTACCCTGACATACATGTATACCATGAGGACACCATGCCAGTTACCAACTCCAATCACAAGTTACTTTGGTTTTCTATCAATTAGTAATTTGCATAGCTTTATTTTGTACTTTTGTTGTATTTTGGACTCAGTTGATTTTGATGTAAATGGCTTTTGTTTGGGGTTTTCCCCCCATGCAGGGCACATTGAAAAGCGCCCTCATGATCAGGTGATATGTATCCCCTGGTGAAATAAATAAAAACAAAAACAAACTACAGAGTCAGCCAAATCTCACCTGGTTTGCAAAGAAAACTGATTTTGCACTGAGATCCTCTTCCCCAGCCACAAACATGATGGGACACTGTGCCTTCTCCACCTGAAAACAAATATTTACTTTATTTTATGCTCTTAGATTTGAGAGTATTGGACAGAAAACAGCACATAATGTGCTTATAAGGATCCTTTGCCCATGAAAAATTAAGACATAATCAAATTTGGGGTAACAAATACAAAACGTACAGTGGACATAAAATGAAAATGGCTGGCGCACCAATGGAACCTATAACGGGGGGGTGCCCTTACATCGAACGCTTTTTTACGCGCTCGAACTCACAGTGCTCTATTGCTAGTTGCCATAGATCTAGAGTGGTCAGGTTTTGATGAATCGATTTTGAAAACCTTTATGTAAAGAGTATACTTGGATAAAAAATGCATTCATACTATTCATGTGGCCTTCACGCTCCACGTTATAAGTGGCAAACGCTGTGAGACATTTTTGTAAATCTACCTTCGTGAATGTGCTACAGCCATTAGACAGTGTGCCCTAACTTTGAACGCTTTCGTAATTTTGCTCTGTTCAGGCGTTGATGATGAAATTAAGTAAAAAAAAACGAATTAAATTTTGTGATATTTAAGCTTTCTTTTGATAGTATAATTGCGATTATGTGTACTTGGTTATAACCTTCTTGATTGAACGCAGTTCAGTCCGTGTTTGACCAAAAACCCGTCTTACGCAATCAACGCAGTCCCATAGGAATCATGGGAAATGCAGACGACAGTGGTGTTGACGTTGTTTTCTCAGGTTGGTTTTCTACTACACAAAAACCCGGAGACCCAAATTTTTACTGTTTCGTAAAGCATTATTTGTTATATGTGTATGTGGCAGCTACAGTGTATGTGACTGCTTGTTACAGGTCGTTTAAGCGCCATCACTATGATTGGTGAAAACGACTGAAATTTTGTTTTTCGACAAAACGATAAATAGATATATAGAACTATACTTTGCATGCAAATAACAGCTGTATGCATTGACAATGTTTACTTATCTTTTTATTTAGCGAAGTCAGTGGCAACAAACACAGCATACTTTTGCATAATGAGATCAGTAAAAAATCCGTCCGAAGTTAGGGCAGGTGCGAAGTTAGGGCACCCCCCGTTAATGTTAATGTGATCAATCAAATCAAACCTGAAAACATTAAACACTAAAGTCAGGAAGGGAGTGTTATTTTTTAAATTACATTTCATGAACAAAACATAAAGACACAGAAAAACATAATCCATGGATCCAGTGGAAAAGTTGGTTTTGTAATTCGCCTATGTTTAGTCACTTATTATATTTTATTATTTATTTGTCAGCCATACTGATTTCAGTTTGCATTTCTTTGTTACGTTATTTGTATTATTTCTCTTTTATACAAATTGTATGTTACCCTGGGCCTCCTTGGAAATCAGCAGTTAATGTTGAAGGGGTAACTGGGAGTTCTCAAAATGAAATGAATAAGTAAAGAAAGAAAGAAAATACTGTGGAGTGACATGAATAAATTACAATAAGGTGTACAATGTATATATAATATACATCATATAGTAGCTAGCAAAACAAGAAGTAAAACTAATTATTACACAGAAATATGACACCTGGCAGAGATATGTGAGGCCACACCAATTTAATTTCTTGTTTCTGGGATTTTTCCAAAAAATATGAAGCAACAGGGCGAAAAAAATAAAAAATCAAAACAGGCCTGGGCATCCTATTATAGCCCCAAATGCTACGATAGGTGCCATGAAGTCAACATAAAAGGCTGGGTTAAAATTTAAACAATGAATTTTGAACTTTCAATCAAAGCACTGCAATGACAGATAGAAAAACTGTAACAACTAGGAAGAAAAGGACTTTCTTCAACTGTTGGGGGCAAAATACATGTATGAGCATTTTTGAGTTGATTCAGAAACTTTTTTGTTGTTGCAAATCTGAAAAAAATGAAGTCCAAGAACCAACAAATCAAATTGGTGTGGCCTTAATAGAGTTTACAGATAATCTTACCTGGACACATGCCTTGATACCTGGCTCCTTGGTGGTGTCCACTACGTTTCTCACATCGACATACCCATCTTTGGTGTATACAATATTTTCCGGTATCCATCTGTGGATGAGAATTACAGAAAGGGTAGTTGTAAACATAAAAACAACAAAGAAGTTCTGCTTCAGTACAATAGAAAAGTCGCTAAGGGGCCCATGATTGATATATATATAACTTGTCACACATGCACACACACACACACACACACACATACATGTACACATGCATCCATCCATGCATACACACACACACACACACACACACACACACATGTACCAATCAGCTAACCAAACACACTACGGTTTGTCAATCACAATACTGATATTGTTAATAACTAAACTACCCCTAGGAATGATACCAATATTTTCTAGATACAAATAAAGAAAAGTGTGAACCAGCTGACTCACTCTGCACAAGGTAAGACTGTGTCCTTATAAGGCAGTGGAGCACCGGTCACTGCAGTGTAGGACCCAACAGTTACAGCAGCAGCAACCTGCAGTGTAAAAATGAACTCTTTTAAAGTGCAGCTCTACATAAGTCAACATTCAAATCTAAATTTAAAATGAAAACCCACAGCGGTACATGGCCCAGTGCAGGTAAGGTGCAGGTAGACATCACAAATACCTGCACAGCTCCAATTTCACCTGCACTAACCTGCATATACCCAGTACATGGGCCAGTGCAGGTTAGGTGCAGGTAGACATCAGAAATACCTGCACAGCCCCAGTTTTACCTGCACTAACCTGCATATACCCAGTACATGGGCCAGTGCAGGTTAGGTGCAGGTAGGCATCAGAAATACCTGCACAGCTCCAATTTTACCTGCACTAACCTGCATATACGCCAGTACATGGACCGGTGCAGGTTAGGTGCAGGTAGACATCAGAAATACCTGCACAGCTCCAATTTTACCTGCACTAACCTGCATATACCCAGTACATGGACCAGTGCAGGTTAGGTGCAGGTTACATCAGAAATACCTGCACAGCCCCAATTTTACCTGTACTAATTAATAACCTTCATATGCAGATACTGTATTTCTAGCCCTGCACATCTAGATCTGTGGAAAAGATAACTATTTATTGCACTTTGGTAGTTATAGCAAAATCCCTTGCATCTCTATTTTGTGTCAATACATTGTACCTTATGGTTGCATTGTCTGGCATAATGGCCAGACTCATGATCAGAGCATTTGGCTCAGAACCAGAACTGAATTCCGGGTTTGATCCCCTGACATGCCCGATGTTGTGCCCATGAGAAAGGCACTTTGATTATGAATTTAATTACACAACTTTCCTCACTGTACAGTGGAGTCAGACGTCCACCGGGCCTCTTGTCTAATCCATTGTGTAAAGGGTGTCCTAACACTGATGAGGAGACACACGCATTTCGTGTTACAAATATGCCAAGGACTGCATTCGCCAGGAAGAACTGTTGCTTAACAGTAAACGTTGAAAACTACACTCTACCTTGTTCCTCATGTGCGAGGCCATGCTTAAAGCTATCTCTCCTCCTTTTGAGGTGGCCAGAGTGCCCACACCGTGGCTCTGGACATTGGGATGACTAAGTAGCCAGTCCGTTGCTTCCTGTAGTATCAAAAGATACATATTATAACTAAGAAAGGTTTGTATAATGGTTACTTTCACATGGTCTAGCCTAACAAAGTACTGCTCTGTTTATTCCTTACTCTTCAACACATTCATATGGTGACTGGCCCCGCCAACTCTGTCCTGCTACAAAATGTAATCCAGGATGTCTGCTAAAGCACTAGTTACCATGGTGACAGACATCTGGTCCAGGTCATTGACCTTATTTGTTTGGAGAAGAAGAAGAAACTAAGCAAAAACAATATCCTTCTGTGAAGGTAAACATAAATACTTTTGTTATCAATATGATCAACAACAACAACAGCAGTATAATCAAATCCTGGATAGTGAGTGAGTGTGTGAGTGATCACGTACCTCAAAATAATCTAGGTCAATGTCGAACATGTTTTTTGGAAGGTCGTCATGAGCAAAGAATGCCAGGGAGAGTACAGCGAAACCTCGCGATGCCAGCAATGCCGCACGGTACTCAGCCAAACCTCCAGTGGACCCAAACAAGTCGATGATTCCGGCCAATGGGCCGTCGCCTACAGTGGGCATCAGATGCACAAGAGATGTGGTGAGTTACTGTAATTCACATTATGTTCACAGTCTGAGAAAAATGAAGGTGTTCACGAAACTACATGTGCACAGTGGCGGCAGGTGCAGAAGAAAGAAAGTTGGGGATTATTTGTGAATTTGAACAGAGCATATCTGGCTGTCTGGGTTGGGGTTTTACTAGGTTTAGAACCCAAGAGTTTTGAAGGACTCTAAACCCACAAATTTTTACAGAGGATCCTAAGAGGATCATGTAGACCCTTTCTTTTTGATCTTGTGTACAGTTGCTCAATATGTTAATGTGTTTTCTATGGATTGAAATGAAAACTTTGACTTTATTAAAATTGCAACAGGGCAATACAAAGTGGCTACCAGGCAGCTGACTAGCTGATAGCATGACCACGTAATACATATTAAAACAACAACAAACACAAACATACATGTAAATACGATCAAGTAACATTAAATAACATCAGATAATTTGAAGTACAAAATAGCAATAATATTTAAAAAAGACTTTGGTGGTAAGTATTTACAAGAACTGAGACTTCTTTCAGAGTGGAAACAGTCAGCTTAGCCGGGAGAAAATCGTTTGGTAGTTGTTATGTACTCATGTAATGCGTCAGTGAGTTGCTTGTTATTAATGTAATGTGGTCTGGTGATCCCTGGAGTAGGACAGAAGCGGTAGGACGTTGTTGAATGAGGCATTCAACAAATGAAAACAGGACTCATCTCACATCTCACCTGGAGGGAGAAACAAAGTTCCTCTTACACGCCCTTCTCTCACCGGTATCCTCTTCACTTCGTCCCCCAGGAACCATCTCTCCACAGTCTCCGCGGCGAGGCAAGGCAGATTCTCCTCTCCCATCACGTCAACGTGTCCTTCGTGGACCCTAATGTCGACCAGGAACGGCGTGGAGACGTCAACCTTCCTGAGGCGGAGCCCAGGTTTCTGACCGGGGGAGGGCTGCATGCTCCAGAACAGACCCATCTGCTCAACACCTGCAGAACATGGGAGAGGTAAACTTTAAACTAGAAAGGTAACATTTGCAAAGCAAATGTATTCATTCTTACTCAGACATATTCATATAATATATGGTGACCAGCCTCTCCAACTATGTCCTGCTACATGATGTAACCCAACACCACTCGGTGTCTGCTACAGCACCAGTTACCATGGTGACAGAGGTCTGGTCCAGGTCATTGATTTTATTTGTTTGGAGAAGAAGAGGAAGACGAAACAGATCTAGAGCAAAAACAATATGTCTTCCTTCTGCGAAGGTTTAAACATAAAAATCCTGATGACTTGTTGAAAACACAAATGTTTGATGTACTAAATATCAGGCTGGGCTATATAGCTACATTTACTAGTACTGTTTAGGCCCCACAGAAATACACAGACATACCTGTATACAGCCCTCCCAGCGAAGGCTGTTTGGCCACAACCACCCGTCCGGCATCATCAGCCCTGTAATGTGCGTAGGACTGGAAGCGAGCCGGCCCCTCCGCCAGCCGCGCGTGTAAGGTGACCGGCTGTCGGGGAGCCAGTCTCTCCACGGTGACCTCCACCTTCTCATCCACCAGGGCTTGGGCTGGAGTCACCAACAGTCGCGCCTGGCTGCTCATTTTTCTTTAAAAATGAATAAAAGTGCTGAACTAGAAAGGTATTACATTTGCAAAGCAAATGCATAATGTTTACCTTCACATGGTCTAGCCTAACAAACTTTGTTTAATTTCTTACTCAAACACATTCATATACTTTTAAGTATATGGTGACCAGCCCCTCCAGCTCCGTCCTCCTACATAATGTAATCCAACACCACAGGGTGTCTGCTACAGCACCAGTTACCATGGTGACAGAGGTCTGGTCTGCACATATTACCTAGTTTGAGGCTTTGTTTATTCATGAAACACTCAAATCAGTCTGCTGGACACTTTTCATTGCTCAGAGGTCATGAGGGAAGAGGTCAGGGTCAGACAAAATATAACAAGATATGGCCGCAGTACCAAATCCATAAACATAGTCATAAAAAGTGTAATATCCTTAGGCTTTCTACATTTAAATGTATTGAAGAAGAACTACTTCGAATTCGTACTCTCAAATGCATTATCATGTCATCATGACAGATCTCAGTACTGTAACGGTAAAGGTAACGTTACATCAAGGAGGTTAAAAAATTATCCTTGTTTACCTGTATTGTATTCTGGCAACCTGCAGCATGCTGCTTCGCTGAAATTTTCACAGTATTTTCTCAGGAACGGTAAATTACAAGACATTATATTATACTGTTGTTTTTGTTGTTGTCCTTGTTTAAAGTCTATTATTTCGCTGGACGTGGTCTCACACGCCCCTCCCACACCGGCAAGGTTCCATGTACCTTGACCTCTGACCTCACTGTTCTCCCGATGACCACATTAATGTCACTTTATGAACTCAGGTACCATGTGAAACCCATATATAGGGACCACGGCCAGCGTAATACTACACATAAAACAAGGACAACAAACAACAACAACGACACCGTGTACTAAGCTTGTTCTTAACTGCAGAATTTAGGGACCGATAGGAGTGAGATTCCAGCTAATCGCATTTCCTAAAAGTCATAACGATCTAAATGTAGCACATTGACACAGGCCGACACAACGGGAGCTAGCCTTCGCAGTGGAAATTTTCTCTTCAGCAAGTATTCAGAAAAACGTGGCGGACGTGGCCTCCCAAGAAAACGTACGGACAAAAAACACGTACGGCGGGTTGGGACCCTCGCCTAACTGCAGAGACCGAAGGAATCCACTCTACTCTACTCTTAAGGGTAATTTTTCCCCTCTCTAGCTGCACGGAAGAATGAACTTTATGATGCCAACCTCCGACAATTATTCTCCTCGCTAATGTTATTTTCCATCCCGCGTTGTTATTTATTTATTTATTTATTTATTTCATCACAGGACGGCTGGGTTGCCCTTTCAATAAAAAATAAAAAGTTGATTTCCGAGGGGTCCAGCATATACAAGACAAGACATGTAACATTCAGTCTGAAGATAAACAAATGACACACAAGTGTGGACAATTGACACCATTAGCAATCACAACAGATAGAGAATTTAATTGTTTGTGACAGTTTATAGTTGATGTTGTTGCACAGAAACTCTTTATTTGCACCTCATGCTCAGAGTTCCTCACAGCAGAAACCACAACATCCAAGAACTGATTTACGATGACTGTATAATTGACAATGTACATGTACTTCGATGTTGATAGTCATGAGTAGACCAACCAGTATTGTTGAAATTTAAATCATCGAGCTAAAATGTTTGTTGTTTTAGATGAAGGACCCTCTCATGAACGGTCTGCATCATTGTAAACAAGCATCGGAATTCAGCCTTATATGTCACAGCTGCCAGTCATGCTGTTGCTGATATGAATATGAATAAACCAATAAATAAATAATAATAACATACATGTACATGATATTGTGACACCAAACTGACCTTAAAACCATCTAACTGATCTTAAGCTGGAGATCGTTAAACTACATAACACTGGCATCAACTGCATCGCTCATAGTCCAAAGTTTAATTTCATACAAAAGGCCTGTTGCACTTCCAAACAAGTCGCTAGGGGGCCAAACCTTACACCACTTCATCTATGCTCCCAAACCTATCCACTACTCAAAAATCCCAACCATGGCACTTCCAGAATTTGAACTAACAAACTTTGAACCCCCTCCCCCTGCAGTACTGTGCATAACTGCTAAGAGGCTTCTTGACAGTCAACACTATCCATGGGGTAAACTCTCTCCACCTGTTCTCTGTCATCTACACTGTATTTCAGTGTCATATCCAGGAATCTGGGTGGGAAGAAGATAAGGTTTGATCAAAGTGAGATTGCGTAGCAAGACATCAACATGCTCTGACACTAAGCTGTAACCAAGTGCATCTACAGGGCTCGAAATACCACCTGAATATGCAGGTTAGTGCAGGTAAAATTGGAGCTGTGCAGGTTGTCTACCTCTACCTAACCTGCACCGGTCTGTGTACTGGGTTTACAACATGTATATACAAAATGTACATTATTTTTGTAGGTGTAGGCGAATTTTATTTTGCTGCATTAACTGTTACCACCTATGACGTATAAAAGAAATCATGCCAATGGTTTCTGAACAGGATCTAGTATGATCTGTACAGAAAATAGAATTAGATGAATATTAATCTAAAGTATTCAATTGAATTTCTTTATTTTGGGTAAACTGGCCCATAGCAACACAGCACGGATATAACTACACAAATAGACTAAACACACAACAACTTATATAGTTAGAATTTTTAAAATCTGAGAGTGCCTAGCCTGTATCAAAGCTCTAGCCTGCTTGAAATGTTTTTTCCGTCAGCCCAGGTTCGGGATGGGATTTGGGGGGAGGAGCGCTGTAGGCGTGACACGAGTGCCAAAGGCGCTCGCAATCTAGGGCGGTCCAGGGGCATGCTCCCCCAGAAATTTTTGGATTTTCAAGCCTTCAAAAATGAAAATGCAATTTCCTGCATTTTGTGAGGCAAATCATGGGGTCTAGAGTGGTTGTCGGTGGTCCTTTGGATGTTGTTATATTTTTACCCAAGATTTTTGTCGATTTTGTCTGTCAAGGTTGACGGATTGGTTTTAAAATTTTTTTGTCAAGCACCGCAAAGTTCCGGTAATTGATGGAAAAACAGGTGCTGGCTAGAGCCCTGGCCTGTATCTACATGTGTATATGTGAGACATGATAAGACTACAGACCTGTAGTTCCAGGAGTTCGGAGTAATTTTGAGGACCCCTTTGATACTTGTGTCCTGTGTCACCTGGATTGGGTCATCCAATAACATGACAGACTGCATCCAGTGGGTTTGTCTGTATGTGTGTTGGAGAGAAAAAATTGAACCATTAGATCCTGATTTACATAACTGTCAACTAATTATGTCAAGCATCACTTAAGCTACCCACAAACCAAAAATTAGGACGATCCGTCAGTCAGTTTTGGAGTTATCCTCCTTCAGAGATTTTTTAAAACAAACACCCCTGCAGTTCCAGAACAAGCTCAAACTGACCTCACTTCTATCTACCAGCCAAAATTCCTGGCCCTAGCATGTCCAGATCATGAGATATCAAAAGCTGACGTTCTGCTGCAGTACCATAACAAGTCACCAGAGAGCCCAAAATCGAAATAAATCATTTTGAGGTCCCATCATAGCCTTAACCCACATAAAGAAAATCAAGACAATAAATTAAAGGTTCACTCACAGACAGACACACACTCTCCTACTGGAATATTGCAAATGCGGTCCCTTGCCAACCTGATGAAATTATTCACGGATGAAACCCACAACATGTTATATCCCAAACCGTGTCTATCTATTTCTGTGCCTGAATCGGTAAGGGCTAGAATCAGGCACGGTTCTCGATAGTCTCCGCGTATCCAAGAACATAGATTTGCCCCTGGCACGGCTCTTGATACACAGCCTGAGCATGGTTCTGGATAAAGCACGGTTCTGGATAAAGCACGGTTCTGGATACAACACGTTTCCACTTCAAACCTACTTGGAGAATGGTGAAGTTGACAGCAGCACCGGTTTTGGTGAAGGCAAGAGGACATCGAACCAGATGGAAAAACCCTGCATCTGCGACCTGCCTTTACAGCTGAAACTGAACGCAACCTGTGGGCAAAGGTACAATGTACAGCTATTTTTCTCTCTCACGACTTGTTTAATACTCGTAGGAAATTCATTTAACTTTATTACTGGATAAATTACAGAGATAATTTCTGGACGTTTCGAGTGACATCCACCACTCTTCTTCAGCATCACTAATGAACTAACAGAACTCGCGTTGACAATATTATGCAACTGGAAAAACCGGTTGAACATGACAAAGACTCATATAGTCATTGATATGTTAAGGACATAAAGTAGTTCCTATATGGTAAGACTTATTTAATATAGCCAGCTGCTGCAGTGCCGCGTGCCTGCGAAGCTGGTGTGTTATGCCAAGGGGTGGTTATACCGGCTATACAGGTACAGATGAGGTATTCTGGTCAAGAAATACTAAGGTATCAGGAAAGCTGAAGATGTCACCTGAACACTGGAAAGGTCCTCTGCTGATACTGTCAAAAGGTCCAAGGTCACGATCTTGGCAGGAGTAGCCAGAACGTTCTCCCTATGCACAGGCTTGACCATGACCTTTCCTGGTGAAATGGAAGAAAATTATTCCATAGTTTTCAAAACTAAGCTCTGAAATTAGAGAAATATCTACATCTACCAACAGTAAATTTTGAAACATATGATTCCCTTTCAAAAATTATGTTCATCTACATGTAGTATCAGGGCCCAAAATCCTTTCTTCATTGTCTTCCTCACTTTGAACATTGGCAAAACCATGCCCTACTTACTTGTAATAAGTTTGCGTGCATAAGGCTTCAGGACAGACATGTCCACGTGGTAGTTTGTCCCTATGTTCTCCCAAAACTGCAACCTGAGGAAGTTTGAAAAAAAGTTGTGAGACAATGTACAGTCAAACCTCACATGGTCTAGCCTAACAAACTACTGCTCTGTTTATTCTTACTCAAACATATTTATATATGGTGACCAGCCCCTCCAGCTCTGTCCTGCTACATAATGTAACCCAACACCACAGGGTGTCTGCTACATCACCAGGTCCAGGTCATTGGCCTTATTTGTTTGGAGAAGAAGAAGAGGAAGAAGAAACAGAGCAAAAACTAGAAAGGTATCATTTGCAAAGCAAATGCATAATGTTAACCTTCACATGGTCTAGCCCAACAAACTATTGCTCTGCTTATTCTGTACGTACTCAAATTCATAAATTAAATATATATGGTGACTGGCCCCTCCAACTCTGTCCTGCTACGTACATACATGTAATGTAACCCAACACCACAGGGTGTCTGCTGCAGCACCAGTTACCATGGTGACAGCCATCTGGTCCAGGTCATTGGCCTTATGTGTTCGGAGAAGAAGAAGACGAAGAAAAAAACAGAGAAAAAATGACCAGAATGTTTTACCTGTCCTGAACCTCTGTATCCGCTATGGGAGCCAGGTAAATGGATCCTTCTGAAGGCAGCATCAACCCACCCTGCGAGAGAGACACATTTCTCGTGAGTTTATTTATTGCCTTCGTCAAGAAGGGTATGTTTTCATGGGCGTGCGTGTGTGTGTGTGAGTCTGTCAACAGTATAACTCGAGAAGGCTTTAATGGATTGTCTTCATATTTGGTAGGTGGGTAGGTCTTGATGAGACCTAGAAGTGATAGGAATATGGGCCCCCTGGCGGCTCGTTATGGTACTGCAGCAGTACTTCCGGTTTTGAAATATGGTGATCTGGAGGAGCTAGGGTCATGATTTTTGGATGGTAGATAGGTCTTTTGCTCGGGAAGAAGTGACATAAGTTTGGGCCCCCTAGCGGCTTGCTCTGGAACTGCAGGAGCATTTGTATGAAAATGTTTGAAGTAGGATAACTCAATAACCGGTCGACGGATCATCCTGATATTTGGGGCATAGGTAGGGTAAGTGATGCTTGACATACTAGTAATTAGATGACCAGTATGCAAATGATGATGTAATTTGCATAATTAATGAAGCAATTATATAATTCAGTTTCCTTCCATGATAGGGCTATTCTAGTTTGTGACATGTGTACATAAGAATGAGAGGTACATTGTTAATCTTAATTATGTCAATGAAGTTAGACATTATTTGCACAATTAATGAGAAAGTTCTATAATTCCATAGTGGTTGATGCTAGCAATTTCATACTTGTGCATGTCGAAGTTGACTGGAGGAGAACATCATGCACTATAACTTCCCGATCTGAATAGTTTATGAAAAATACAACAGTGCAGATCAAAAGCACAAAAGTTTTGTGTAGAAAACGCAGGTAATTGTAGGTGGAAACTAGATTCTGTATTGTTCAGGTGGTAATGGATACCGTACATTTTAGTTTGTTCTGAAGGGAGAAAGTGATTAATCATATTGGCAGATTGGGTTGTTGCTGTGACACGTGTGAGTGACTCCCTACATGTATATATACCAGCCTCTTGATAGCTGGTTGTTTAGGGAGGGAGTGATTAATCATACTGGCAGATTGGGTTGTTGGTGAAACGTGTTCGCCTCCCTAGAGGATCCCCTTGACAGCTGGTGGGTTTGGTTGCATGAACAGAAGAACTGTTTTGTCTTGCCAGATGTGAGGATGGAGGCTGTGGAACAGTCACATTTGGTATCTGTAGCTAACATAAATCATATTTCCATGAGATTACTTTCAACCTGTCCTAAACCCTGTGACTTGTAATCATGATGGTGAAGAGGATTCTTCTGATGAGGCTGACTGGTGAGTGTCACATGAATGTATCTTGTACCTTTCAATCCCTCAGAACTGTTAGAGCTTTATTGTGTTAGACTGGATAAGGACCAGTGGGAATGTTACCCATTGATTCAAAGTAATCTGGAGGAAAATATGTACAGGATATGGATATGGTGCTATTGAGCTATTTGCTAATTGATGTATGTGAAAACTTTTAAGAAACATTTTCATGAAAAGAAGCACAGAGGCAACAGATCGTCTAAATAGTTGGTTAGTAAGATGCAAACCTAATCCTCCACATATGATTTGACGAAGGCATGAGATCGATGACCTCTAGTTTATTTTTGTTTTCTTTAGCCAGGCTAGGGTAGCCCTCTCAGTGATTAACACTGCTTTGCAGTGGGGCCCTGGACACAGAACACATTGAAATCATACAAATAATACAAGAAACAAAAAATAAGGCAAAACGTACAGAAAGTACTTACAGGACAACAAACATATGTACAAATCTACAAACTTAAGGACAAAGAGACACACAAAGCTATTATCCATATTCATAGTCCATATACCAGTCCATTCGTCATTAGGTCAGATGAGGTAAGAGGTCAGCCCATGTTGTCAACAGTCATACGTTTGAAGGAAGAAACGGTAGTACATGTAGCTGCTTTGATAGTCTGTGGAATCTCATCCAGCTACTAGCACCTCTGTAACTGGACATGTGCCTTTAAACAAAGAGTTGAACTTTACAGGGTGATACATGTACAACCTATGTTTCCTGTTTCTTTTACTCTATTCCTGTAACCAATATTCACAGTAAGTGTTGAGAGGAACAACTTTACTACTCTACACTATGTACTATTTTACAACTCCATGTAACGTTACATATACAAGTACATGCACAAGTACAATACATGGAGTTGTGAAGTATCTTTCAATCAATGTTGAGTTCAAAACTAAGTAAAAAAGCTACATGTGATCACTACATTCTTATCAATATATACCAGAGTTCGTATAATGTTATTACTTTTGGATAAGGGCTATCATGTTGGTCCAATTACTCGGAGTACTAGATACTCATTTTCACCAGAGGAGAGTGAGGAAATGTGTTAAGTGCCTTTCCCAAGGACACAACAGTGGGGCCTGCCAGGGATTCGAACCCAGAACCTTCAGATTCTGAGTCAACAACCCTAACCACAAGACCAACTTGCCACCTGAAACAAACCTACTGTTGTTACAGTAGCATTATACTATAACAAGGAAAAATTAACTGTCCAACAAGATACGAGCCAGACGTTTAAGGTTTGCCGGGCACTCTTTTAGAAACAAGGAGGAGGTAGTCTCCAACCCACACTATTGTGTCTAGCACATGATCATGAGAGAAGGAGGCCTGGAGGACTGCCCTTCACATATGTAGATGTGCTGCAAAGAGACACCTGTCTACAGGCCAATGGCATGGGGAAGGCTATGCAGGACAGGAGCTTCTGGGCAGCCATGGTAGTTTGGGTGGCAGAGGAAGTGTGGGACCTGACATAAGTCAAGTCAAGTAATATAAGATCACCTGCTGACAGAGACGTGTAGTTTTACCTTTTTCAGCCACTTGTCCCGTACATAGATGACTGAGGGAAGTACAGACTCATACAGGAGTGAGTACCCCTGAAAGAAAAAAAACATTATCGTATCAATTATACAATTACAGACCAGGGCTCTAGCCAGCTCGAAATGTTTTTCTGTCAGCCCAGGATTGTGATCGGATTTGGGGGGAGGAGCGCCGTAGGTGCCACACGAGTGCCAAAGGTGCTTGCAATCTAGGGGGCTCAGGGGGCATGCTTCCCCGGGAAATTTTCGATTTTCAAGCCAATTTCCCGCATTTTGCGAGGCAAATCATGGGGTTTAGACAATACTTAAATATCAAGAAATATAAAAGGTAAAAAGGTAAAGATAGTCCCATAGCCTTTTTAAGGCTGTAGGGTCAGTGGGTTGTTAATCTACTGTGTCTAGGGCACGGTTTCAGAAGGCGGAGCCCATGCCATCCTTCTAATTCCACCGCCCTGTATCTCCCCAACCGATTAGTCAGGTGCCCATTTTACACCTGGGTGGAGTGAGGAAAGTCATGCAAAGTGCCTTTCACAAGAACACATCTTGCCAGGGAATGCCAGGGATCGAACCCGTGACTTCTCGATCTCGTGTCTGCTATAGCCTTGACACTTGACAAAATAGATGCCTAAGAAATGTGTTGTACCAGAAAACCAGCTGCTTTCCTCTCATCATGTAGTATAATTAGAGTCTATTTATTATAGATAAGCTTCTTAGAACTGTTACATGTACCTCTTAGTAGAACTGTTAGTACTGTTAGATAAATGTTAGCAATACCAACTTAATATGTACATGTACATGTACATGTATATGTTGCCGTACATTGTACCCGCTACAATTGTTGTGCAATAAAGCTCTTCTTCTTCTTTTATCTACCATCATCCTTACCATCCACTCGCTCACTAAAACGTCCGCTTTCTCCGGCAGCTGCACCTCCTCTGCTCGTCCGTGCAGCACCTCAATCCTTCCCTCCATCCCGTTGGCTTTCACCACCTTCCTGGTCTCCTCTGCTAGAGCACTGGCTTCGATGGCGTACACTGGAACATTCATTCGTAAGTATGAAATAAAGACTAAACTTTATATCCAACACTGGAATGAATCAATTTGGGACTTAGCCAAATTTTCGGCCGACTCCGTCAACCTTGTTCACGAAATGGACCCGTCTACTCTTGGAACAGGACGTCAGAGACATGTGACCGTAGTAGCAGGTCATACGTGCCAGATAACTTGTGTCTCCCCCCTGTCTCTGTTCAGGGTAGGTCTGTAAGGGGGCACACCCCAGTTTATTTCGGGACTAAATTCGATTCTGCACACCCTCAAGTCTAGCGACCGTCTCTTTCAGGAAATAATTCTGAAGAAAAAACACTGTGCATGGAAATGAAGGATATCTCTCTAGCTACAAGAAAAACAGAATTTCACTTTCTTTAACCATTCAAATTTTGATAAATTTTAGGGGGGAAAAGGATTTTCCTATGAAAAATCATGTGAAAAATTGGCCATTTTCACTTGGAATTAAACCCATCACCCATAATTTAGCTACCCAAATGACTGATATTGTCGGAAAGAGAAAACCCTGTGTATAAGCAGGAAAAGTATAAAGGGAATCCTAACACTGGGATTTTCGCAGTACCTCGTCGCGCGACACAGAACGCATGAAACGTAAATCTGGGTCAAATCGCCGCGCCACATTCAAGGCGGAGGGATACCCGGAAGTAAGCCCCGGATCCGAAAGCAAATTTCACCCAAAACACACCACTTCTTATACTTTTCAGCCATGTTAGTAGTTAATGCCATTTCGCAGCAGATTATGAGAAATGTGAACTCAAACCTGAACCCTCAAAACCCTTTCGTCACTTTTTTACCGCTCACTACCACGGACCCCTGTTGCGGAAGAATTGGTGTGTGCACCGGTAAGCTCTAATGTAGGCCGCCTCCTTCACTCCTCTTGCAAAGAAATCCGGTTCAAAATCGAGGATTTTGACCCCTTCTAAAGATACGAAGTGTCCCGGAGATTCAATATGAATGTGTTGAGAGACCTCTGAGTTTACAGACGTTGGTGTTCCAGGTCATTCGTAAGTAGTTTCATCAGGTAACTGGTAACACAATGGCGACCAAAAATGTATAGCGAGTCTTTCTTTTCGTGCTGGAACAAAGTTTAAACTTTACAACTGCTTAATACAGCAAAAATCTGTTTCATCAAAAGTATAAAAGGTGGCAAGGTGGTTAGGGCAGTTGACTCTGGGCAGGTTCTGGGTTTGAATCCCTGGCAGGCCCCATTGTTATGTTCTTGGGAAATGTACTTTACACTTATTTCCTCAGTCGACGCAGGTGGAAATTAGTTAGGTACGTCTTCTCGGATGGGACGTGAAGCTGGAGGTCCCATGTTTAAGGAGAGCCACACCTCGAGCACGTTAAAGATCCCACTGCACTTATCGAAAAGAGTCGGATCCTTCCCGGTGTGAGTGGTTCACTGAACCTTACAGTCCGGTCTTACGCAGCTTGTACTTGCTGTACAAAACTGGTGTGTTACGCCTAAAGGCAGTTTACCAGTTATGCGAAACAAACAAAAGAAATGTGTTCTCGAGGTCGAAGATGACGTCACTCTGTGATCAAGATGTACAGTACACGTCAAAAATTTGGAGGAACAGTCGTTACCTTTAAAAATCGTCACTGATTGATGAATATTCTTCTAACTGTGATATATACGTGACGAATGAATCTCTTCAACAAAACAGGGCTCTAGCCAGCACCCATTTTTCCATCAATTACCAGAACTTTGCGGCGCCTGACGAAAAAAATTTTTAAACCAAACCGTCAACCTTGACAGACAAAATCAACAAAAATCTTGGGTAAAAATATAAAAACGTTCAAAGGACCACAGACAACCACTCTAAACCCCATGATTTGCCCAAAATGCAGGAAATAGTGCTTTTGAAGGCTTGAAAATCCGAAATTTCCCGGGGGAGCATGCCCGGACCCCCTAGATTGGGAGCGCCTACGGCGTTCCTCCCCCCAAATCCAATCACAAACCTGGGCTGACAGAAAAACATTTCGAGCTGGCTAGAGCCCTGCAAAGAAAAAAAGAATGTTGCGGTACCTTTCCGTGCACCTGCTTGGACGCAGAAGAGACTGAGAATCCCCGTTCCCGCGCCGACGTCCACCACCACTTTCCCTCGGATCTGCTCCCAGCTCCGCAGGATAGCAAGCCGGGGGGGGGGGGGGCAAAATCAGAGAATGGCCCGGCACCACACTAAAAGTGTGACCTTAAAAAGAACAGAAAACCAAGAAGGGTGGAGAAAACTGGCTGTGAAACATTTCTCACCTGTAAGCATTAGTCCTGACGGGGTCCCCCAGCATGTTCTCATGGACGTCAATATTTGCATAACCCCTGATTCACAGGGCGAAAAAAGTCAAGGTTAACAGTTAGCACAGCAGGCCATCTGACAAATGTGCAGTCATTTTATTGATGGAGGTATGACTATGATGAACATGCAATTTTTCAAAATACTTTCAGAACATCCCATCTAAGGCGAGAATAAAGAAGAAGAATGGTAAACTGTAATATCTTTGACATAGTTCAAACCTTTATTTACTGTACAGGTAGATTCACGTAACTGATAGATCACCAACTTGTCTTGTTTGTATTCATTTTCTTTTACCCACTTTGTAATTATGTACGTATTTTGTCATTGTGTTTTACTCTTGTTTTATATTTGTGTTTTTGAATAGAAGGCATCATATAAGCAACTGTGCTTCCTGCCTAATACTCTAAATATATATGAATAAAATGAAAAATAATGGTTTTCATTCTACCTAAAGAAAAAATTATCCGATATTTGCTCTTTTGTATAACAGGTTCCCTCGGCATCTGCCTGCTGCCCTGTGTTGTCTCCATGGTTGTGTGAAAGAGAGGTCCCGACTTTCCTCATCTCCTTAGCCACACCACAGTCAGTCTCCTCCTCTTCGACTTTCCTACAAATCTGGTCCACTGACAATCCTGTAGGTGAAGGGGGCAGGTATGTTTGCATTAGAATACAAAGAGCTGCATTTGTTGTAGTTTCGATCAGGGCATTCAGGGGGGATGCAGACAACATACGGGTATGTGCGCAACATTTCCCCTTGGAACCCATAAAAAAAGCCATTAACTCCCATGGCCCATTATTCTCCGTACATGGCTAGATGTTACTACTTTTCAACCCGCGGTGTTAGTCTGGTATAGACGACATAACGTTACATAGGGTTAGGTCTGAAGACAACTCATTGTTCTTCCAAACTCACCTTTAGTTACAAACCAGGAGAACACGAGGATCAAGCTGCAGAAAAGAAATAAAGGAATGAAGACTCGGCGACGCATCTTGGACTTGTTGTTCCGACGCCTCGTTTGTAGGTCGGACTCCGTGCTTTGCTTACGTTCTTTTTGCCTACAGAAAAGTGATGAACACCTAAAACAACGTAGCTCCCGCGTGTCTGATCTTCTGGAAAAACTGGTCCAAATTATGGGCTATCCAAAGAACCGGTTTTTCTTGTACTGGGAATAATGGATTGTTGGCATGTATATGTAAATATAGAGCAAGCTTATCAAACCTCAACTGGTCATAATTTTAGTGCCATATCCATATACAAAGGTAGATTTGTGGGCGTGCGCTTTTTCGACGTTTTCTGGGTGGCCGTGGGCGTGCGCTTTTTCGACGCTAACAAACTTTCGGAAATTATTAAGTTACCTTAACGACTACTTACAGAGCTGAAACTTGGTGGGCATATAGGGGTGATCTCCAGGATTACATATCTTACCTTGGATTTGTTGTTGGTCGAGTCTGGGCTGGGCATTTATGGGCCTTTGTGGGCATGCGCTTTTTCGACCTACCGTCAATATCTTGCTATCGAATGTCGGACGACTCGGACCATTACCAACTCGGCCCAGTCAACTCGTCCCATCTGCCTGGTCAACTCGGCCCATCCCCCTGGTCAACTCAGCCCATTTCCCTGGTCAACTAGCGGCCCAATACCGGAGACAGAAATTTAGGCACCAACACACACAAGTTACCATGGCTGTCGCTCTCACTACTAGTCTCAGGTGTAAACTGGATGACTAGACCATGGAGTTATAACTCCATGACTAGACTGCGGGCTTTATCTAGAAATATGTATGCAGAAAGCAGAACACTTTTTTTTTACAAAGACCTGGTATTTTTACATATATCAAATGTATTAGTCAACAGCCAGACTCGAGACCTAGTTAGCGACCGCACTATTGTAGTTGTGTATATTTGATGGTTGGGCCGAGTTGACCAGGACGGTGGGCCGAGTTGACCAGGGGGGTGGGCCGAGTTGACCAGATTTGCGATGGGCCGAGTTGGTAATGGTCCGAGTCGTCCTGCTTCCCTTGCTATCAGTGTCTGCTCAATGTTCATAGAAAGTGATGTGAAGGAATTTACGTGTTTAAACACTAGGAAGCCATTTTGATGTTAGCAACTGCAGTTGTGGCTCTGCCAAGGTGATGAAATTATTCACAGAATTTTGTTATATTAATTATAATAATTTGTTTGTGCAAGCTGACAGTTTTCTGAAGCTCCAGATGTCTTTGTCAAGTTCAACACCAACTCTTTACCTTGGGAGCCACTTTTCAGTCTCTTTCTCTGTAGACTGTGCTTTTACGTGTCTAAGATTCTTTTTACCTCCAAATCCGTGCCAATAGCTCCGTCAAACGCACCAAAAAGCAGAAAATATGGGAAAATCCGGTCAAAAACATCTCAACTTACCCGCCATGTTGGTGTCAAAGGTCAAACTTCTGTAGGATTTCCCATGATGCAGCGCTCGGCGCAGGCGCACTACTCCGGTTCCGCCTGGTCCGTGTGATTTCCTGCTCGACATGGTAAGCACTCTTCCCTCTCAAGTTTTCTCCTTCCTCTTCCAAAATCAACACTATTTTACGATTTATAGATCTCAATACCATTAAGAATATGACCTAGTATGTGTAGAAAAAGTTTCAGGGTGTTTGATGGAACGCGTATGCTGAAACATTCCTTGAAAGTGTTAGCCGATCAACCAGTAGCTATCTCATACCTTCTGTCCACAAGTTGCCCCTCCCCAAAAATGGGGCCACCGAAAATTTATCAACACGTGATCTTTCACTGATACTTCCTGCCCGATTTTCATGCTCTAAAGTAGTTATCACTTCATAAGACACGGTTAACAACTACTTTGTGTATATCCTTGCCAGTGGTAAAAAAGATTTTGTGTTCACTTGTGAACATGTCAACAGATATTTTGTGTAGTTGGTAAACAAATGTTAAATCTCTCATCTGTACTCTATACACGTAGTTACGACAGCTGAATGCTGATGTCTTGTATTTCCTTTGCAAGAAACTGCAAGAATGCTTTGGGCACTTCACATAGTTTGTTAGCTAAAAAATAGCACATTTTCTCACCTCCCTTGAGAACTGTCAATCACATATTGGTATGCTCCATTGCCCAGAGTAGAGATTTAAAGCTATTTCATTTTCATTTCTTTTTTACCTATCTTGAGCAGTACAATCAAGTTGTAGCTTAGCTTGCACATGTTGTGAGCAGAGGGATGTCATTTTGGACGTGGCGTAAAGCCGGCGGCCCCTTGTAAGCCTCAAGCGCCCAACCTGTGCACGTTAAGAACCCAGCACACAGGGAATTTTAATACTGTATTTTCTGGTTAGGTAATTGTCATAGACAATAGGTAATTGTGTTATTGTGTTATGTTCGTCTAGGGCTGTGTACCGGTACGCAGTACCGATACTGTACCTAAAAAATTGATTAGGTACAGGTCCAAAATACCTAATCCCTCAGTATCGGGTACTGTACCTAAATAGAATTACACTAATTATATGCTTATTTGTGGCCTAAAATAGGGAAATAGCTGGTCCCCCATGGGTCCAAAGACAGCACAGTGTGTTTGTGTTACAGACTGACAGTGTTAACTCCCAGAAAGATCTGTTGTGTGTTAGATATGCTCCCTTTAGGTGTCACTTTGGTCAGCTTTGAGTAGCATGAGGACACTTAGGGTAGGAGATGAAAACTAAAACATCTTAGTTTTGCCCATGTTTTGTCTGGGAATTCTCCATAAACAAAAACTTACCTTTAAATGTCAATTTATTCATGTTTATCTCATTATTGATGAAGTTCAGAAGTACATGTACATTTGCCGAATTGTTCATGTACAGGTTCAGGTCCGGACCTGTACCTAAACCCGTGTACCTGTACCTGTACCTAAAATTTGTTTAGGTACACAGCTCTAGTTCCGTCAACTTTTCTGTTCCCTGGCTTTAAGTATTGTTTTTGTGGTACCGCAATGTGTCTGTTATAATTTTGCCATGCTTTTTTTTTTTCTTGTTCATTTATTTAAAAATTCAAATTAAGAAAGATTGGGAAAAAAAAGAACCCAGCACACTTATCAAGAAGAATAGGGGTGACCTTGTGTGCTTGGCTATAATGCAAGTGATAGTGAAGCCGCATTGCACTTGAAAAAGCATCATGCTTCACCTCAGTGAAGGGTGACTACTTACCTTTACCTTACCTTTTCCCTGTAGTCTGCGACGTTACGCCCGTACCTGAACGCCGTGCGTTCGACGCTGACGGCGGCCATGTGCCTGGAGAACTTTTCCTCGCAGGTGGTGGAGAGGCACAACAAACCTGAGGTGGAAGTCAGGTCAGTCAACTCATCAACAAACAACAAACATTCTGGTTTCTAACACACACACACACACACACTCACACACACACATGCGCACACATATACATACAGTCACACACACACATACACTCACACACACACACACACACACACACACACACACACAGTGACACACACACACACACACACACACACACACAGTGACACACACACACACACACACATACACTCTGGCACAACATACCCAAGGTGGAAGTCAGGTCAGTGAACTCATCAACAAACACCAAACATTCTGGTTCCTAACACACACACACATACACTCTGGCACAAACTATTCCTTAGACTTAGATCCTCCCTTGCCTAGTGGCACCAACTTCCTCCACTCTGGGCAGTTTTTGGCCAGGATTTCCACTTCCTTCAGCTTAATCTCCAGGTAGTGAAGGTCCTTTTGCAGCTAGCTTTGGGCGTCCTCGCTTTCTTGTCCTTTTGTCAAGTTGACAGTACAGTGCAGCTGTATTGGCATGTCAGTCAGCACATGAACAAACACCAGACATTCTGAAACACGTTTAAACCGTAACAAAAAATTGGACTGACCCAAATTTCCAACTCATTTACAACTCCAGTCTCTGTCAAGGAGTGACATTTTTTTGTGTTAGAAATTACAGTTTAAACCTGTTTCAAAATGACTTACCAACATTGATGAATTTCACGCTACTGCACATCCTAATTTTATAATGGTAGACTTTTTTTCTACACACACTGTAGAGTCGAGATGTAACAAAAACCAGACTGCTTTTATACAACGTCGAATAGAACAGTTTTGTCACAGTTGTTATTCAACCCCACTGGGAAATGACTATCCAGTCATATTATGTGCATGTGTGCTGCTAGACCAAATGTTCACTAATACCTCAGGGAAATGTAGCAAAGTGGGTGAGAAGTCCCCATGATAAACACACTGTAGACTGATGTGTTATGATGACAATTTGTGTGCAGAAATGATGTTAAGTATCCTTATGGGACATCATATGGGTTGCCCAGAAAGCTGATCAGTATTACATGTACAGATGAACATATAGAAGTTAGAAGAAATGATTACTGGCTTTGCCAGCAAGCTGTTGAGTTTGGTCAACATTTCATTGTGGGTAAAGTAAACACAGTATTGATTGGACAGGGTGAGTTCATTTATTATTGAAGCACATGACTGGAGTCGCGGAATGAGTCAGCAACACTTCAAACTGGTACTTCCTGGGGAGAAATTGCTGTAGTGTAAAATTTTACATGTGTATAAGTTTTACAGTATGAAATGTGTAGAAGTTAGAACCACTTCTGTATCTGTATTTATATAGCCGGTATAACCGCCCTTCGGCGTAACACACCAGCTTAAACACTTGCACTTGGAGTCTTCTTTGAATGTGTGTGTGTATGTCTGTGCATGTCTGTGTGTGTGTGTGTGTGCATGCTTGCATGTCTATGTTTGTTTGGCAAGACATTGTGTCATGCTGACTTTTCACAAAACTAAGTTTATTTGAAGGCAACAGAAGTATGTGCATGTGCACAGTCTTCTTTGTGACACTTTTCTATGATCTTTTTCAAAACCGTTCATGAAATTCCTATATATCACTACTTTGTAAACTTTGTGACTCCACAATGATGGATATTTTTGTCTGAACACATTTCAGGAGTAGCAAAGAGCTGCTGTTGCAGCCTGTTGTCATCAGTCGGAACCAGAAGGAGAAAGTTCTTATTGAGGGTTCTGTCAACTCTCTCCGCATCTCCATAGCTGTAAAGAAGGTAAAGAACTTGGTATATCTGTTCATCAGTTAGTTGGGCCTCACTAATTTAATTTGTTGGTTCTCGGATTAAAAAAAATATGTTAAACTGAAAATAAAGCCTGAGGACCAGGTTTATACCTTAGTCACTCAGTTTTGTGCAGTGAATACTGTCATGTTCAAGTTTGCCTCCTAGCCTGCCCTCTGCTGTATTTTGACCTTAAAATGTCTGAGAACCAGGGAATAAATTGGCCTTATCCAGACTTTGCAGAAATTTGGTATGTAGTATCAACTGAAATGTTTAGGGTCTATTAAAGTTTGAAGGCATTGAACTGCATGATTTTGTTTTGATCAATCAATCAATGTTTGTGTACAGTTTTCCTTATATGTGACATTGTTCCTTTTGTTACATTGCATATTTTCTAAAGATAGCTTTGTAGAAGAACGAGGTCCTTTCTGTTGCCGGCTCTTTACAGATTTCTTGTTTTAAATCTGCGAAGCCCAAATGAATAAATGAATAATTCTTTCTAGGCTGATGAGATTGAGTCCATTCTGTGCCACAAGTTCATGGGCTTCATGATGATGCGAGCAGAAAACTTCTTCATCCTCAGAAGAAAACCTGTAGAGGTGAGACTTACCGACTTAGGTTTTTTATATTTCACTCCATACACTGGGATGGCAGAAATATATTGTTTTTCCTGGCATTTTTTTTTGTTCTGCCATTTCGTTAAATGGATTCAATTTCTTCATTTTGGACCTGATGACCTGTAAATTGTCAGAGACTGGGCAAATACCCCCGGATGCTTTTTTATGTTTTATTTTTTTCTATAGGCCTTCAATGTTATATTTTTTGGCTATCTTCAGACGAAAAATGTATAGTTCGAGCCCTGGTATTAAACCCAAATGACCTGAAATTTGATATGGGGTGCCTAGGACATATGCCCACTGAACTTAATTCACGCTTTTGGAGTACACAACATTAGAATTGTGTAATTTTGGACTTTTTTTTTCTACCTGTATTTTGTCTGTGGGGCTGGAAAGCAATGCAGTTTTGGTAAGGGGCCAAAGTCATACCAGATCTACATGTAATTGCCATGTTTGTTGTTTTTCCAGGGCGCAGTAGTACTAAAATGCATTGAGTTTCTGATGGATTTTGTTTGGTGTTGCTTTCCCAGGGCTATGACATCAGTTTCCTGATCACGAACTTCCACACGGAGGCCATGTACAAGCACAAGCTGGTGGACTTCATCATCCACTTCATGGAGGAGATCGACAAGGAAATCAGCGAGATGAAACTCACCGTCAACGCCAGGGCGCGTATATGTGCGGAGGAGTTCCTCAAAAATGTAAGTACCAGGGCACGTATATGTGCAGAGGAGTTCCTCAAAAATGTAAGTACAAGGGCGCGTACATGTATATGTGCGGAGGAGTTCCTCAAAAATGTAAGTACCAGGACACGTATATGTGCAGAGGAGTTCCTCAAAATGTAAGTACAAGGGCGCGTATATGTGCGGAGGAGTTCCTCAAAAATGTAAGTACAAGGGCGCGTATATGTGCGGAGGAGTTCCTCAAAAATGTAAGTACCAGGGCGCATATATGTGCAGAGGAGTTCCTCAAAAATGTAAGTGCCAGACTAAGTGATCCTGTATTAATGAAGGGAACATTTTTCTGAAACAGGTATGAACTGTTGTTTCCAACACAAAATATTGGACTAAACCAAAATGAACTGCAGTCTTTGTCAAGGAAGGAGCAATCCACCACTTCTGTGACACCGTGTTATGCAGATAGAACACATGACTCGGGGAGCAGTGGATCATAAGTAGCAGAAAGTTTGTGGCACCTCCATCTCTGTTGAGGGATGGTTGTAATGCCCAGATATCAAAAGCAGTGGATTCCTCATTCCTTGACAAAGACTGGAGTTGAACAGTGGAAAATTTGGGTACTAGTAAGTCCAACATTTTGTTTTGGAAAGTACAGTTCAACCTGTTTCAGAATTACTTCTGCTTCCAACACAGATGAACTTTCAAACTAAGGAAACTTGATGTTATAGGATTCTAGAGACTCCATCTTCACTTCCAAGATATGTCTGATATAAAGTGATAAGGCCATACTCTAAGGATGTTTTATAACATGCACTCCTCCTCCCATCTTTGATTCATGCATTGCTGTGTCTTGCATTCTAGATTGGCAACTGTATTTTGTCTCTTGTCTGCACAGTTCTAGTGGAAGTCAGCCCATAAGGGACACTACACTAAAGACATTTTACAACATGGATTCCTTCCCCTATCTTTGATTTATGCACTGCTACGTCTTGCTTTATAGTTTGGCAACTGTACAAAAATGTAATTTGTCTCTTGTCCCCCCAGTTCTAGTGGAAGTCGCCCATCTCTCTCCTACCCTGCAGGCCAGCCAGACGACAGTCGTGTAAAAATGAGCAACCAGAGGACTCTCTTTTATACATTAACGCTAGATCTATAATAGTACATGTATCTAATGCTCTTTCATTGTATTTTGTTGATACTATGGGAGTTTTTTTCCACGATATATGGAAGAAATGTAATTCTAGTAGAATAGTTCAGATACACATTTATTTCATTGCTATATTGGCATGAACAGTACCGGTAATGCAGAGTAAGTGCTATTGGAGTCAAACATTCTTATTTAGAGCATGGTAGCTTGTACCAACTTTTGATGCTATGTTGGACTTGATAGCATTTAGTACAGCAACATAAGAAATGCCCCTCAATTATTAAATAAGAAGAAGGAATCTATAACCTTCATCTTCCCAGTTATAAGACCTAATAAGTCGTGAAAATTTTGGGGGTCAGATTTTGCATTTCAATGATCTTTATGAAGTATAGCAGCTATTGAAGAAAGTTTGCTTGGACAGATGCAACAGTGATGCTTAATGTGACTACCTTGAGCTGCCATAAGCAGTGTGAACTTTTAAATCATGATAAATGCTGAAAGAAAAATGATGTATAGAATAGGAGAAGAGTTGATGAAAGGTCTGAATGAAGTTGACACCCATAATGGTTCAGATGAAATGATCTTTGGTGCATAGACCTTTTCCATTTTTGTTTTATTCAATGAAAGCAGCACGTATGCAGAGCATACTGCGCCTGCTAGAAAATCTGGAACATAATGTGCACAGTGCTTCGACAGAGGGTCGTGCTTGCGCATTTAAGGATGACATCCTGTCTGTAGTTTTCAAATGTTGTGTCGGGAAAGATATCTCATGCAAAGGACAAAATTCGGGAGCAAAATTCACCAAACATCCAACAGAAACCGTGGTTTCGTGCAGGCGCAGAACGTTTTGCCGACATGCCAGCGAAAGCCCTCTACAGCAAACTCACAGCCATACAAATATAGGATAAGTCGTGGATTGATCAAAATTTTTGTACATTCCATTTTTTCTTGTTATCCCTCTTCTTGCGAGTAAAGTAACCAATTTCAAGAGATGATCTTACAATGAGTACTATGAAGCTGAATTTTCGAAGTAGCTATTGTTACACAATGTACATGTAGGTGGGGTTTAAAGGTGTTCTAAATCTCTTAATGTCAATCTGGTGCAAGAAAGTTCCAGTAGTAAAGGGGAGCTGTTACAAGTTAACTGAGGCAGAGGGGAAAAATTGTTGTGTTTCTGGTTTCCATCCTCCAAAAATTTAGGGTTGGTAGGTAATGACTCTCTTTTTTTTCTTCCTCTTTTTGTAAAGATTTTGGCTGAAGTGACCCAACAGATACAGTTTAACAATGTAAAACTCAAATGCAACAGGACCTGGGCTGTCTCCAGGACCCGTCCCTCCATCACCCGATTTACTAGATTAAAATTTTACTTCTAAAAATGTGCGAGAACTAATGTTTCAGAAGGTTTGAAATTCAGATGTCAGATCAAGAATTTTATGGCCTTGCCAGCAGTTGACCCAATAAAAGGGTCGGATTGGCGAGTTTTTGCTAGGGTCGGTCGAGAAACTGGAAGCAACATTTTTTCTGAGGCCTGATTAGAATGCATAAGGTAAAAAAGTGTCATTAATTCAGGATGAGTACTTTGGTAGCTAAACCTTAAGTAGTAGAGCGGCATATTGGATATTATATTTTTACTCTGAGATTCAGAATAAACAGGAATGCCTGTGATTACATGAAACTGCATCAGTGTGAATCTCGAATGTATTTTGTTCTTATTTTCTCTTCTACAGCTTTTACAGTGGTCCAAGGCAGTGTCCACTTTGACAGGCTGTCTCGAACTGTTCATGAATACATGTTACCTTACCTTTGCACCTTAGTTCCACCCTTGCCTAGTCATCTAAGGCATATGCATTGTATGTTTTAAGAGAGAGAAAAAACTCTTCTAGGAATTGTAGCATTTTGCTCTGCAGTGCACACCATCATTGTAGTTCATTCCTATTTTCCATGGCCTTGCAAGTAATGCTGTCTTATTAAATAACTGGATAGATTCTCTGCATTAGAGCAAGGAGGTTAGAGTAAGATTAGAGTAAGACATTTCAGATAGCATCCACTCCTTTTTATCAGTGACTGAAAAAAGATGTTTTTTTTTTTTTTTTTTAAATTTATTTATTTAACCAGGGGGTACATATCACCTGAGGGCGCTTTTCAATGAGTGGATGCTATTTGAAACGTCAGACTTTTATTGCTTATGATTATGAACTGAATCTACATTGAAGTTTCAAATGTTAAAGCGCCGGTACAGACGCTGGAAGTCAAACACAGCCCAATACTTGCAGTACATCACGAATTTCAGCAGGAAATCAGTAATCCCGAGTATAAACAGACCACGCTCTATGGTTAGCTCTTCCTCAACAAGGATGTCGTCCCATTTCATCCCCAGGGACATCCCCATTACTATCACCTGGGACGTTAGTGCAACTTGTTTGACTGATCGGATTTTCCTGCACAGCCGTTTGGCTTCGTCAATGACAACCTCAGCACGACGTCTCGGACTTCGAGTGGGTTCTGTCTCTAACTGCTTATTCTCAAGTGCCAGTTTACAGATGCTCAGTGTAGTGCTGGATATTTTGAAGGTCACCAGCATGGGGATAACCAGGAGCAGTGACGTGGGCCAGTGCAGAGCTTCGTACCAGTCTCCCGTCCCCACGTACGCCCTGACACACAGTTTGGCCAGAAAGTCAGTAACAATCACCAGAAGTATGGCAAACTCTATGTTTGCGGAGAGCGCGACAAGCCCGGAACCCAAGCTTGTATCGTTGGTGTAACGGTATGGTAGGTAGGAGAAGAAGTGATGTTTGGAGAGTTTTGTGACCATGCCCTCCTCCTTGGAAGAGTTGTCATCTTCGCTCATTCCACTGTCGGACTCAGTACCTGTTGAAAGCGCAAATGTTGTTTTATGTATACTTTGTAGAAACAGGCAAGGGGAAAAGCCATATAGAACGGAATAGATATCATTTCAGCCTTTCAGTTTCACATGGATCTTGTGAACCTACTACCGTCTAAAATACACATGTCAATTACAAAGATTTTTCATTAACATTTCACAAACACAAATTTAAATACAAGTTTAACGATATTTGTAAAGAGTCATCTCCAAGCAGAAGTGGTGCGCGTTTTACTGTGGACAAAATAAACAAAGACCAGGCACCGCCGCACAAGTGACACCAAAAACACAAGCAAGCAGCAGCCATAGCAATGTACAGTCGTCTGCTTTGGGGGTGGCCTAGACCCGCAATATACCTTACAAACCAGGGTCAAGGTCAAGAGACCACTTGGTCTAGAGGGCAGGAATTCTTGCGATTAGAAACCTCTGCCGAAAATCTGCAGCAAAAGTAGACTGTATACCTGTATCTGTATAGCCAGTATAACCGCCCCTTGGCGTAACACACCGCGGCGGCAGCTTGCTATATTACGCCGAACGACCTGTTACACCCAATCTTTGCACTTTTAATTGCAGAAGTTCTTTGAAGCCATCTAGTGAAACTGTACTTAATTGGTGGCAGCGAGTTCCACTCTACGATAGTTCTACGATAACTGGTCACATTGTAGGCCTTCTGTCAATGCCAGCCATAATAACAAAGAAAGCCATTCCAGTTTCCCCTGATCTTCCATTACATGTACTCACGTTTTCGTCCGCCGGCCAGCTCCAGGTTGGTTTTCCGTCGCAGGGGTTGTATATCCATGGCTGTGCTAGTCTGGCTGAGTCCCTGTGTAGTTCGGTACCCTTGTCACTGTTGCGAGAACTGTAATGAAATTTTATAAAGGACTCAAAGACTGGTTGTTAATGCCTGCGTCACATTGTCGACGAGCTTCGGCCGTATTTGTTGATCGCCGAAAGGTCGCCCGATTTTAGATCGACCGAGGATCGCGCGTATTTTTGGCTTAAAAATCGTCCCCGTCACATGGAGCGAGGCTCGGGCGCTCGCTTGGGAATATATCTATGTAATGACCACAAAAATCGGGCGACTAGTCGCTGATGTTAAGATCACGTTTCTCGTGTCAGCGAGCTTCGACCGACTCCTAAAAATCGCCGGCGATCCCTTAAATTCGCGCGATGCTCGACGAAACATCAGGCGTACTACTGCCGTAAATGTCGTTTAGAGTTCGCCGACTCGTCGGCTGATCGATTTTCGCACAATGTGACGGCCCCTTTATAACCGACTGCTTCACAAACAGAGGGATAGTAGCTGTACTGTCTCAAAGCAAGACATGTCTAAACACACAATAAGTAAGACCCTTGAGCCGTTATTTTGCTAAGTATATACTATGGTAGGAAACAGCGTGCGTACCTACCCAAGTTCACGGATCCAGCGACGAAAAGCTCCACCACCCTCCCTCCCTGCGCACTTCCCTCAGGCACGAAGTTCCACTGTCTATTAGTCTCCAGTTAACAGTGACGCACTGACCAACGCAAAGGTATTCTCTCGCACAATTTACAGCCAATCTGTTGACATGCCAACGTGCGTGGGGGGTTCCTGGGTAATTATTCACCCTCACAGGACATTTCTCGAGCTGGACAAGAAGTGAAAGCCACAAGTCACTAATATAACGTTAACAGTGCCTCAGTGGCCGTGATTGTATGCAGGTCTTGTTTCCCTAGCAAATCCAGGTAACGTTCCTTGAATAGAAGTAGCGTGTTGACTTTTACGGTTGGTAGATTTCTTCACAGCAGTTGACGTGGATACAATGCAAAGGTGTGTTTACAAACCTGTATGAAAGTGCCCTTCAGGTGTGTCGTTGCTGCCAAATTGCCACCAAATATGGGCCTGTCCGTCGATGTTGTTGCTTGAGTTGAAAAGGTCCATTGCTTGCTGTGTTGACGTGCGGACATTTTTACTGATCAGTGAGTCGTGTCGCGTCTGTTTTGTTTTCTTCTCCTATACTTGAACTCAGTGATCTGCAAGGTACATTTCATGTATTCATCGGCAACTGAGAATACATTGAAGAGGGAAATGTGTACTACAACGTAACTGGATCCCGCAGGTATGATATCATTCTTGGCCTGATTTGTGTTGCCGAATTGTTTCCGTGTTGATCACTCAACTCAGAGGGCTAAATCTCTGTCTGCTCGACAACACCAGCACCAGCATTGCTGTAGCGGGTATTGGCCACCGGCAGCAAAACTGTCGGTCATGATTCGCCGTGTATGAGTCGACGCGTCGACGGTGATGAAAACTGCACTGCCCGTGATACTGTGATATCATAATTATCTAGTCCTAGCTCAGCATTGTTTCTATAACACGTATGAACAGTGCCCTGCACCGTGATACAAGTATCAGTGAAATGGAGGAGCGTCACAGGAGTATTTTGAGAAGATGTCGTGTTGAGATCATGCGCGACCTACGTGTCGCCAACGTTATCGACACACTAATAGCAAACGACATTATAACGATGCAACAAAATGAAGAACTGAAGACACTTAGTGGAGAACAGCAGACTGCGGAACTCCTTGACATTCTAGTAAAAAGAGGACCACAGGCGTTTCCAGTCTTATGCGAAGTACTGAGAGAAGTCTCCCCCCACCTGGCCGATCTACTTGAAGGTACGAATTTCAAAACAAGAAGCCATAGGCGACAATTCTCCGTGAAATTTTATAATTTGCAGATTGGGAGGTGGTATTGGCACTGGCATGCCTGTAGACGACGTATAAAATTACATGCCGATTGAACAAAAGGGACCGTGGGTTTTAGCTGCGAACACGGAAAAACGGGTACCGCTCAAAACAACATGATCACAACAGCAACGTTGCACACGGAAAACACCGTCCTACATAACCACTACGGTAAAAACACGTGCACAAAGTTAACTGCGCAACTGGCGGTCAGTCTAAAACCACGTCAACAATTTTAACACTTGCCGCTCACCGGCCGGGCGACAACATTTCATACACAACAGGAAAAATAGGGGGGAGTCACAAAAATGGCAATCACCACAATATAAAAAACGCTACGGTAAAAACAAAGACACCTGCATCAACACGGACATAACGGCACACCACATGCCCAAATTCATAGAAATACAACGTACACAAACATGACTTTTACGTGCGAACACATTTCACAATTCCGCCCCATCCATAAACCATTACGGTCCGCATCTGGTCTGCATTAAAAACCGCCCCGCGCATCTGCATCACGGAGTAATAATTCATACTGTTTATGTAGCCATAATCTAGTGGGAAAGCGGGTGATACTACGACATACTCTACACCCTGAGCTATCGGTCCTTTTTACCTTCGCCAAGAAGGTTATGTTTTCAGTAGCGTTTGTCTGTCTGTTTGTTTGTCCGTCTGTGAACAGCATAACTCAAGAAGCTTTATATGCATTGTCATGAAACTTAGTAGGTGGGTAGGTCTTGATGAGACCTAGAAATGATTAGATTTTGGGCCACCTGGCGGCTTTCGTTGGTACTGCAGCAGAACTTCCTGTTTTGATATCTCATGATCTGGACATGCTAGGGTCACGAATTTTGCATGGTAGATAGCTCTTAGTCTAGGGAAAAAGTGACATGAGTTTGGGCCCCGGCTTGTCCTGGAACTGCAGGATCATTTGTTGAAAAATCTTCTAAGGATGATAACTCAAGAACCAGTAGACGGATTGTCTTGATTTTTGGTACGTATGTAGCAGAAGTGATGCTTGGCATGACTAAATAACAATTATGCAAATCAGGATCTAATTTGCATAATTATTGAGGAAATTCTATAAATCTGCTTCGTTCGATAATAGGGCTATGAAACACTTGTGACATGTAATTGAGAACAAGGGGATCATTAGCAGATATTGATTATGTAAATGTATATGATTATGGAAATTTTCTATAACATCATAGTGGTAACTGCTGGGAAATTAATACATGCCGCATTTGGAAGTTAAGTGAATTTGACATAATTTATTCAAGTCATGACCTTATTTGCATAATCTATGAGGAGGTGTTAGAATAGCGTTCTTTCTTAATATAAGACTGTCATTGGGTGGAGAATATGATCAACTGATATGATTCCTGCAAATGAGGCTCTTATTTGCGACATCAATGACTCAAAATTCGTCCACCAGAAGGGTTAACATCATTTGGCGAAGGTATGAGGTCGTGGAACTCTTGTTATGTATTTTTTTTCCTCAGTCTTGCAAGCACATCTATATGTATGTAACCCTACATCGTTACAATTTCGGGCCAAAACGTTTCTGTTAAGTAATATATGCAGGCCAAAAAATCTCATAACAAAGATAATTTAAGTTAGCCTCCTGTGCAGACTTCTAGCGGGGCAGAGTTTGTTTCTACTCTCTCTGCGGATACAGTTCTACCTAACAAGGCCCTCCTCTCGCGATCAAGACCCTCCCTCCAAAAAGAAACCGCCGCTCTATAGCCGCCCGTAGAAACAAATACTGTCCCACTAGGAGTCTGCGCAGGAGGAAAACCTCCTTGCTCTAAGGCATGGTCGAGTCAAGCTTGAATCAATTATGAACATCATAATCATATGTACATCCCGACCGAACGTCCTGAAAAACCTTGCTATCAGTTTCCCCAAGTCTAATGATTCCAATGTCTCACTTCGAGGTCAACAGGTATCTAGCAGTCTAATGGTAAATATATATTTTCCTGCAAAGCTGCTGACAGGGAAAGTGTTCAAGCAGTGGAGCCGGAAGTAAGTATTGGCACTACAGAACTTATAGGATACCCTGATTATCGGCAAGACGGAAAGTGAACAGGAATTTCAAATATTGGTCTTAATAAGGATTGAATTTCACGTTGTTTTCACGTTTTTTGTTGTTGCACCATTTCAGCACTCCTCGATTTGCCTTGCCTTGCTTTGATGGCTGCATAATATTATGTAATTAGAACTGGTTGGCTTCTTTGCTTTACTTCCAGGCAGCTGATAGCCCTGACGGGGTAGGACGTCGCAGATCGTCGTCTGACGATAGTTCTGATGGTGACTTCGCATCTGATAGGAGTACAGGTGGGAAGTACTGGTACTAGCCTTGCACTTTTTTGTGGCGTGCGTAGTCCACTAGTTAGAGACCCTGCTTTTTGGACCAAGAGATTAAGAGTTTGAGTCCCGGCTGTTGTCGCTCACCCGGCATGCACGCTACTGGAAAGGGCCACAGTAGAACGGAACGTTAACTGTGGCCTACTGTTTATTGTCGAAAAGAGCCAGGGGAATTACCCTGATACCTCCCTATGCACATAGCGTTTACAGTAGTTAGTAGATAACTATGTTCACCGTTAGTCAGTATATACTGGGCTGAGGTGTCATCCCCACATCCTGAGATAAACAGTTTTACTGTCGCCAAGATAACGCCAGGGTGTTATATACATGTATGTATGCGCCAGTACAATGAACTTGTGTATACTGTACCTAGCGTCCGTCTGTCATGACCAGTGGAAGAGTAGCTCTTTGTTCCTTATCTGAATGTTGACATTCGTGTTTATCTCCATGAAAAATGGAGATATTGTTTTGGGTCTGTCTGTGTGTGTGTGTGTGTGTCTGTGTGTGTGTGTGTGTGTGTGTCTGTGTGTCTGTGTGTGTTTCCGCCAATTACTGGTGAGCATAACTTAAGAACGCCTTTATGGATGGTGATGATATTTGGTATGTAGGTAGGTCTTAGGAAGACAAAGGTCAAGGTCAAATCTGGGCCTCCTGGTGGCTGACCTTGGTACTGCAGCAGAACGGTTTTTGTATCTTTTGTCCTGAACATGCTATGGGCTTGATTTTTTGGTGGCAGATAGCTTTTCCTGTCAGGAATAAGTGGTGTGGGTTTGGTCCCCCTGGCAGCTTGTGCTGGAACTGCAGGGGGGTGGGGTGGCGAAATCTTTAAGAGCAGATAAGTCCAGAAAGGAGCAACGTATTATCATGATTTTTGGTTGTAGGTAGCTTACACAGAGAGATGTACATAATTAGATGCAAATTATGCAAATGCGGACTTAATTTGCATAATTAATTAGGAAATTCTGTAATTCCAGTGTTTTACACAATAGGACTTTCATACATGTTATTTGTCTAAAGGAAACCATATTTCATGGAGATATGAGGTCTCCGAATTCTTGTTTTATTAAGTAAAGACTAAATTTTATACTCAACACTCGAATGAACTGGGACTTACCCAAATTTTCGGCTGACTCCGTCAACCTTGTTCACGGAATGGACCCGTCTACTTTTGGAACGTGACGTCAGAGACACGTGACCGTAGCCGTAGCGGGTCATACGAGCCAGATAACTTGTGTCGCTCCCCGTCTCTGTTCAGGGTATTTCTGTAAGCTCAAACATTCATGTTTGTTTCAGGGCTGCCATTCTGGGAACAGTTCACCAACTACCTGGGCTACAGATCGGCTAAAGACGCCACCTTAGTTACGGCGCTCATCAGCCTGCTGACGACCGTGGAACGGGCTCTGATGATATGTCTCGTCGTCATTGATGTCGTCAACTGGGTCCACAACGAACGGTGCAGTCTCGAGGGAATACTGAAGACTATCGTACTGCCACTCATTCTGCATCCGAGCCACAACTTCCTGCTGTTTCCCGTGCTGGCGTCCTGGTTCATCGCAGAGAAGCTGGACTATCTTCGAGATGCAACTATGTTTATCAGACGGGCAGAAGATGCTCCAAGGGAAAGACAAGAAGGAGGTGAGCGAGTAAAGTATAGCATATTTCATTGAACTATAGCCCCTACTAAATTGCGAGTATTGCTCACAAACGCTCATAGGATATCGTTTAAAGGGGCATTATGTTACTTTTTTGCACCAAAAATGTAAACATTTTATTTGCAGAAATCTTGGTGTGATTGTAAATTACTTCAAATTTTCAACATATTTGTGCAATTATCTCACATTTCTGACATTTATGGTTGGCGCTAAAACAGCCCACAAGGGGCGCACTCAGTTTGTGATGCCACCACAAACTACCAGAATGTAAACAAACATGACTGATAGCTGTGTTTCCTCATATTTTGTCACCTCCACTTCCAGAATGGCACTTATTTGGAATGGAGTAGGGTTGATTAAACTTACTTTGTAAAGAAATGACCAGAAAATATTTTTTGTACTGTCCTAATGTTACATAATGCCGTTTCAACGCTATTTCTAGTCATGTTATGCTGCAATATTCATCAATTTGAGGACGAATTTTCATTGCCATTTCTTTTTTGCAGGGACATCAAGAGAACAGCTTGGAAAAGCAAAGGAGCGTCAGCGTCGGTACATGAAATCCGTGGCAGACGCACTTTTATTACTGGTCGTCCTTCAGACGCTGGCATTTCTTCACGCTTATTACAAACATGTGTACATTGGAATGGAGTTCAGAATCAATATCTTGGACGAAGCAAATGTAAACGGAGTATTGTTTTGTGTTGGTTTGTTTGATGTACTCGTGAAAGTGTTCGTTTATGGTCGGTACTACCGCGGAAGGAACCCAAAGATGCTGTTGGAACGGTTTGACGTGCTCTAGCTTTGAAGACACTACCACTATCACGTGCACTACCTCTTTGTTTATATATGTAGACGTATGTGGATTTATATATAGTTGGTTTATTGTGTGTTCTTACATACATAAACAGATTGAACTGCAAATTTCACAATCGAGGTTCATGACTTTGCTCAATCAGCAATTGACAATCAGGGTAAAATACAACTATCTAAAATATTGACCATCACATATTCATTTGTTAACTTTGCAGCAATGCAGCATTATTATTTGCTGCATTGACTGTTACCACCTATGCTATGTTATGTTTTAAGATATTTGCAGCACTGAGAATTGCAGCATTTTGCTATTCATTATACAACAATATAGTGTTCATTCCTATTTTCTATGCAAGCAATATTGTCCTATTAAATACGGAATAAACTAGAAAGGTAACATTTGGATAGCAAATACTTAATGTGTACCTTCATTCGCTTTAGCCTAACAAACTACTGCTCTGTTTATTCTTACTCATTACAAACACATTCATTCATATATACATGGTGACCAGCCCCTGCAATTCGCAACATAATGTAATCCAACACCACAGGGTGTCTGCTACAGCACCAGTTACCATGGTGACAACCGTCTGGTCCAGGCCATTGACCTTATTTGTTAGGAACAGAAGAAGAGGAAACAGAGCAAAAACAATACAACATAATCAAATTACTGGATTAATTCTTTGAAACAGAGTCAGACATTTCAGGTAGCATCCAGTGCCTTTCATCAGTGACTGAGAAAGATGAAAACTATCTAAACGTCTGACTCTTCAGAGAATCTATCCAGTTGCCTGATGTATGTTGTATTACATAACGTTCTTTCTTCATGCCCAAGCTGTCTATTGTATTGAACTGTGAAAAACTGCATTAGCTTTAAAAGCTGTTTCTGTGTCAGCTCTTCTTGCTGATGGGGAGGCGGTCTTCCCATGCGCACCTCTTGTCTCCTCTAGGGAGGGATGATCAGGAGGGGCTCGTCACAGGCAGACCTGATAAAATATGACAAGACAGAATTACATGTATATCTTATACATATCAAGCTAGCCTCCTGCGCAGACATTTTCTATGAGTGTGGTGGTTTCTTTTCGTTAGGAGAGCTGTATCGTGCACATGGGGCTTTCCAAGCCCTCATAGAAACATATGAAGGCTGCCCAAAAAGTCTACATTTCATACAACAAATGGATCAACATTGTGGACACAAGATGCATGTTTACCAAAATGTCACTACAATGTTTTTACATCTGTAATTTCTTTACAATGATTTTCTTGATTTCCATTGTTTTACTGGTGATGCCGGACTTATTATTATTTTTCAATTGTGTTTTTTTTTTCTTTCTTTTACTTCCATGTCATTGCTCCAGACGTCTGAGAGTTTTTTTTTTTCATCTGAGAGTGTTTTGTTTCATTTGAGAGTATTTTTTCGTCGGATAGTGTTTTTTCATCGGAGAGTGTTTTTTCATCGGAGAGTGTTTTTTTTATCTGAGAGTGTTTTTTTTTTCATCTGAGAGTGTTTTTTTCACATGAGAGTGTTTTTGTTCACCTGGGTGTTTTTGTTCATCTGAGAGTGTTTTTTTCATCTGAGAGTGTTTTTTTCATCTGAGAGTGTTTTTTTCATCTGAGAGTGTTTTTCAGCTGAGAGTGTTTTTTCATCTGAGAGTATTTTTTCATCTGAAAGTGTTTGTTTTCATCTGAGAGTTTTTTTATATTTATCTGAGAGTGTTTTTCATCATGGATATCCCCATGTATAACGTTACATGGTGGATATTGAAAACAGTTTTGAAGACAAAGACTACAGATTGGAACATACTTGAAAAAGTTGACCTCCCCATACATGCACTTGCGGTAGATCTGGTTGGCCTTCTCCTCATTGATGAGCCCATTGACGCTGCAGGCATTCACAACTTGCTCCACCTTCTCCGCACTTTTATAACTGCCATTGTCGTCAATCCAGAACTTGTAGATGTTGGAGTCCTGGTGAAAAACAGTTGAATACGTAAACGAAGCATCATCATTGACATGGTATCTGAGTATGTGCGATACAATACGCCTAACTGTTAATTCTGTTTATTTGTTTATTTGAATTCACCACAAGTACAAATATACAAGTAGAAGGGAGAGCAAAACAGGTGTATTGACACCTTTACTAGTTGCCCTCCCAAACCCTACAATATAAATACAGAACAATGCAATATCGAACAAACAGATTACAATATACAGATCAATCATTCTGATTCTAAACTTGCAACAAACTTGCAGGAATATTCAGAATGCAGTCATACTGAATGCCCTTTGATATTTTCCCATTTCGAATTCACCTGGAAAGTTTTGAGCATGATCAAAACACTTTGTCCGGCCACAGCAATGGGTACAAACGTAAACATTTGGAATGTAGTGAGAATGTCTAGAATGGACTTCAAATATCCAGGAATATTCGAAGAATTTTCATTCAGACGGTTCGCCCTGCCTCATGGATGTCAAGGTGGTCTTGTGGTTAGGGTTGTTGACTCAGAATCCAAAGGTTCTGGATTCGAATCCCTGGCAGGTCCCATTGTTGTGTCCTTGGGAAAGGCACATTACAGTTTACACTTATTTCCTCACTTGACTCAGTAAACTTGACTTGTAAATGAGTGCCTAGCTTTGGTTAGGACGTCCTCTCGGATGGGACGTAAAGCCGGAGGTCCCGTGTTTGAGGAGAGCCACACCTCGAGCATGACAAAGATCCCACCACACTCATCAAAAAGAGCAGGGGTCCTTCCTGATGTGAGTGGTTCAACCTTACAGTCTGGTCTCAGGTTTGACATCTTGAAGAGGTGATTACCTGTCAATCCTTCCACAAATGTCGCAACTCTTCATAAGCAAACAAATAGAGTTACCTTGTCGCAACCACAACCCTCTTTCTTCATCTTGATGGCCAGGTAAGCCCACAGTCGGAGACACGGAATCATGGACACCAGGTAGTACAGGGGCTGTTCCTCTTGCGCTATGTCACGCTCTAACTCCACGTACCACTGGGCAGCCGGACCCAGGTCTGCACCATCTGCCTGTAAAACAATAGGCAGGAATTATTGCAAAAATGATCTGCAAAGAACTAGAAAGGTAACATTTGCAAATCAAAGGCATAATGTTTACCTTCACATGGTCTAGCCTAACAAATTACTGCTCTGTTTATCCTTACTCAAACCAATGCTTTTTCGCACACAGTATATGGTGACCTCCAGCTCTGTCCTGCTGCAAAATGTAACCCAACACCACAGGGTGTCTGCTACAGCACCAGTTACTATGGTGACAGCCGTCTATCTGGTCCATAGACTGATTGACTATATATGTGTTTGGAGAAGAAGAAGAAACAGAGCAAAAACAATATGTTTCCTTCTGCAAAGGTAAACATGATGAAATATTCAACTAGATGGTGATAAAGGTTACATCGGGTGGTCTGAGTAATACAAATTAATATTTCATTAATTTTACAAATGATATCAAATGCATTTCACAGCTTTTTGAGCTTGGTGCCTACTATATGTTATTTTTACCTTGAGGAACCAGGTTGTATACAACTCCTCTGTGTAACCCTTGAAGCCCTCGTACTGGTCCTCAAAGAATTTCTTCAAGTCCGAGTCCTCAACCTTGTCGGTAAGGAACTTGAGGTTCTCGGTAGCGGCGTTGCAGTACGCGGCGTCCTGAACCGTGTATTGTCCATAGTCATTTGGGTCGAGGTTTCCACCTGCGATGCCCTGAATGTGATACACAGAAGTAAAACTCAAGCAACTGGATATGATTTTGGAAACGGTCAGACGTTTCAGGTAACTAACAAAAGTTAGACAAAGTAAAGGCAAGGTTGATGCAAATGAGACCGTCTGACCGTTTCCAAAATCTATCCAGTTGCTTGAGTAACGGCTTTTTGGTGTATCTTATCACCTGGATGTCTAACCTTCACCGACGTGTAGAAGTAAAAGTTTGGCAGTTGCTTCGTGAATAATTTAATCGGGTTGGCAAGAAACTGTACTATAAGAAGGTTAAATTCGGCAAACAGTGGGTTTTCACATCCGACGTTTTGGTGACCGTCTGCCACCTTTTTCAGGGCAACAATGACTGGTTCTGATTCGTACTGCAGCTAGGTGTCGCTGCTGCAGTATGGGACAGCATAACACTACAGAAGCGACACCTAGCTGTAGTACGAATCAGAGCCAGTCATTGTTGCCCTGAAGAAGAGACAGATGGTCACCGAAACGTTGGATGTAAAAAAGCCCACTGGTTGTTGAATAAAGAACCTTCCTATACAGACTACTATTACTGTTCGACAGGTACAATGATTTGACAGAACACACACGTGTGACGTGTCATATGTACTCACCTGCATGAACTGTGTTTTCCATGCTGCGTCGACCAGGTCCGAGTTCTCCTCCCACAGACGCTCACTCAGGGGTTTCTCAGCAGCACGGTCGACTTCGTCTTTCTTAGCCGCTCTCTGAAAGGCTAAAGTCGCTTGCAGAAAGGCCTTCAGGACATGCGGGTTTGCCAGCCTGTTCCTCGGGCTCTGCACATTGTATTTGCTCCTGTGGATGTTTGCGAGAAACATCTACATTTAGCCTGGGTGCCAGGCTCCGTAGTTACCGCCGGATCACTACTGTCGCGTTCCGTGGTAGCCAGCGAGCCGTCGGTAACTACGGAGGATGGTACCCAGGCTATGTACATTGAGCAGTTGACTGATTCTAAATGTCATAGCTGGTATGCGTTTCAAATTTATTGAACTGAATATTATGACGGTGGGAATTTACACGTACAAGGATTCTTCTTTTAACAGCAAGGCGCGTCGAAAACGGACTGTGCACTTTCCCATCCCATAGATTATCACAATGTATGAATATATCACTGCATTAAACCAGATATTTACGTATACTATAAAGCATGCTTAAAGGTATCATTTTTTTCAGTTGATTGGAGTAACAGGACCTCTACGAATGCTTTAAGGCATTCTTAGATGTCGGATTTCATGCAGTAATAGCTGTGTGTGATAGCTGTCAATATAATTTGTTGTCCTTGTCCTGCTGGACCCATTTATATATGTGGATTGCACCCATATAGAGCCCTGTATATGTATTTGTTTGGGTATATTTCTCACATGAACGCATCACACCGCAGCAAAACGCAACTAATGCGGAAGTATCTATGCCAACGCAGCGCAAAAGAAGTCAAGGGTCTAAGACCTGATTAACACATCAAATTATTGAAAAATATTGTTTGAAAAATTCTAGCAGGACAAGGGTTAAGAGAAAAGACTTCTCTGACCTCTTGGTTGAGGTGGCCATCGCAGTCTCTAAGTTCAATTGTCCCAAAACTGCCACAATACCGGAGGAGTCGATCACTGTAATAGGAAAAAAGACAAGCAGTAAAGGAAATGCCAGTAAAGTCGACCAGTAAATAAAAGTCAAGTCCGGTAATTTCGGATATAGCAGTGGTAATAAATGAAATTGCCGGACTTGATTTTTATTTACTACCACCATTGTAAAGTCCGGTACTGGTTACAAAGTTAACACCGCTTGATTTAACTGTCATTTACTACCTTTGTAAATCCAACGTTCAGTCGTGCAGTGTTGTGCACGTCGCGTTGGAAGCAAATACTGATCCTCAAAATTACTTCCTCAAGCGTGGCGCATATTTCTTTGCCAACATCATTCTGCGCCTACGCGATGATAGGCAGCGGAAATACTCGCCTTTCCTTTTCTAGGAAACGACAGGAAGCGTCCGCCCAGTTCAGTTCAGACCCATGACCTGAACGCCTAGTCTCTACCAGACTAACTACACTGGCCATAATAGGGAGAATATTATTGCCAGTGGGAGTTTGGCCATGGGGTTTGATTGGCCGCGCCTTCGGAGGGGGAAATCAACCCTCGGACCGACTCTACTGGCCAGCTATTCCGAAGTTTGCCGAATTCTACGATCCGTACCCCCGTAGGAAGGCCTGGTGGAGGCTATGAACGCGAGCCCCCACAAGGGGAAGTCGCTAGCCTCCACCAGGCCTTCCTGTGCGTTCAATCAGACCCCAAGGCGGCCAAACTCACCTGGCAAATATTCTCCCTATTATGGCCAGCGTAGTTAGTCTGGTAGAGACTAGAAGTCGTGGTTCTGTGCTAGCCCTGATCCCAGACTGTTCCCAGGGCCAATACACAGGCCGGTCAACGGTTTAAGACCCTGAGAAGTGTTGCTCAGGATCTAACGAGGAGGTCTGTGGTAAAAGTTCCTTTGGGACAGGTTGGCCCTGGAGCCGAGCAGCTAGTTTGTATATTGACCCTGGCAACAGTCTGGCACCCAGGCTAACCCTGGAGCCTATGAGCTAGCCTGTATATTGTAACATCAAATGTTAAGTGACTCACTGACAGAGTACGCATGTTTTTCTTCACTATGAAGGCAATACATAGTGAACCAATACACAATAGGTCACAGGACAGAATATATAGTACATATATATTAAAGAATGTCTAGACGTAAGAAATTACTCAAAAATTCACAATGATTGTGAAAAGCTCATCTCCACCCCATACTAGCCACACGCTCCTGGATTAGGTAGGATTGCCTTATGAAATTATATGTACCAGTAGATGCCTTACTTTGTCTGTGTACCCTGCACAATTGTTGTGCAATAACGGAACTATAGTCATAACGATATATGAACCTACATGTACAGTCAGTGACCACCGCGGTTCCAATCCACAGAACTGTTACTGTAGCCGTTTCCTGTTGTGTGCCTTGCTTGTTTTTCAAATATTACTGTGGCGTGTATAATGCCGCAGGCTCTAATGCCCCCTGACCCCTCCCCACCTGTGTGACTCATCGGACCCGATCACTTCAGGGTGAAAAACAGGGTCGCGTAGGTTTGGAGTGAGACGTTTAGACACTTCCTTCTATTGTTATCCATGCTTCACTTTCACGTTTCTTGTCCAGATGATCATTTTTCCTCCTCGTCCCACGTGTTTCATACAACCCACACGATCGGTGTTTGAGGATCTCGCGTTGGTGCGCCCCCCTCCCCTCCGCGATAGCTGAGGTCATCACGGTTCTTTGCCCTTCAGAAGTTGTCAGTCGTCTAACCAGATCTTCGGAAACAAAAGCCAGTACTCTCCAAGCAGAGGTTTAGGTTTCGGCTCATTTTTGACGTCTTTTATGCGGTTTTATCGGGCTTTCAGTTTTGTACCGGTATCTTTTTTTACCGGTGGCGTGTTGGATACAGTGCCCTGCAAATTTGATACTGTCCTGCAGCCACCAAAAGATCTGCTTGGAGGTTATAAAAAAGTATACCTGGCTGCCGTTTCCACCACGTAAACATGAAACCCGTATTGTTGTTAGCTGCGTTCCTACTCAAGGTGTTGGTCTGGAGTCCCAGAGGTCAAGCCCAAACTACAGGTAGGTCATGTTCACCGTCAAGATAGACAAACTATGGGTTAGTGTTTACGTGAGTTTCTACACTATCCACATGTCTCACCATGATATACGTTGTTTACAAGATAGACACACGTGAGGTCATGTTTTGTGTGGGAACAAATTTAACGTTTGGCTGTCTAGAATGATCTACTAAGAATGTTAACCACGCAGATTAACTTCCATGCCATGCACGCTGACATCATATAGCATCATTTCCGTGTCAAAATTACGTACGTAAAAACGTTTTGGGTCTACACGTCACGTGCATTGTCCAGTGTTCATCATTGAAAACGTATATTTGAGTATCGTAGACGTATTTACGTTTATTTAAAGTAAGGTACCCTTATTAAAACGAAACTTTGACACGGAAATAATGCGTAGGCTAGTTGCTAACACGAAGGCAATATGAAACATTTAACAGTCGTGTATAGAAGTTTCTGTTGAATAACTGACAACATTGATATACAACGTTGACACAGACTCTTGCCAACTCCTGTCAGACAGACAGTCTGACTCAACACGAAACCTAGGAACAACAGTGGAAAGAAGATGTTCACCTACAGATCTGTAAAGTTGTGGAATGCATTACCAAATGGAATTAAGACTCTATCCGGTGTGAGGCGGTTCAAGAAAATGATCGATCAATTTTAGGCAACTTAATGGTTTTAATTACAATGATAATTGTTTATATATGGATGGCATGGAAGTTAATCTGCGTGGTTAACATTCTTAGTAGATCATTCTAGACAGCCAAACGTTAAATTTGTTCCCACACAAAACATGACCTCACGTGTGTCTATCTTCTAGCAAGTTTAATAACTTGCAAGTTTTATCGTTTAGCCGTTCATTTAATTATTTTAGCCTTAAGTAGTTCTCTGATCTGACCTGTGACCTCAATTCTTAAGGTAGCAGTACACAGTTTTCGCCCTATGGGGATTTTTATAGTTAAGAAGCCCAAAGTGGGAAGGTTCGACGCTACAAAACTATAGTAGGGTGCACAAGCAAGCTACAAAAATTTAGTATGTTTGAAACAAAATATGTGAAAATTTGTCGGCTCGTTCCTTTGTAAAACCCACTTTTAAAAGCGGTATGCGGGGGTCATGTGAACTGCAGCCGACTCACAGTACTAGGTAGTAGCAAGATCCAGGCGCCAGACTACGCCAGCCGAACATGTGGCATAATTCAAATTATACGGTCGCAGACCTGACGCATTCCTCTTGCATTCAGCACAGTTTTCAGCTCGCTGTCGTATACAGAAGAATGTCTGCAGCTTTCTTTAGTATTGTACTGCACTACTTTGTGCCCGTACTACTTTTGTACACCGGGTTCGCCCATGAATACTGTGTACTGCGACCTTTAAGTCTTAATTCTTAACTCTGTATGTAAATCTGTATTCATTACCTTCGCCAAGAAGGTTATGTTTTCGTGGCCGTGTGTCTGTGTGTGTGTCTGTGTGTGTGTCTGTCTGTGTGTCAACAGCATAACTTGAGAAGGCATAGATGGATTATCTTGATATTTGGTAGGTGGGTAGGTCTTGATGAGACCTCGAAGTGATTAGATTTTGGGCCCCCTGGCGGCTTGCTATGGTACTGCAGCGGAACTTCCGGTTTTGATATCTCATGATCTGGACATGCTAGGGTGATGATTTATGGATGGTAGGTAGCTCTTGGGCTCGGGAAGAAGTGACGTAAGTTTGGGCCCCCTAGCGGCTTGCTCTGGAACTGCAGGGCCATTTGTATGAAAATGTTTAAAGTAGGATAACTCAATAACCGGTCGACGGATCGTCTTGATATTTGGTGTGTAGGTAGCTTAAGTGATGCTTGACATAATTAGAGGGCAATTATGCAAATTATGATCTAATTTGCATAATTAATGAAGGAATTCTATAATTCAGCTACCTTCCATGATAGGACTATTATACCCTGTAACATGTGTAATTAAGAATGAGAGGAACATCGCCATATATTAATTATGTAAATGAAGACCTAATTTGCATAATTAATTAGAAAATACTATAATTCCATATTGGTTGATGTTGGCAATTTCATACTTGCGCATTTCGAAGTTGACTGGAGGTGAACATCATTCAACATAACTTATCAAAATCAGTACCTCATTTGCATAATTTATGAGGAAATGCTAGAATTACCTTCCTTGTTAAGATAACACTGTCATTGGGAGGAGAATATGATCAACTGATGTAATTCATGCAAATGAGGATCTTATTTGCATAATTAGGGGTGAAATCTATCATTTGTTTGTTTGTTTGTTTTTATTTATTTTACCAGGGGGTACATATCGCCCGAGGGCGTTTTTCCATGTGCCCTGGGGGGAAAACCCCAAACAAAAGCACTTACATCAGAATACAACAAAAGTAACAAATAAATTAACGCCAATTACGAATTGATACAAAATCAAAGTAACTTAAATAACATACATGGTACAAAACCATACTACACTTAAAAGTAAACAAACTTAATAATAATACTAATAAAGCACAGAAAAGAAACTAATTAAATATGGCAAATAATGTAAATAATATTGATAAAGGAATGGAATTTGCATATCAATGTTAATGAACAAAAAGCAAAATTAACAACAATAGAAATCATATTAACTGTTGTGTGATGAAAAGGTGGTCTTGAAGGTACGGAGAGTTTTTGCATTTCTAACATGAGGAGGAAGTGAGTTCCAGAAGTGAGTCAGTCATAAAGGGTAACCTCATTTGGCGAAGGTATGAGATCGTGGAACTCTAGTTTGTATATATGTTTTATGTATCTGAGGAGCCCTGGAAGATTAGCCCCAACGGGGCTAAAGGTTATCTCAATAAACTCAAACTCAACTCAACAGAAACAGCCTTCGACTGCGAGGGAGGCACCCTACATCTGTCCTGCTCGGACGGAAAGACGCTGTTGATCGTGAACGCGACCTACGGCCGGACGTCCGCCTCCCACACCTGTCCATGCAGCACCTGTCGCACCGACTGCCGCGCGAACAACAGTCTGGCCGTGGTGAGGGCCGCCTGTCAAGGCAAGCTATGGCATCATTTCCGTGTCAAAAATCGTTTCAAAAATGTACCTTAAAATTAGAACTTTATTGACACAACAAGAGTACAGCGCTTCGTAAGGTCTTTAACTAGACATACAGACAGACACGTGGGTACAACAGAACTGACCTACGTACAATACAATAGATGAATCAACTTATACTACTTGTCCTAAGGTCTAAACATTCTTTGATATATTTACCTATTTGTACACATACAGTAAGGGTTATTACCTTCTAGAATGAAATTAAAATTTATCTATAGCATGAAATGTAACAAATTCCGCAGAGCAAACAGAATGAAGGTTGAACAGCTTAGTGCGTTTATCATCATATTCATGTAGTGTATAATCCATAATAAAGTTCGTCTTCAATCGCATTAGGACAGCATGGACAAAACCAAAATAACTAAACGTAGATACGTCTACAATGCTGCAAATTTAGCATTCAAAAACGCCACAATACACGACAGGGGCCTTACGTAGAGGCCTGTATCCGTCCTTACAAATTCCGTTTCAAAATATCGTTTTAATAAAGGTACCTTGAATACGTCTACGATGTTGTGAAAGGGACGATAACTATAGTGTGCTACGATTCCTTGCAAAATCGCATATCATAGCAACATGGAACTAACTGTGTATGTTGCAGAGACGTTACGTTTCTTCGTTACGATAAACGATATACCGTTAATGCCCTATAGGCAAGCAGCAGTGCACGGGGGGAGCGAGTAATGACGTGTTCGGTGGAGACCCCTGTCCCGGCGTCGAGAAGTACTTGGAGGTGTCATACCGCTGTATCACAGGTAGGCAGTGTCATTAGAATGTTCGGCATTTTCCCTCAATTTAGGACCCTTTCTACTAGACGGCATGGTGTATAGACCCCCAAAACGTGACGTATGGACCCCAAAACGTGAGGTTTTTTTTACATACGTAATTTTGACACGGAAATGATGAAATACTGTCCTACTTGTAGACTGTCGAAGATTAAGCACTATGTTAAAATGCCCCGACCTACATTGAAGAAAGAAAAACACTTATGAGCGCGATCACCAACAAACGTAACAAACATACAAACATAAGATTGCCTAAAACAATCTCGGATACTCTACTTATGACATGTCCCGACGCAGTTTCCCTGTACATAGGCCGATATGTATCTAACGCTTTACTTAAAAGAAATCATATCATATCCGACTCAACCAACTGATGAACATTATCATGTAGTCCATATCTCATACCATATATACTGTATCAGTCACTCAAAATAGCGTACTGTCTAGTCTGTAGTTATATAGAAGCCAAGTTCCATGTATATTGTATCACCTAGTGTTAGTCTTGATATATAGAACTCATAAGCATTACTGTAGAGTAGATATCAGTTTGATATATTTTACATTTAAAAACTTGCCACACATTATACCTGCTACAATTGTTGTGCAATAGAGTTTGATTGATTGATTGATTGATTGATTGATTAATTGATATTTTTATTACAGTGACAGACCCCATTGATCATTTCCAGCCACGCCGACAGACAGGGTTTCCTCCATCAGTCGCACCCACACGCGTTACCAGTAGTTTTACCTTACGGACAAGTGTGCGGAAGTTTGCATGGATTTTCCATCCTGTAAGGCCTTTCAGTGGCCGCGTGGAGTCGTGTACTCCAATACTTGCCATATGTACCGTGAAGTCGGAGAGACAATAACTGACAACACAGGTGACCTGTACTTCAAGATTCTACCCACGCAACCCGCAACGCAGCCAACAACTACTCAAGGTTATCTTTTATTTTATTTTATTGGTTCAGCTGTACAAAAGACAGACAGGGTTGCTCAACTAGTTACAAGCCGACTGTTTTAAAGGGCTAACTCTGGGAACAAGGACAAGAAGCTACGTACATACTGTATGGACAGCACATTAAAATCAAAGTCGTCAACTCATAACATCTACACGATTATCTGTACAGAAATACACAAAGGCTTAACCAAGGAGCACTGCTAGAAATACTAATTACATTGGGAGGTCAGAAGGTATGGATCTCCAAGTGAGGTCCGGATTTTGGTTTTAAAGGAGGTAATAGTGGGAGTATATAGTGCGAACATAGCTAGTGTTCCAAAGCATAATCTGTATCTGTATAGCCGGTATAACCGCCCTTCGGCGTAACACACCAGCTTCTGTATCTGTACCTGTATCTGTATGGTGGTATAACCGCCCTTTGGCGTAACACACCAACTATAATGGCTCTATGGAAGAAGGTTTTTTCGGCTCTTGCACTTTTGGATAGTTGTGCTGTCAAATTTTGTAAAATGTGTTGTACTCAAGGTTATACCACTGAGCTCCTTGGTCGTACTACTCAAATTTAGTTCCCAGGAGAAACGGTAGTGCATGTGTTAGAAAGATATTGGATAATTTCCGGTACTGATCGACTCCATTAGCTATCACACAATGCATTATAAGTGATCATACGTACCTAATCTTTATAAGTTTATAAAAAACATACAATAGTCAATACAGTTACCTCGTTGGCTGGAGATTCAGTATACATGTAGATAGAATCTCCAGCCTAAAGTTGGCCGAGAGAGGATTTGGATAACTGTTGCATTATCTATACACGTGTATTTGCTGTATAGAAATTTAAGTATATGTTATTCTCATTTTTCAAGGTGGCAGTGGACCTAGCTGACCATAGAAGCTTGAGTAACCATGGCATTTTAACTAAGAACTTTTCCTGTACTGTTTCCTCCCTTTTCCTGTAGCAAAGGATGTTCCTGCACCCAACTCAAATGCGGGGCCTGGTGTTTTGGCGGGAGTTGCCATAGCGATGACAGTCGTCGGTTTGGTTGTCGGAGTAGGAGCGAGCCGGCTGGTGCAGTGGTACCGTTCCAAGCCGAAGGGGAACAGAAGTTTAAGGCAAGCTGATTTGGAAGGTAAAAAAATATTTCTACCTTCATGAAAAATGGAGGTATTGTTTTTGGGCTGTCTGTGTGTCTGTCTGTGTTTCCGCATACTTGTGGTCAACACCCTTCTGCTTCTACTAGCTGATGAATGGGCTACCCAGCCGTTTTATAATGAACTAAATAAATATACTTACAAAATATGCAAACTAAAAGAAAGCACGTGAACTTAACAATGTTAACGTTGCAGAAGAAGACTCTGACGGGGGGCGTTTGGCACCGCTGCCACTCCCACGTCCAGACAAAACGGGAGATGCTCAGGTCCCGTACGACGTCCCAACAGAAGGCGCGCCGCGTTTTCTCCGCCAGTCTAGCGGGCAGTACCAGGAACTCCAGCCGGCCCAGTACCAAGGCTTGGTGCACGGCGGTGAGTCATCATGTTTATCTTCGCATAAGTCCCGTTTCTTCCTCTTCTTCTACAAACAAAAAAGTCAATGAGCAGTCCGGTGTCACCATGGTAACTGGTGCTGTAGCCCGGTGGTGTTGGGTTACATTATGTAGCATGTGGTAGAACAGATCTAGAGTTGAAGGGGCTGGTCAACATATATATGAATGTGTTTGAGTAAGAATAAACGGAACAGTAGTTTGTTAGCCTAGACCATATGTGATTTATTACTTTTTGTTTTCCCAGATGATAATGACGATGAAGAGGAGTATGTAGAGCCAGCCGCACAGCCTGCAAGGGAAGACTCAACTCCAACCGGGAACTACGAGTCTGTAGACGACAGTTACCTTGAACTTCAAGCTTGACTTCTCTGTTTGTTTGCTTGAGCTTTGTTTATTGATGGAAAACTGAAATTTGCCTGCTGGCCACTTTTTTCATTGATGTCATGAGGGAAGAGGTCGATCAGGGTCACACAAGCAGACAAGATACAGACTATATGATTATTTTCTGATGTTTTGATTATTATCGTAGATACTTTTAAGCTAGACACATGAGAGCCAATTAAGCAAGCGAGGAAACTTTAGTAGACCTAATAGAATAAAGCAAACGTTCCATATTTTATTTATTTATTTATTTGTTTGTTTATTTGTTTGTTTGGCTGTAAAAAGACAATTTGTACAGTCAGGGCAGCCCAACTAGCCAGGTGGCTATTATTAAGGGCTTGCCCTGCTGACAATACAAACATTTACACGTACATCACAACATACAATACAGTACATCAGCGTGGAGAGGTGATGGTCACAAATCTAAGGCTTGTAGGGGTCACCGAGGGAACCCCGTAGCTTCCTTTTAACGGGGAGGCAATAGTGGTGGCAGTACAAGTTTCAGTGGAGGGAGTGTTCCAGAGTGACGTTGCTCGGTGGAACTTTCCATATCATCTATCTATGTAATGTAAACATTGCAGGTTTAGACATTCCCAATATAATCCATGTTTTTATTGTACGTATATATTTCCTATGTAACGGTTGTCACATTTCATTGGATAGATTTTTGCTCTGTCCTGATAAAATAGTACAGAACGATGACGCATTAGGTAGTGTGGACATTATACTATGTAGCAGAGTTAACTTAGGAAAAACCTTTCGCCACTGTTATACATTCCGAAGAACATACGACATAAGATGTTGCTCACAATGTCGCTTGTCAGAGGAATATGCATTTAGGTATTTTATGACGTCTCGATATTGTTTGTTTATTTGTGACTTTTATGCAGTATACCTCTAGCATCAACATAGCTGGAAATGGATGTTTTAAAAGCCTGTATACTGGCCCTGGCAAGTCTGGCACCCAGGCTAGCCCTGGAGCCGAGGAGCTAGCCTGTATACTGGCCCTGGCAACATTCTGGCAACCAGGCTAGCCCTGGAGCTGAGGAGCTAGCCTGTGTACTGGCCCTGGCAACAGTCTGGCAACCAGGCTAGCCCTGGAGCTGAGGAGCTAGCCTGTGTACTGGCCCTGGCAACAGTCTGGCAACCAGGCTAGCCCTGGAGCCGAGGAACTAGCCATGTGTACTGTAACATCACTGGCAGAGTACGTATGTTTTTTTCTTCACTACGAAGGAAATACATCGTATACCAATATATAATAGGTGGGCAGTCATAACGATACATGTACAGTCAGTGACGCCGCAGTGCCAATCTACAGAACAGTGCTGTAGCCGTTCTCTGCTGCGTGTCAGGCTAATTTTTTTCAGCTATCAGTTAAGGTGTTCTGCCTCAGGCCTGCGCGGTGAGTGGGACGTCATCACTTCAGGGTGAAAAACAGGGTCTCGTATGTAGGTTTGGAGAGACGTTTTACTTTAGACACTTCCTTCTATCGCCATCCGTGGTTCGTGCCCACATTTATTGCGCAGATGATCACCACCACCCCACCCCCGTCCGACGTGTTTGATCCAACCCACATTATGCCAACCCGGGTGCTTTGAAGACCTCGCGCTGTGCCCCTTTACCCCCCTCCCCCATACACACATTAAGACACGACAGCAGGGGTCATCCCGGTTCTCTGACCTTCAGAAGTTGTCTAACCAGATCTGCTGAAGCGAACGTCACTACTCTCCAAGCAAAGCGTTGGGTTTCCGCCTATATTTTTTAACGTCTTTGGAGGTTTTTGTTCTTTTTTTGTACTGGTATCTTTTTTCGGTCGCGTTTTGGATACTGTCCTGCCGATTTGATACTGTCTTGACAATTTGATAATCTTGCAGCCACCAAAAGGTGGTCTACTTCGAGAGTAAAATCAACATGGCCGCCGAAGTCGTCTCTCCCCCGCCACAAGAATACGTGAACCCCGCCGTCTTCTTCTTCACCAAGTACATACTCAAGGCTCTGATCGTGGGGTTGATAATCCTTTTTCTAACGGGAGCGGCCAAGCTGTGGCAGTGGTGTCGTGCAAAGGCGAAGGGGAAAACAGCTGATATAGAAGGTAAACTAGACAGGTAACATTTGCAACGCAACTGCATAACGTTTACCGTCCTTAACTAACACGAGTGGTGAATGGTCCATTAGAATTTTGACATAACTTTTCGACAGCATCATTCTGTTTACTTCAAGTATCAATTAATTATGTTTCTACTAAGATAAAAAAAATCCTCGCTCATTATGCAGAACGTGGGACAATTCATAGCCCACAATATTAAACGAAGTATTTAATAGTTGATTAGACAGTAATAGTACTTCTACTTTCTTTGACACTAGTAAAGTACATGTAGCTTTCGGACATGATTTTCCAAATAAGGCGACAGCAAGTAAATTTTATGGATGACATTTTTTTTATTTTATTCACATAGATTACCGAGCATTCGGCAGCAAGCACATTCGTGCTTATATAGCCGTCTGCTCAACAAGAAACATACAAAATACAGAGTAAAACAAATACAAAATATACAATGAACATAAAATGAAAGAGGCTGGCGCACATAAACATAAAATGAATAACGTTAATCTGATGAATTAAATCTTCTAGACTGGGAAATGAACTTGAAAACAATGTCGAAAATACAGCAATTAGTAGAGTAGGGGAGGGAAGGGCTACCGGTAAGAAGTAATGTACATAATGTGTTGTCGTTTGAATTGTGTAGGCCAAGAGGGAATATGTTGTCAAGGTGTAGACCGGATATGGATGATAACATTAGAGTCCTTGCAGTATTGTAAAGTGAGCAGTGCAACAGATAGTGTTCCGGTGTCTCGTTAGGGTAACCACATTTGCACTCAGGACTAGTGATACAGTGGTGCATGAACAGGTGGGAGTTCAGCTGGCTGAAGTCGAGTCTGAGTCTGGTTAGATGGATTGCATATTGTCCGTGTCCGTGTGAGTAGTGGGGATGTTTGGGCACGCTGTCAAAGCAAGAGTCTAGTTCATTTTTGAATGAACGAATGGTGAGGGATAATTTGGCAGTCCGAGGTAGTCGATTCCAAGAGAGAATGACAGAAGGCAGGAGGGATCTTTTGAACTTTTCAGTTTTGAGGGCAAAGGGGAGATAATCTAAGTTGGCCCGCAGGCTATAAGGGGTGGAATCACGGATGAGTGGGGGAACCAGATCTTGAAGATATTTGGGAGCTAGTCCTTTGGCCATTTTATAGAAGTGAACAAGTTTGTGCTTTTCACGTCTATTCGCAAGTGAATCCCAGCCGACATCGCATAGGATGCGATGGTGGTTCGTCCCTCTCATTGCGCCTGTGCAAACCCGGGCAGCGGACACCTGAACAGACTCGAGAAGGTCTGAATCCTTCTTAAGAAGACCACACCAGGCAACATTGGCGTACTCGATTAAAGGACGTATCATGGCTTTAAATAAGGTTTCTAGTGTTTTCCGAGGTACAAAATTAGATATTCGTTTCAGCAGATTTACACGTTTCATTGCTTTCGTCACTAGAGTTGACACGTGGAGCGACCATGATAAATTTTGAGTAAGATGTACGCCAAGATGCTGGTGGGAGGGAACTTCAGTCAGCTGAACATCTCTAAAGTATAATGGAGGGTGTGGAACCTTTCTTCTTTTAGTAGAGAACGTCATCAGTTCAGTTTTGCCAGGGTTGAAAGTTACAAGCCACTGGTCTGACCAGTCTGACACCACGCCGAGATCATGATTCAGTCTGTTTGCTGAGACAACGGGGTCCATAATTATCTCTAACAATGCGGTGTCGTCAGCAAAAAGACGGGAATCGGTTAACAGGTCGTCAACAAGATCATTAATGAATACAAGGAAAAGCAATGGGCCGAGGAGCGACCCTTGTGGAACACCTGCATCTGTGGGTAGCCAATCAGAGCACACTCCATTTATAATAACTCGTTGGATGCGATTACTCAAGTATGATTCAATCCATGCTAAGAGGGACCCAGTAACTCCTAGTTGACGTAGCTTAAAGATTAGTCCCCTGTGCCAAACCTTATCAAATGCTTTTGAAATGTCTAAGAAAACTGCGCGGGTTTCGAGGCCTTGGTCGAGTGCTTGATGAATTTTGTGAACTAGGTACGTCAAGGAATTAACGGTGGAGTCTCCCAAGGCAAACCCGGCATTACGATCAGTAAGAAGCTTGTTTCTGTAGAAGTATGAGGAGAGTTGCTTGTGGACTAATCTTTCAAAGACCTTTGACACACAACATAGGAGGGATATGGGTCTGTAGTTTTCCTTAATCTGCCTGTCACCTTTCTTGTGGACGGGTACTACGTTCGAACATTTCCAGCATTGCGGAAAACATCCGTACTGGAGTGAAGCGTTGAAAAGTGCCGACAGAGGGTCAGCTAGTGACTGGGCAACATTTCTTAAGAGTCTGTTTCCTAGGCCATCAGGTCCAGTAGCCTTATTAACATTTAGATCACACAGAACTTTATAGACATCAGAGGGCGAGCAAACAACAGAATTTATTACAGACTCGGTTCTAGGTGTAAACAAGGGAAGAGAGGCGCCCGATGTGTTGAGTTGCGTTTGAGATGCGAAGTAACGATTAAAGACGTTAGCCTTTGTCTTGTCGTCTGTAACAGCGCATCCATTTTCAAGTAAAGGTGGTAGTGTGCGGTCTATTTTACCCATAAAAATTTCTTTAGAAACGGACCACCATTGTTTTGGGTTACAGGATGACATCCTCCAAAGACTCCAAAATTAATGCGATAGGGTGCAAAAAACAAGGCAGGTAAACAAAAAAAAACACAAGATACCTACATTTTCAACTTTTGAGATAATAAACCTTGTTTTAAGAAAGATTGAAGTGATAAAGCATGCATCACAATCAACAGGTCTTTTATTCCTGTCTTCAACAGTATCACCTATCCTTGTAGATGTGTACGCATCTCAATTCACTAGAAGAATTGTAAAAAAGAGCTTCTCCTGCCATTATGGGCATGCCGCTACTACACCCGGTATTCATATGCGATGGAACACCTTGGACTGTCAACACTTACCATCAACCGCGAGCAACTGTGCCTCAAGTTTGCTGGATCCCTGATGGTCACTCAACCGATAGACGTTTAAGACTATTTGCCCACTTTCAGCATGTTGACCACCGTCAGAGGGCCAATTTTTTTTTCCCGAAATCAGGTGAAAGTTAATGCGCGCACTGATGTCATCCATAACAATTACTTGCTGTGGCCTAAAAGTTAATTTAGGACGTAGTTTCCGATTACGATGCGACATTGTATCCACTTACAATATATGCAAAAAAATGAATGCATGTGAACAATTTTTCAGGAGGAAACTCAGAAGACCAAGTGGGAGATGTCCAGGTCTACCACCACCACGACGACGACGACGATGATGACGACGATGATGACGATGATGATGATGATGATGATGACGATGATGATGATGATGACGATGATGATGATGATGACGTCCCAACAGAGGACACGTCGCCGATTCTTCGCCAGTCAGTCGCCGGGCAGTGTCAGGAACTCCAGGAACTGCAGAGTATCAAGGCTTGATTCACGACGGTCAGGGTCAGGGTCAGACAACAGCTACATGATACTTCAGCTTTAACGGACTCCACGTCCCTTTAAATTTGATACATTTTAATTACCTTGAAGATACCTTGAAGAATCCTGGGTGGAAGTAGGCACAGGCATGTTTGTCACCCTCCTTACACTGAGTACTTCTTTTTGATCTAGTCTTGTCTTAAAGATGTTCACAGATTCTGCTCTAACTATGTCTTCCGGTAAGGCATTCCAACTATTTACTGTCCTGACCGCGAATGAGGTTCGACGAACCACAGATTTTGCCAAAGGCACAGCCAATTTGTAGGAACCTCTTGACCTCTTGTCTGCTTGTTCCCCCTGCAGCCTGGAAGAATATATCTGGAGCTATCCTCTCTCTTCCCGTCAAGCTTATAAAGCTGAATCATACCCCCCCTTTCTCTTCGGAACTTGAGGGTTGGGATTTTTTGTTTTTCCAATCTCTCCGTGTACGTGAGAGATTTGAGAGACTGTACCGATTCCCCCTGTGGTGTTAGTTTTAAGGTGAATAAACGAGAAACAAGTAAGGAAACTTTAACATGCATATAATAGGATCAAGAAGGGCATTCCATGTTATCTATTTGTGTAATGTACAGGTTAAGAGTTTCCCAATATAGCCCATGTTTGTATTGTACATAGTCTGTTTCCTATATAGTAAGCACAAACTGGAACGGTTTTACAATTATGTTAGTATTAAGTAGTAGGTTCTTTGTTAAACTTGGCTACATTGTTACAGCATTCAGTCACAATACAACAATCCATACAATAGCAATCGACGGGCTCGGCGTCTTTCTCTGAGTAATCTAGCCGTTAGAGTTAGTCCGTAAGAGCCCAAAATTTTACACAGTTATACGATGAACATTACGATATAACGGCTGCTTGTGACAGGAACATGCATTAATGCATTTTATGATGTCTCGATATTGATAGAATGAATGAATGAATGAATGAAAGCGTAAAGGCCTTTATTGTACGTTTATGCTCTCACAAGCTAAGTACAGGTTATTGAGGTAAAGCAAGGGTAAAATTACAGTGATATCTTAGTATAATCTCACTACAACTACACAGACTGATTTGAACTACTATGTACAGGTTCACCTTTTAATCGCTTTTTAAGTAAGTTGTAGATGCATGAACATATGTGTAACAACGTAACGGAATATAACAACGTAACGGAATATGTGTTGTACTCTTGTCGGGACTAGCAATATAACGGAATATGTGTTGTATTTATGGACCTTATAATACATGGATTGTCTAGTTCGATAATGAATACTTATTTTTCTGTTCTAGTAACGTTAAATGTCGAAAACCGGAAATTTCAGTGTTAAACTTATCTTGTATACAATTGATATTGTGTGTTTATTGTGTGGTTTTGATGCATTATAGCTCTAGCATCAACATAGCTGGATATGGGTGTTGTAAAAGCCTGGCTTTGGGCGTTTTGGACGCTAGGACGTCCCTAACCTTGGTGCTGAACCAGGCATCCACAGAAACACACATTCATGAATTGACTTTACATCAGCACCACCATGCGGAAAGATCTAGTACGACAGGTTATCGCAAGGTCAGTACGCGTGCGCAGCCAGTTCACCTTCCGCCATATTGGATTCGGAGCCAGGCGCAAGATGCAGTCTTGGTGTCGTCTGTCGTCTCAAGTAGCCAGAGTAAGACACGTCTTCGCTTATTCCAAGTGTCTGTGTGATACTATAGACTGAAGGAAGCAATAGGTTTAAGTGATGTGAATGTGACGTGCATAATTTCACGGAAATAATTCGATCTTCTAAACGTGACATAACTTTCCGGCATGACGCCCCCCTCCCTCTTTCCTGGTCGTGCACTAAGTTCAATGTCATGGCGATTCAACGCGATATTAAAGATATAACGCCGTGATAATTACACCATTTTACTTCATATTACGGTTACTCGGGACACCTAGAGATTGTAGTAATTTTCCAGATTGTTAACTAGCTTTTCACAGAGAAACACAAGAACGTGTCTCTCATCACGTACGTTGCATCATAGATTTTCCAAGAGTTTTGTTTTGTGCCAGTTAGACAGAACAAATCGACAAAACACCGCTTGACGTGCATATGTGTGTATGTTTCAGGTGCTGAGAGTGTCTGGTGTTCACCAGAGGGGGCCGGCCGTTACTGTAGCAGGATGCAGGCACTACTCGGATGCAGCAGGTCAGTAACGTTATAGCGCCACAATTTCACGGTCACACCGGAATACACATATAGGAGGCTGAAATCTACCGGAATACACCCTGCTTTGAAATGTACAGGAATACACCCTGCTTTGATGAGATAACACACCAAGTTGCTGTATTTTGGCATAAGATATACAAGGCCCAGCTCAGGGAACAAGAAATCACTATTAAATTATCGGCAATCGGCGGAGGCGACCCGACCGGTCGCCATGTTTGTTTACATAGCGATTGCCGATTCATTATTGATTTCTTGCTCCATTGGGCCATAGGTTATCTTATGGTCAAAATACAGCAACCAAGCATACAAAGTATAAAAGAACGTTTTATTTCGTTAAATTTCACTTCTCTGTTGTGATCGCACTAAACAAACATATTGTAGTACGCAATGTAAACAAACATGGCGACCGGCCGGGTCGCCTCCGCCGATTGCCGATAATTCGATAGTGATTTCTTGTTCCCTGGGCCACGTATAAGTATATCTTATGCCAAAATACAGCAACTTGGTGTGTTATCCCATCAAAGCAGGGTGTATTCCGGTAGATTTCAGCCTCCTATATGTGTATTCCGGTGTTTTCCAGTGTTTTCCGGTAAATAGGCAGACCCCAATTTCATGCCTTTGAACTCTTTATCCAACATACGACTTAGCAGAGGAGAGTCTGAAGTGGTCAGGGGAGTTGGGTCAAAAGCTGTTTGAGACCTCTTCAACCCCCATTTACAATTATTCTTTGGAACAGCCCGGCCCGGAAATCTTTTTGAAATCTTTAATATTCAACTTGTTTCAAGCTTTAATTATGCTGGTATTTGCAGTCTCACTGTCACACATTACAGTAAAATCAAGAAGGTAAAATACATACAGGAATTGTTATGTTATGATAGTACGGAGAGGCGAAACTGTTCGAGTTTTTTTGCAGTTGTTATGTCATTCTGTATCGTTTGTGATTTCGTAATATTGTATAGTCTGTTATACCCAACATTGCCTGAAAAACAGGTTGCTATGTACCTGAGAGTAATTGCTGGAAATAAATAAACTGAAACTGAACTGAAAGGTTGCCTATAGTTAAAATGCAGAGTGCATAATCGAACATGTACATAAGTACAATGTATTTGATATTGTTAAAGGTGATGTGATAATACCTCCCCATGTAACTATCCTATGTTCCCTGTCCAGAGGCAGACCTGGTGGTTATAGGTTCAGGGCCAGGCGGCTATGTCGCAGCCATCAAAGCTGCACAGCTGGGCATGAAGGTCAGGCTATGTGATTTATTTGCTAGAACTGGAATTTTATATCAGTTTTTCTGTCAGTCTAGGATAGAATTATATAACAGACAAAAAGATCCTGTAACCTGCCAATTTGACTGACATATGGCAGGGGTCGAAATACCCCTCTGTGTGCAACTTGGTGCAAGTAAATTTGGTGTCGTGCAACTAATTTTTTGCCGGTATGCACCGCGGTGCAAGTTTGCTTTATCCGCTGGTACCATAGTACCTGTAGAAATACCCAATAAAGAACTGGAAAGGGAACAAATTAAACCAGAATCCATGAAGTTTTTGTTAAAGTTACTACATGTACTTTTGGTTGTGTTCGTTTTATTTTTGGGGGGGTGCAACTATTTTTCTTCTGGTGCAAGTATTTTTTTTTTCATCTGCACCAGTGCAAGTTGGCCCCAAAATCTATTTCGACCCCTGCATATGTCTTTAAGCAAAGATTATTTGATTACAGTTGATATTGTCTATTGGATGGCCAATTCCACAAATCCTAAACAATGTACTTGCTTCAGAATGCTGAAGTTCTTGTTGTACATGTATTTCCAGACTGTCTGTGTAGAAAAGAATACTACCCTAGGGGGAACCTGTCTCAATGTAGGCTGTATACCATCTAAGGTGAGTTCTCAACAAACTTTGTATCTGAACTTTACTCAAGTCTTCATCTTCCACTGGTTATAACAGTATATAAAGTTTCATTGTACCGGGGAAATTATCCTAGCACTTTTTGACAAGTACAATAAGCAGTGGACCTTTCCAGTAGCATGCATGTTAGGTGAGTGATGACAGCTGCAGTGTTCGAAATACTTTTTTGAACTAGGTAGCACAGTGTGCACCTTTGAGTTCATCAGTGGTACATATTTTCAGGTTGCGTGGTGCGCTACCTGAGTCAGGGAGCAACTAGCGCACAAGAAAATCAGGTTGCAATTGCTAGTGTGCTAGTGGGTATTTCGAACAAGTTGCAGCTGGGATTTGAGCTCACAACCTCTTGGTCCAGAGGCATGGTTGCTAACCACTGGACTACTCATGTTACAAAACTACGATGTTGATACTAGAAAAAAAGCATTAGGTTCACAAGAAAATAATACTTAAAGTTGACCTTTGTGAGAGTATACAACAGTCTGTCAGTAATTTGTCAGATCCATGTCCATAATATAGACGGCGTGTTCAGTACCAAGGACAGTAGTGATATACTACATGTAGTTTGCCACCATGCTTATCTGTTAGTAACTGTTGCAAACAGACTGTTTCACTCAGATTTATAACACATTTCGAGGCATGAAAAATGAAGTTAAGTCTGTATTTTGTAATTATGTAAACAAACACCTGGCCATTGTGACAATCTTTGCTTGTCCCTTAGATAATTTTTCCCATTGACCCAAGCAATCATCCTGTCTATAGTGACCACCTGTCCACATAGACCAGATTTTGTCAGTGTACTGAGTGGTCTTCTTGGGCAGGTTTGACTGTATCTTAACACATGTTGTCTGTCCTCCCCAGGCCTTGTTGAACAACTCCCACCTGTATCACATGGCTCATGGCAAGGACTTTGCTAACAGGGGCATCGAATGTAAGTTGTTTTAGTTTTTTACACTTCTGTTATTTCACCCAGGTGTAAAATTGGTACCTGACTTCAGTTGGGGAGGTAAAAGGCAAGGAGAGAGATGGGCTCCACCTTCCAATACCATTTCCTAGACACAGTGAATTAACAACCCACTGCCCCTACTGCCTCAAAAAGGCTACAGGACTACCTTTACCTTTTGCGTTACCTTTATTCTCTGATTCCCTCCAGTTGACGGTATCAGGTTGAACCTGGAACAGATGATGTCGCAGAAGTCCACAGCTGTGAAGGCTCTCACAGGAGGCATTGCACATCTCTTCAAGCAGAACAAGGTGTTTACTTGTTTGTTTGTTTGTTTATTGGATGGGCTGACTGCTGCATCTTTGCAGCTCTCTCTTCTTAATCATAATCTAGTTCTATACAACATGGAAATTTGAAAGCACACTTACCAATGACAGGAGGCATTGCACATCTCTTGAAGCAGAACAAGGTGGGATGGTGGTGTTGTTAAAGGAACACTTCTCCTTGAACTGACAGTGATGATGCTCAACAGAGACAAGGCTGAGTGTCAATACATTATCAGAACTTGGACTGTCAACCCTGACTTTTACTTGGACGCTCTGCAGTATCAAAGAAGAAGACTCGTAATGTTGGATTGGACATGTTGAAATGGTGCTGTCAGATAAAGAAGCTAAACTTGACCATGATATTTTCTAAATGATGATCTTAATTTTAATCTTGTTCTATAAAACAGGGATATTTTAAAGTGCACTTATCGATGTTTTCATCAGGTACAAATGTATGCCCTTGGCTTCATTTGTATTTTTCCATGCTTGTGTTATGCCTTACTCCTTGTTCAACCTCCCCCCCCCCCCCCCAGGTTACACATATGGCTGGCCACGGAAAGATCACCGGCCAGAACGAGGTCACTGTCCTGAAGGCCGACGGAGGTCAAGACGTGGTCAAGACAAAGAACATCATGATCGCCACAGGGTCAGAGGTCACTCCCTTCCCTGGGATTGAGGTAAGGGGTCCAGTGGGTGTGTAGTGTTGTTTTAGACTGATTATAGGTAATGTGTAATCATAGATGATGTGTCCTTTGTTTAGTGTGGAAGTTTTCCATAGGTCTTATTGTATCCGGAACCGTGCCCCAATGGGTTAGGGTTAGGATCAGGCACGGTTCTGGATAGTCTCCATGTATCCAAGAACGTAGATTTGCTCCAGGCACTGTTCTGGATACGTGTGGACTATCCAGGATTGTGCCTGTGCACGGTTTTAGATAAAGCATGGATCTGGACACTTCCCTAGCATTGAGGTACATTGTAAGGGACTGAGAAATATTTCTGAAGGAAAAAAATCTTCAAAATCTGTCCAAATGTTTTTGGTTCGTAGATGATATGTACTTTATTATGGAAGTTTTCCATAGGCCTTACTGATGCCCCCATTCCACTTGACTGTGATCACTGAGCAACTGTACACCATCAAATGTGAATTTGAATTGGTGTGATCCTTTATTTTTATCATTATTCATACATGACATGTCCTTTATTACGAAAGTTTTACTGAGCTGTGTTGTTGATTTAGATTGATGAGGAGTCGGTCGTGTCGTCCACCGGAGCCCTGAGCCTCAAGTCTGTCCCAGAAAGGATGATCCAGATCGGAGCTGGTGTCATCGGGGTGGAGCTGGTAGGTTCAACTACTTCCTTTGTCTTATATCATATTATATATACATGTACAGTTAAAACTGTCCAAAAAGACCACTCATGGGACAGATAAAATCTGGTCTATATGTGGACAGGTGGTTGCTATAGACAGGATTCTTAATGCTTTTGTCAATGGGAAAAATTATCTAAGAGACATTTTTAACCCTAGAGCTCCTAAATGCCATTTCCTGCATTCTGAGAGGCAAATAATTGTTGAGTAAAGGTAAGTTTAATGCCAATCAAACCACAGACTTGCAAAAATTTGGCATTATCATTTTTTATGGGATGGCCTCCTCTCGGGCTTAGGCCGTCCCCAGCAGGAAGAGGGCGTCAAAGGACGGTCGGACGGCCGTCTGGCGGGAACATTTTGTAGAGGTCGTAATAGTAAGATTCTTAACAGGACAAACGTCTGTATCTTCCAGATGCAGACAAGAAAACTTTAAAATCTCATATGAAATGGTTTGGAAAGTATTTGTCAGTGATGTTATTAAAATGTTGTCATTGTTTTTGAAGATGAGGCATTGTGATTTTACCTGTAACCTTTGACCTTGTTCCCAGGGTTCCGTGTGGAGTCGGTTAGGGTCAAAGGTGACTGCTGTGGAGTTCCTGGGTCATGTCGGAGGGATGGGGATCGACATGGAGATCTCGTGAGTTTTTCCTGGTGGCAATCTTTGCTTTATGTTAAACTGATAAGTTTGTTGTTTGTTGATTGGGACATAAACAGCGCTGACAGAACTGTAATATTTTCGACATTTTCAACACTTTTATTTCTTGTACAGGTATCCATCTTGTATTCTCTATGCCTTGCTATTCTTGTGTTCCTTTCAATGTATTATTTTTAAATTTGTGTTGTTTATTCTTGAGGAGAGGGTTGTCCTAAGCATTTTTGCTTTCTGTCCAATCCTCATCAAGCAAAAGTGAATAAACAAAAACAACAACAACACTGACCTGTATTTGTGCAAACAGTTTTTGTATTTTATTCAAGATTAGTTCAGTGTTGTTTAAAGTTTGGTATTTCTTGTTGTAGTTCTGGATGAAATTTTTGTTTTTGTTGTCGATGATTTTACAGAAAGGGTTTCCAGAGAATCCTGAAGAAACAGGGGATGGACTTCAAGCTCAACACCAAGGTGGTCAGTGCCTCCAAGAGAGATGACGGAGTTGTAGAAGTCAAGTAAGGTCGAACTTGAGTAATGGAAGTCAAGTAAGATTAACACAAACTAAGGATTATGCCAAGTAAGGTCAACACAAACTAACGATAGTGTAGTCAATCAGCAACAGAATATCTTGTTTCATATCCTATATATTCCTGTGCGAAATTTTTTAATCAATGCTCCTTCTAGCTTTGCTACTACAAACTGATGATAACGTAGTCAGTCGCCAATGCAGTACCCCATTTTATAATCTACATGTATTTCTGGGCAAAATTTTAATCTAACCAATATTATTATTCAACAAATGAACAGGAATTAGCAGCACGTCGGCAGAACGTGCTGCGGCTGCGCAAAACCCTAATTTTCCACGTTTTTCGTTGGATGTTTGGTCAACGTTGCATCAAAATTTTGCCTGTTGCAGACGATACCTTTTGCTATAAAACATCTGAAAACTACAGGCTGTCAACCTTATATGCTCTAATACAACCTTATATGAGACGTTCTGCCAAAGTGCTATGCACAATGCATTACGGGTTTCGCGCAGGTGCAGTACGTTCTGCCGACGTGCTGGAATTAGCCCTCCTGAGGTTACTGAGTAGTACCCCAGAAGATTTGTTAAGATGACATGTTTACCAAAAAATTCTCTTGTGAACATAGATAAGGCTATCTCTACTCGTAGCTTTATTGAATGTGATTATAGCTTTTTTACCCAATGATTTGGATTGATGTTTTTTCAGGGTTGAGTCTGTGAAGGGAGGCAAAGAAGAAATAGTAAGTACAGTGTAGTTCGGGTTTTCTTCTCTGTCATTATTTTGTGTTCAAAAAGGCAATTCTAATGTTAGCACATGTAGTTATATGTATTTTAGACTGTATTTTGAAAAAAAATAGAGATGAATCTGAATTATTCTTCAAAAATCTCCATGATACCTGCAATTTCTCAACTGAAGAGTGAATTTTTATTTTCATTTACATGTAACATTCTAGTCATGCTAAAATACCTGAGTGTGTATTTCCCACTGCAGCTTGAGTGTGATGTGCTGTTGGTGTGTATAGGAAGGAGACCCTACACAACAAACCTGGGGCTGGAGGTATGTACACTTGAAATGTATAAGTCACAAATATGTTACACAGATGTGAAGTCCAGCCAATTTGCTGTCCATTGCTTAATTTGCTATTTTAGTCCCATGGACTCCCACCAAACAGTATCATGTATTGTAAGTAATGTCCTTCCCTCCCTGCAGGACATCGGTATCCAGCTTGACGAGAGAGGCAGAGTTCCTGTCAACTCCAGATTCCAGACGTCTGTGCCCAGGTCAGTCTGGGGTACTGTCCTCTTCTGTCTAATGTATTTAGATATTATTTGGGGGCCAACTATAGTACTGGTATGTTGAGAACATTATGTAATACAAAATAAATCAAGCAACTGGATAGATTCTGTGAAGTGACAGAAGTTTTCAGGTAGAATCTGCTATCTTTCATCAGTGACTGAGTAGAGTGACAATTTTTCGGTTACTGTTGAAAGATAGTGGATGCTACCTGAAATGTCTAACACTTCAGAGAATTTATTTTTTTATCAGATGTACAGTACTCAGTCTGGTACTCCGGCAAAACTACAAATAAACGCCATGACTCACAGGTTTTCTTGTTGATTTTTGTTTGTGCTGTGACTGCTGTCTCTTCAGTTTGTAGTGTTGATGATTTTGCTATGTACAAATGTCATGTAACTGTGACTTTTTGAAGGATATGTATCAAAAAATAGTATACTCTCTTCTTTGACAGTGTTTTTGCCATTGGAGACTGTATTGCTGGACCGATGTTGGCCCACAAGGCAGAGGATGAAGGTGTGTATTTCTGATAATACTCTTCAGATTTGTTTTACCTTCTTAAATATTAGAAGCTTAAAGAGCTTTTATCACATTTCTTACACTTTAACCTTGTCCCCCAGCAATGTAGATCTAGAGTATCTCTTCTATGTCTACATCTATCTTATGGCTGCCAGTGGGTATTTGCAGGATGGGCAGCAACAGACGATGGAAAGTTGAAGAAAGTCCCTGTCTTCCTAGTAATGTTACAGTTTCAGTGCAGTGGTTTGATTAAAAGTTAAAAATTCTTTGTTTGATTTAAAAACCAGCCTGGTATGTTGACTTCATGGCTCCCATCGTAGCTCTTAGGGCTATCATAGGATACCTATACATAGGCCTGTTTTTTTCCACCCAGTTGCTTCACACTTCTGAAAAAAAACTGAGAGCGAACAAATTAAATTGGTGTGGCATTGATTTCTGTTCAGGTATCATCTGTGTGGAAGGCATAGCCGGCGGTGCTGTCCACATCGACTATAACTGTGTCCCTTCTGTCATCTACACCCACCCTGAGGTGGCCTGGGTCGGCAAGACTGAGGAAATGCTCAAGGAAGAGGTCGGTCTACAGAAAACATTGTCCCTACTCCCTACATTAACTTCTCCATATCAATAGACAAACAAATGTTACCAGAGGTGTACTTGTACTTGTAACTGTGAGCCAAAATGCTTTAAATTTAGTTATTCTGTGACTTCATGGTGTACATTTGTATCACCACTATGAGCAGATAGTTTCAACCACCAGAGCTCAAAATACAGGGGCCATGTGCACTCAAACTTGGAGCTGTGCACCTAATTGTTGACTGTGGGTACACCAGTGCACCTAGATATTTGTGTAAGGTTACACATGTGAAGATACTATTGTGCACTAGTATACAACATATTCATCATGATGACATTTGTGTCAGAAAAATGTTTAATTATTACTTGTTTAAAAAAAATAAATGTTAGCTATAGAATTTCAGATTCAAGTTCTGAAGAGAGGATGTAATGTTTGTAATTAGGTTTTGCTGACAAATTATTTTATGTTGTGCATGCAGACTTTTTTGTGCACCTAAATTCTCGGGTTATGTGAACTTCAAATAGATTTCGAGCCCTGCTAACCACGTCTTGTATTCTAACCCACAGGGAGTTCCCTACAAGGTTGGGAAGTTCCCATTTGCAGCCAACAGCAGGGCAAAGTGTAATGGTAAGTTTTCTTCTCATGTGAAGTCGTACTCTGATGTGCTATAGATAGTAGTGAGAAATACTCTATATATCTATGGAATTGATATGAATATAAATATGATATGAATGATGTCTGTTTCTATATGGATTGTCAAGTTTGTATTCTTTGTCTGGTTTTTCAAAGGATTAGATTTTCCTGTACGTCCCGATAGTAGTCTATCTTTGTAGAGCACTTTTCTGCAGTAAAGTGTCTTAAGTTACTAAATCTACATGTACATGTATGTGCTCTGTGTTCAGCTGACACAGACGGTCTGGTGAAGATCCTGTCCCACTGACATCATGGGCCCTGGTGCAGGGTTAGGGTTAGTTACTGTAATGTTGTAATGTGTTTTCCACAGCTGACACAGACGGTCTGGTGAAGATCCTGTCCCACCAGGAAACAGACAGGATGCTGGGAGCCCACATCATGGGTCCGGGTGCCGGAGAGATGATCAACGAGGCGGCCCTCGCCATGGAGTACGGAGCCTCGTGCGAGGACGTCGCCAGAGTCTGCCACGCACATCCGGTAGGAAACTCGTGTTACTGCATCCTCATTCATTCATTCATTCACCCATTCATTCGTTCATTAATCAATTCATTCGTTCATTCACCAATTCACTCACTCCATTCATTCATTCATTCACTCTCATTCATCTACTCATTCATTTACTAATTCATTCATCCATTCACTCTAATTCATTAATTCGCTCATTCACCCATTCATTTACTCATTCATCCATTGTCATTTATTCACTCATTCACTTCTCATTCATTCATGCATCTATTCACTCATTCACTTCTCATTCATTCATTCATTCACTTATTCATCATTCATCCTTCTATTTTGTATCCTCCTGTTGATTTACTTTACTTCAAAATTGCGAAGAAATATTTAGAATATTTTGTATGTCATGTTTTTAAAAAGAACGTCTTAGAATCGACTGTTTTTAACTTGAGATATTTGTTAACATCTTCCAGACGTGCTCGGAAGCCTTCAGAGAAGCCAACATGGCCGCCTACGCCGGGAAGCCCATCAACTTTTAAATGTACTTCTGTCCACACTGGAAACAAATATGAGAATATTGTAAATTACTCTGTGTGTGACAATTTATTTCCTTGGTATATTCGTTAGGTGCATGTACATGACTTTCGGTGTAGAGAAATGGGATGTTTATCATTTGTAAGTGACGTTGGGAGACAGACATATAACTGGTGATCATAGAACATGTTCTAGGAATTACCCAGATTTAGGATTATGAAGAGAACACTGTTATCTCTGTGTGTTAGTCATATGTACTCATCTTTTGGAAGTACATGACATTGTATGATACACGTTTTGGAGATTTTGGATTTTTCCCAGCGCTGATTTTGTAATGGTACAATGCATAATGCAGAAATAAAGTTCTACAATTATAATATATTATGTATCAATGCTGTAATTAGTGTTTCTTCAGTTTCGTCGATCCTTTACGTCATTGAAATTTGAAATTTAAGCACATCAACTGCCCATACATCTTGTTTAAAGACAGTTTAAAGTGAAATTCAGTGTTAACCCTATTGTATTTTCCATTGTCTATTAAAAAATATCTCTTGTAATTCTAAAGAACAAAATAAGACAAAATTGACCCACATGAAATAGAATGTTGCTGTAGACTTGTCTGACACATGATGTTGTGAAGAATTTGGTAAATAAAAGTAGTTACAGCAAGAATACCTTTGATTTGAATGGTTTTATGCCTAGCACAGTTCCTTATGTGTCAACGGTTACCACATACATGTATACCTACTGAACAAGAAAAAACAAAACAAAAAAAAGGTCCTTCTTGTCACACCAAAAATTTAATGGAGTGTGGAGATCTTGAATTCATATTTGGTAGATATACATGTACTGTCCAGAACAAAAACGAAAATGAAATGATAATAGTACATAATGTAAGTCACAATCACACTGACACATGTAACAACTTACAATGTTTGTACTGGGAATAAGGTGAAAATAGACCATTCTCTCCTTGTCTGTAAAAATTCAGTCCGCACAAATAAACTTTCCAACAAAGCAAGAATTCTAACATCATCACTTCTTCAAAAACAGCACTAACCTTTCAATTAATTTGAGAGGCAGCAACTACATACATGTATTTGCCGCAGACTTCATTCTAAAATCATCCTATATGTACTTGCATTACCCACAAATTATGGCATTTTCCGTTACAGACTATGTTATATATAATATATATATATATAAATCATTTTCTTCCTTGCAAAGCAATGTCAATATCCTATGCACAAAACCACACAAGGTTTGAATATGCAAGAACAGCTTTCTTACTGCCTTTATCACCAATAAAGAAACCATTTTTTTCGGCTAGAGCCTGCTAGCCTTTATCCTAGAATATATAATTAGTTAATATACATTCGTTGAAGGCCTGTTCCACATCCAAGTTTCAGGGCACTGTTACCATTTCCCATAAGTATCCATTGCATATCACGTAAAAGTTACTACTGTAACAGTGTACTAATGTAATTGTAAATGGAAGAACGTAAGATATACATACATGTACTATAAACTACAAAAGCCAGGAAACATCTTTTATAAACAAAGTGGTAAGATCTATATAAAAATGTCAATACAGCCCTATTCTGTATCATTACCACTTAATTATCACTGTGACAGTATCTGTTATTATCACCTACTGACCATTATCAAGTAGGATGATAAACCACCTATACATACCACCTACACAGATACATATAAGCCCCCTGATTATATATAAATATATATATATGTAACACATTCTTGATATCTAATACTACCTGTATATACATGTATCTCAAGCTGTTGTACATGATGATTCTAGGCTTTACATGGCAAGCAGCTATTGGCCATCTTTAAACTTAATAGGAAATCCTCCATTGAAAAAGTACAAAATGTTTTTTTTTGTCTATACCATACAACCCCTTACCTCCAAACCCTAGTGGTCCAGCCCAACAAGCGATTTATTTCATACCCTGTTGTAATACACAGCCATATATCATATATATTATCATTATTTATCTTTTTCAGGTACCAAATACATAACAGCATACACACATGTAAGAGAACCCCTATCAACAAACACTAAACAATCAGTAGTAGCTAGACTCTGTAACTATGGCACTCACTCTGGTCCCTCTAAGTAAAATGTAGTTCCACTTTTCCATATCATAAATGCATCTCATACATACATGTACATGTACATGTATTTTCTTAATATGCAGCACAATGTAAAGTTCAGTTCAACAAATGTTCAGTAAAATACATGTAACACGATATTAGATGCATATAGGACTAAAAGATCAGAGAGAACAGAAATGCTTGGATGTTAAACTTTTCCTTCAGTCTCAGTGATTTACATGAAGTGCTTATGAAACAAGTTTGAATTGTAATTTCCAACACATTAGCCATTGGTCTTACCTAAATTTTTCACTTTTCAACTCAAGTCTTTGTTAAGGAATGAGCAATCCACCGCTTCTGTGACTTTATGCAGATGGCACACATGACTCAGTGAGCAGTGGATCGTAAGTTCAGTAAGAAGTAAGTGGCGTCCCCCGTCTCTGGGAAAGTCCAATTTCTTGTGTTGGAAATTACAGTTCAATCTTGTTTCATAATGACTGCTACTAACACAGACGAACTTTCAAGCTAACATGAAGTGCTATCATCACCATCACTGTCCTCCGTGGGCACCCTACTGCTTCCAGTCTCGGACTGGTCCAGTGACAGTTCATGCGAAGAGTCATTTTCAGAAGGCATGTCCCCAGAACACTGCTCAGAGTCGATTCTATCCTCCATGTACGCCTTCATGTCTTGCTCCAGCTGGTCTCGGGCCTCGCTTTGCGCCAAAACGTTCCCGAAACACTGTTTGGAGTCGATTCTACCCTCATCGTAGTCGTCAATGTCCTGTATCAGCCTGTCGCGGGCCGCGTTCGGGGAAAATTGGATGTTGCGTTTGTCAGACAGCGGGAGGCTTAGGCTGCCGATGGAAGATGAAACTTCGGGAAGGGACATGGAGCTGGTTTCAGCGCCGGATGAGCTGGGTTCTCCTGTAGTCTGGCTGGACAGAGCACTGCTGGTATCTGTGAAGGTTGTACATCCGGAGGAACTCTCCCTAGAGACGGAAGACTGGGAGGAGGATGATTGTTGGTTAGAGCAGCTAGAGTCCGCTGAAGGGGGATAGACTTGAAGGAATCTGGAAGGTGGATGGTCGGGATACATTCTCTGAGCTTCTGCGACGTCGACGTATTGCGGGTACGGGTTTTGGTGAACGTCAGCTCTTTGAGACTGTGATGGGGGAACGTCGTACGGTGGTGGATATTGTGGGTGGTACCCGTATGGCACATAGTTGGGTGGCAAGTATGGCACTTCCGCTGGTGATGGCTGGCCCATGTGTGGTCCATATGGTTGAGTCCCTCCGTAGAAGCCGTGGGACTCTGGTGTGTAGAAAGCTGCAGCCTGCCCATTCTGGGGAACGCCGGCCTGACTGTGAGGCTGTGGATAGCCCCAGTGTCGCCCCATGTTGGGAAACGGGGCATAGTCCGACGCTCTGTCGTTTGGCGGACCGTAGCCAGGTGGGTAGGTAGGCAGGTGTTGCCTGTGGTGCTCCTCACCTGGACTACTTGTCACACCTGAAGGCACAAAGTCACCCTTCCTACCTGCGGACTGGATCTCTGCTTTACTGGGGATGATTCTAGCAGGCTGTTCCGACGGTGAGACTGCGGCGTTACCGCCGGGAATGTTAGCCTGCGGCTTCACCACGTTATCCGCATCTGCCTTCGCGTGGAACTCGACGGGTGACTGCCTCGGCGGTCGGGACATCGAGGCGGAGTCGTCCGACTCACAAGGACTCAGCTTCCTTTCCCCAGCATGTCTTAAAGGAGGAGACATCTTCGACACATCCTTGGGTGGAAACGTCTTCTCCGCGGCAGACTTGCCCCCCTCCCCATCTGTGTTCCTCATGATGCTATCCGGCATCCAGGCCTCCACTGGCCTGTTCAGTGGGAGATCCTCCTTCTTCAGCAAACCTTTATGTAAAACATGGGAATCAAATAAGTGTCAAAAGATTTAAAACACCATAATGATATCTAATACATCGATGAAGGTTAGACATCCAGGTAATGAGACAAGAAAAGTAGTGGATGCTACTTGAAATGTGTGACAGTTTTCAAAATCTATCCAGTTGCTTGAGTAGCTGTTTTCTTTAGGATATCATCCTATATACATTTGTACATGTATTCACAATCACAAATTATGGCATTAGCATACAGTCAATGCAAACAATTTCAGATACAGACTACATTGTATAAAATCTATTTTTACTATTTCAAGTGCTAACAATGTGTAAACACCTTTGTCTTGCTCTTCACCCTTCAGCTGGTCTTTACCCGTCGTGGCTGTGTTTGGATCTTGTTTGTCCGACGGAAGAGGCAGATTGCCATGATCCCTGTTGTCCTCTTTGTTTGGGGAGGGAGGGCCGGCCAGATTTTCCACGTTTTGCTGGTGACTGACCACGTCGTCTGACCCCAGGTCAGTACTGATGGTGCTCTGTGAAGGATAGCTGGGCTGGCCTGTTGCTCTCTCTGCCGGGAGTTGGCCCATGTTTGTGTTGCTGCAGGGACTGACTGTCGTCTTGTTGTCTTCCTTGTTCCAGGCCAGCTCATCAGATTCGATAGGCTCGTGTGACGTCGCCGATGAGGACTGAGATGGCGGACGTGGGGAGGGTCTGAGAATTGGAGACCCGCTGGCCAGACTGGGGGACTCACTCTCCTGCGGCTCTTGCCGTCTTCTTCGGGAAAGATCTGTAGTAAAAGAGTCAGACTGATCAAGATACAGGATAGCTTCATTGAGTTTTGCAGTTTAAAAACTGAATTATAAATCAATGTACAATATTTGAAAAAAGACTTGCATTAACAAGCAATAAATACATAAACAATTAGAGCAGAAACACAATTCAAAATCCAGTGACTGAATGGACATGTGCATTAACATGTAGGGCCCTATATAAAAAAAATTAAGTAATTTAACAAACACAACCGTTATTGACACAAGATGATAGCCAAATAAGATCATAGCCAAATAAGATAACAACTTGTTATAATATTGATAAGCGCTCACCTGGCGAAGATGATAAGGAAGACATGAGGCTGACTCCCTCCTTACTCAGCTGCCTCCTCACCTCCATCTTCTCAAGACGACTTAAAACCTAAGAAAAAAGAAGACAACCACCAGAGTCAGAGAACTACATGTAGTACATTTCTACACATCAAGACAAATACTCTCACCTATTGAGAAGAATATTCTCACCTATTGAGTCAAATACATGACAAATGCACACATCAAACCTTGTAGTTATATACAAAAGACCATTTTGCTGGACTCTACCATGCAGCATTGAACTGTAAGACTAAAGCATAGTACATAAACAGGCCTGTCCTTAGTGCTGAATGCCCTCCCCCCATGTATGCCCCCATATACTGTCTCTTGCCAACCTAATGAAATTATTCACAGCAGATCTTTACATGTTTGTCAGAAAAAGTTTAATCGACATACGTCAGTCATTTTGGGTCGTTGCTTCCTCTTGTGTAGGGTACACTGGCGGCCGATCTCAAACAGACCCAGGGCTGTGTCCTGCGGCCAAGACGTCTTCCCCGTTTTCTTGTCCACAAGCTTCAAGGTCAAGTCAGGGTCGTTGGTATCCATGTGTTCCATCACCAGGTCAGTCTGTGGAAGTAGGCGGTGTTTTTAAACAAATAAACAGACAAACAAATAAACAAACAAACAGGGACTGATAAAGACAAGTAACTATGTTTACAAACAAGAACCTACCAGCACTCTACTGTTCTTCCCCCGGGTTTCATCAAACGCCTTCTGTCCGGTCAGTATTTCAAACACCACCTGAGGAAAACATCACAAAAAAAATTTCGGTACAAAAAGCAAGAAAAGACTATCCCATGAATAATCATTTAGAGTAACAATAAATAGTAAACTAATAGTATTTATAAATAATATATAATATATATATCATCGCATTATATTGTGTATGACAATACTGTAGACCTGTGACTTTGCACACAACTAGTATTAGAAAAAATTTGTTGGGGCCGAGGGCGAACTGTATAGCCTGGGTGCCATCCGATATTTGTAACGGCCAGCCCGAAAAAAAGATTTTTTTCGGGCTGGCCGTTACAAATATCGGATGGCACCCAGGCTACTAACTGTAAGTAACAGGAAAAGGATAAACAGGCAATGAAGCACATTATACATATATAGTTTAAATCACTTTATATTCGCGGTTTTTGCAGTCACTTCTGTACCACAAATTTATCATTACCACGAACAAATAATTCCCTGACTTTCTTTTTCTGCACCTGCTGCCACCACAAACATAAAAAAAAAGAAATATAGTTCTGCGAACATGTCCATTTTTCTCAGACCACGAACTTTTGCTACCGTGAATATAAAGTGATTTATAGTATACCACATCTGGCTATTCTGGTCCAGCAAATATCCAGTTACAAACCAATCACAACTCAGCAAATATCCAACAAACCAATCACAACTCAGCAAATACCCAACAAACCAATCACAACTCAGCAAATATCCAACAAACCAATCACAACTCAGCAAATATCCAACAAACCAATCACAACTCAGCAAATATCCAACAAACCAATCACAACTCACCACCCCGAAAGCGTACGTGTCGACCTCCCGAGAAAGAATGCTGTTCCTCATGTACTCGGGCGCCATGTACGCGGTGGTTCCCATGATCCTACTGTCCGTCTTCATGATCGTGTAGCTCTTCAGACTTCCCGCCGGGCCATCGCGCGCGAGACCAAAGTCCCCGATCTTGGCCTCGTAATGTCTGTCCAGAAGGATGTTGGAACTGGGAGGAAAATATTTTCTAAGTTACAGAGAGGACGCAAAATGCATGCCAGTGTATCATAATTTTGAGTTGCTATAACTAATTGTTAAGTTGATTTGAGCTGTTTGTATGACTTATGACTCCTATGTTTGGTTGATATCATTTTATAATATGTTATATTACCTCCTATACATGTAGGTTTGTATTCGAATTCGTTTATCACGGGGTCCCTTGGAAATGAGCCCTTTTCGGCTGAAGGGATGATTCATATAAGTACCAAAGGTTGATAAATAAATATTAAATGATTTTAAAAAAATGCTTAGGAAAAGGACTTAACTGGATAAATTTCAGTGAAAATTCATCAGTAGATACAATGCACATTTGGTATCTTCATACATGTATGCTCTTTGCACACACAACACTTCAATATATACTTTATCAGTTATTGTTTACAACTTACCTCTTGACGTCCCCATGTATGAGAGGTGGGTCTTTGACGGTGTGCAGGAACTGGAGCCCCCTGGCCACGCCCTTAGTGATGTTCATTCTCAGCTCCCACTTCAGCCCTGCTGTTCTGTCCTGTGGGTATAGAGAATCAGGAGATCTTAAAACGCTTACAAAGATGGTGATGTTGTTGCTTTAGCTGACAGTGGGGTGTAAATAATCTATTTAATTTTAGTCACAACAGTTTTAGAAATATTCTTGAACTTGTGACAGAAGAGGGATGGACCCTGTGTTCAAATACTGTGCCCCAGACAGTGTGGATTGACAACCCACTGCCCCTATATACGGCCTGAAAAAGGCTACAGGACTACATTTACCTACCATTTTTGTCTCTTTGAATTTGTAATAGAAACTATGCTACCTTGCACTACAACCTGTCCTCCAGGGAGCCATTGTGCATGTACTCTGAGGTCACCACTATATAAAACTGAGAAAACCCAACTGATAAATATATATATACTGTATATATATATATATATATATATATATATATATATATATATATATATGTGTGTGTGTGTGTGTGTGTGTGTGTGTGTGTGTGTGTGTATATGTATATATTTGAAATGTGTTTGAGTAAAAATAAACAGAGCAGCAGTTTGTTGGGCTAGACCATGTGAAGGTTAGCATTATGCATTTTCTTTTTACATGTTACCTTTCTAGCTATAATATACCTTGCACTGCAGCCTGTCCTCCCCAAGAGCAGTTGTGCATGTACTCTGTGACCAGGCAGGGTTAGGGTTTGTTTGTTTGTTTGTTTGTTTATCCTACCTTGCACTGCAGCCTGTCCTCCAGGGAGCCGTTGTGCATGTACTCTGTGACCAGGCAGGGCACCAGTCCGTCGGCAGAGTACCCGTGCAGGGGGAGTAGGTTCGGGTGGCGGAACTGCATCAGCTTGGCCAGCTCGTTAAACTGGAACTTCCTGCCGTTACGCTCCTGCGTGATGTCCTCGTTATTCTGGGAGAGATCGACACAACGTACACATTAATTACGACTCTTTCCTTAATTACACAATCCACCTAATACAACAGCAAAACCCAGGCAGTTTCATAATGGGAATCTGTGGTGGAGTGTATGTCATGTTATGTATAGTTCCATGGGAGAGATCAGCACATGTCACACAGCTGTGAAGGACAACAGTTTGAGTTTGAGTTTATGAAGACTGCAACAACGTAATACATGTACATTTGTACAAGTTACATGTACATATGGAGGACAGGCAGCAAATTGCTGGTGTCTAGCACCACACATAACACAACACACTACGTACATTAAATAAAACAAAGTCTGTACAATCAAAATACATACAAAGCAATTATCAGTATAAATACAATCTAAGTCATCATTCATTCAACAGGCTACCAGGAAAGCTAGTGTCAATGCCACATGTCTTAAAGGAAACAAAAAGGTTAGCTTGGAAAGCCTACTGTACTATGCTAAACATACCCCAAAGTCAAGATCTGACCTGTATTACACGTCGTCATTTTACGACTACGATACGCCGTTTGAAAATCCCGCCCGTAACTGTCGCCCGATCTGACCTTTCCGGTCCGCCGTGACCTCCGTGACCCGAGTGACGTCACGCGCGTGGCACTAGCTGTTTTTACCTCCGGGGAAGGAGGTATCCTTCCGCGGAAGGGTAGGGCGACTGGTCGGCATTTTCATGTTCGCAGCTATATCTCGCGGTTGGGTGGGCGGATTTTTGTGGGACTCGGTATACGTTTTGCTGTTAGGCTGCAGTTGTGGCACGTTCTTTTTTTTTCGTTGTATGTGTGTTTTCGGGCGTGGAAATGAAACCTTTTGGAGGCCCCTGGACACCCCTTTTTGTCTGAAAATGGTTATGCATAAATTACTTGGCTGTTGTCAAGGTATAGCCGGGTGCGTCCATTTTTATCAGGCGTCTGACAGAGGGGTGTGTGGTTCCGATAAAAAGAAATTAGGTTTTAGTCAGATCGTAGGCGCGGGACGGGGTCGGAGATTAGTTGTTTCAGATGTAGGCGATCAGATGCAACTTGGTGCAGTTGACGGCAGTGGTTAGCTACTGTATTACACGTTATTTTTAACGTTTGATTTTCTGTTCTGGTTGTCATTCTGTGTTTCGTTCCGTGTTCCTTGCGGCTTTCATAAGTTTGTAGATTTATGTTTTAAGTTGCAGATGAAAATGGGTTGGTGGTTTGTTGTTTCAAATGTTAGTTTTTGACACTATCTGTCAGAAGTGTTGGATTACATGTATTTAACGTTATTATTAATGGTTGCGTTGTATTGTTAGTAGTTATCGAATATAGCGCATTCTGTAACCGAATGTTGTTTTAATTTTTTTGTATGTAATGTGGCTTGGTTATTGTTTAGTAAAGTTATGCTATACATTTTTATTGTTCGTGTTTAAAAAGGGTTTAGGTAGGTATAGTATTTCGTTAGTTTTTTATCGCGGTTTGATGTGAGTTGAATGTTATAGACAGTTATCTGTTATATGTACACCATCATGACCGTTATATACACAACATCGTCAGCTTAGATGTAGTTAGCCGTCAGTCAGCTTATATGTAATTAGCCGTCATTCAGCTTAGATGTAATTAGCAGTCAGTCAGCGTCAGTCGGACGTTGCCAGTTATAGCAACAACTGTAACATAACACCGCCGTCAGACGGAGGTTTTGTGGCCATCAGTTACAAGGTTACAACGATATGGCCTTTAAAGTTTAGAGTATAGGTATCCGTTGGCCTAAACACCGCTATATATAATATGGACTGAACTGTACATTTTCGAGGAACTTTATTACACGTTATTTTTAACGTTTCATTACACTGTTCTGGTTGTCATTCTGTGTTTTGTTCCTAGTTCATTGCGGCGTCTTAAGTTAGTAGGTTAATGTTTTAAGTTGCCGTTGTTTTAAGTGGCTGACGTTCTTAAGGCTGACGTTATAACTAGAACGGCCTTTTTTGAAGTTGCTCTATTAGCTGACGGTTTAGTTTTAGCTGACGACATTGTCAGCTGCATAGTTGACAAAATGACGATTTGTAAACGTTCTACTTCTGCACAAAACAACATACCACTCTTCAGGAAACCAAACAACGAAGGGCGCATAACATAACAAGCTACTCACACTACAAAATAACACAAACCGATCGACAGTTACCTTCCATATCTCAACATGCTACATCAAAAAAAATTACATTTACTACCAGTTACAATGTCAACGCCCAACCATTACCAGATACACCTTTCTATAGCACTAAGAACGTACTATATATAACAAACAACATATACCAAAAAAAAATTCGACAAACCCGGAGGTTCAAAATCGCCGATTTTACTTGTTTAAATTAGCAGTTGAAACAATTCTGTAGTACAGTATACTTGTAATCATACGATTCACAGTGTCTGGTGTCATGACTTTGTAGTGGAGAGGTCACCGCTATATAAAACTGAGAAAACCCAACTGATAAACCCAACGCGAAAGTTTCCGTATTTACAGTTACATACAATGTATATCCAACACTAAAATGAACTGTACCTGTCTGAGGCACTTGACAGCAAAGATGGTCTTGAAGACGTTGGCGCGGAAGACCCTGCCGAATGTCCCTTCTCCAAGGAGGTTGGCTTGAGAAAAGCCTTTCGTGCCCTCCTCCAAGTCCTTGTAGAAAAAGTGGGGCATCTTTGCCAGAGTAAAACCCTTGTCCACATCTGAAAATAACAAAAAATAAACAATTGTTATCACATACATGTACATGTTGTAAGCATGTAAGCCATTTAAAACTTAACCACAAGAAAAAGAGACGTTATCACAAACTTTACTTGCAAACTCATCAACTCATGGTAGGAGGCTAATTGCAAGGGAACACACAATACAATAACAGAAAAAAGGTAAAAAAAAGACTAGTCTAAAATGGATTTATGCTATCTTTCTATGTACATTACTACAGTATGGGAGTATGGGAGGGGGGTAACTTCTTCATTGCGGGCAGTGGCTAAAAAGTTACAAACATCTTTCAAATAACTGTAAACAGGCCTAGGAATAAAATGTTGTGTGTCCAATCTCAGACTTCAGATGTTTCAGAGGGTTTGAAATTCAGATGTCTAGAAAATTTTATGGCCTTGCTAGGTTGACTCAAAAAAGGCTAGGGTCGGCAAGTTTTTGCTAGGGTTGTGCACGAAACTGGAAACACAACATTTTATTTTTTAGGCCAAAAATCCCCATCATCACCTCTCAGCCTTTCCTGTGCCTCTTCCCATGTCTCTTTGGGCGGACTCCCATCATGCTCTCTGCCCCCAGGCTCCTGGTGCGGCTGGCAGACCCTGCTGTTGGGGGGTGGGGCAGGGCCGGGGGGCATAGGGGGGAGAGGGGGAGGGGGGAGTGAGTCCATGGAGGGACTTGTTCCTAGAATTAAAAAAAATCAAACACGACATATTGTTAGATAATATATAGTTACATGTATAACAAGAGTTCCACAACCTCATACATTGTACATTCACCCTAAGTTTCTGACTGATGAATGTTTCTTGTTATTATGCAAATAAGATCATTTGCATGAATTATATATTATGACTGACTCAGACTGAGTTGATCATCTTTTTCACACAAATGAAAGGAGTTATGCTGTTCACACACAGACAGACAGACAGACATACCCACAGCCCGCAAAACCTGAAAGAAAACAAAGAAAGAAGTTGTCTCAGCAGCTATTAAAAAACTATGGGTTACTTTCTTTTAATAACTACAGAGTTAGTTAATTACCTTGATTATCAAGTCCCAAGGCCCCAAAGGTGTCCGAAAGTTTGCCGACGTTCTCATCAGACTGGGTCGAGGGTACTGGGGGGTCTTCCTCATTTCTCAGGTATCCGTGGTACTTGGAGTCCACTGTTGGAGAGAAAGCAGGAAGTACAGTTGCAGTTTAACCTTCAGCCTGCTAAGGTAGCCATTTGGCACCAGATTTGTACTCAGTCACAGGTTATGGGGTTAGGCAGCAGGGAGAAGGTTAACAACGCCAAAAACAGTTACTCAAGCAACTGGATATGATTTTGGAAACGGTCAGACGTTTCAGGTAGCATCCACTACCTTTCGTCAGTGACACTAAAGGACTGCAGGAGAATTGCTGGTTTATAAGCACAAACCATTGATTGATATGCAAATAAGTAAAGACAATTTTTTTGTGAAAGGCCAAAGGAAACAAAAAGTCAAGACAATTTTTGTGAAAGGCCAAAAGGAAACACAAGTTAGACAAGTCAAGACAAGGATAATGCAAATTAGTGAAGAAGATCCTGTTGTTTCAGAACAGGAGCTTAAATGTTGTCTGTCCTTGGGGCTGGGAGCGCCAAATCCCAAGTTCCCGAGAGGTCTACCCGTAGCCCCCCCTCCCTGTTGAGGGTTAACAAGCTTAAGAGAAAATTGTGAAATGGTGCCCTAAGGCATATCAGACCAATGAGGTTTAAATCTCCTGTAAACCTTCTTGATCAGACACTATCAGAATCTCAGGTATTTTTTTCTTCATTTTTTGCTCAGGATGTACAACAAAATACTGTAAATACTTGAAATGTTTGCACTTGGTTTAAATTTTGTAAAGTAGTACGTGTTTTCATTGTACAGTTATACAGTAATAGTACTAACACAGACTCATTTCAACCACAAACTTAAAACACCTCCTTTCCCTTCCTACCACGAAATTAAGTTACCTTTAAAAATAACTGAATTTACAGTATTACTATAGGAATGGCTTCTTGGTCTAAAAAGTTTAAATGTCAAGTACAACACTTACCTACTAAAGTCTTTGACCCATTGCTATATACTGGTATCACCATAACAAATATTACAGCCTGAACTCTGTGCAGTCTTATAAATATAATTTAGAAATGGCAACTTTAACGTTATATGTTACAACATGCAAACAGTTTCGATATGTCCAATAATTGGTAAGTACACTGGCTTTTGAAGTTTTATAAACTATTGCATAATAGGAAATAGAAAAAAAAGTCTGTTGTGTGTCATTTTTTTACCTGGGGGATTCCAAGTACAGTTATGTTTTTTCCTCTCACACAACAAAAAGAAAGGACACTGACAACTTTTCAAATGTGACCATCAATGACAAACTTCCTTCAACACAAGCAATTTACTTGGCTGTCTTAGAACAAGGAAAATGATTCAGCAAACTATCTAGGGACAAGTTTCCGCAAATATTTCCTGATGGGAAAGTTTTAGTGGCGTCAATGTGGTTTCGAATGACGTTCTATAACAATTTCATTTCCCTATAAACTTCCTGGCAACCACCTTCCCTAAAATGTTGCTCGTTTCAGGAAAGTTGTTCATTCTATACAACCAATCTACTGTGTGTACTTTATAGATAGGTTTAACAGTTAGATGAACGGTTGGTGTGTTAGAAGTTGGAATACAAAGACCTCTGATAACTTTAGTTTTTGTTGTCGTTAGCGAACGTGGGGAAAATTAGTAAACTAGTCCAACCCGGAAGTAAAGTGGTGCAAAAAGTCGCCGCCATCTTGTTTCTCCATAATTTTCTAAACAACACTTGGAACGTGTGTGAAAATTGTTGATTTTAACACTTACCAAGACTTGTTCATGACGCACTTTCTTCATAAATACTATAGATAACTTTAAGGATAAGGAAAATTTGTTTTAACCCAAATAAAGAGGCAAAACGTACCAAGAGATTTGAGAACTTCGGCCGCTCTGTTGAGCTCACACTCGCACATGACCACGAACAGTTTGTTCACAGACACGTTTTTCTGTCCGAGATGATCCAGAAGTCTCATGGTAGGACTGCCGTCTGGTCTTCTGTAGTCCAACTCGAAAGCACTGATTTCATCTTGGGAATAATCCAATCTTCCAGCTACGGAAAAAAAGGAGAGGAAACGTGTAAAATCCGGAGAGGATACATCCTGAGGTAATTATGAGATATACGTCAAGAAAATAGTTACTCAAGCAACCGGATAGAGTTTGGAAACTGTATTAAAGCCTCTGACGAAAAGTAGTGGATGCTACTAGAAACGTCCGACAGTTTTCAAAATCTATCCACGTGCTTGAGTAACTCTTTTCTTGTGTATCCAGAGAGGATTCTGAGAAAACGTCCCGGGGATATCTTATTCTTACTGAGGAAAACACTCGGAAAGAAACACGCCTTACCAACGTCTTCCCAGTGATGTTTCGGGTCCAGAAGATCCTTGAGACGTCTCCGTTTGGAGTACTCGATGTCTCCCACGGCTACTTTGGTCTGGGGGCTGGGACTGCGGGAGTTGGTCGGGGTGTAAGCCGCGGGCTTCATGCTGCCGAGCACTGCGGCCGCCATCGCGAGCGCTCACAAGGAAGTGACGACGGTAAAAGTTCGGGAAACCCCCACCGACCTCTCTGACGTCACGTCATTTGCATAATTTAAGGGCGCTCGGTACAGATTCAGCGCAGATTACGTCACATTGCGTGAGAGGAATTTAAGTACAGAATTCTTCTTTTGGACGCCGTTTCGTGGTTTTGGGGATTAGGAAATTCACTGTACAAAGTAGGAGAAACACTTTCAACGTCTGAAGGAAAAGACATAATTTCATGGTTACCATTTAGCGAGGGGGCAATTTCCTGCCCAATTTGCCCATAGCCTAGGTGCCAAACTGTTTCCACGGCAAGCTCCTCGGTTCCACTGAGGGCCAACAAGCCCCCAAGGAAATTTTACCGCAATACTCCCCGAGTTACAATAAAACTCATGGGTGTCTGTGGTAAAATTTCCTTGGGGGCATGTTTGTTTGATTAGGATCTCCTTTACCATCGTGTAGCTTAGAATACGAGACGGCGGTTCGCCACCGTTCGCCGAATGTCGGACGTTTCGGCCCATGGACGTTTCGGCCCGGACGTTTCGGCCCCAAATCCAGGACGTTTCGGCCACATGCCCAGGACGTTTCGGCCATGTGCCGAAGACGTTTCGGCCCCAATTCTGGACACTTCGGCCTCTGATCCCAAGTCGACTCCGTCAGTTTTCTAACACGTTATGTTAGATAGTTATTTAACCCTTGTCTTTTATGACTCGTAGGACGATTCATATTGCTGAATTTATCGGGGCTTGCTGTAATGACAGCGAAATCAAAGATGGCAAAACGAATGTATTTATTCTTATTTTCTTTTTCAGAATCAGTTTCCTACACAGTGCTGAAGGACCATCGGTGATAGATAGAATAAAATCTGTTTCAGTCATCTCTGTGTTCAGCGATTACACGTAACGTAAGCTTACCAGTTTTCGGTCGATATATAAGTACTGCTATGAGTGCTATCTAAATATACGTGTTCGCCAAGCAAAACGATTAAAACTTCTTCCTTGGAATGAAACTTAGCTCTGTAAACTGGTAACCTTACGTTACAGGTTTATTTTAAATTATCTTCCATTCTTGTGGAAAAATGTTGTGGTTTTCTTTGTGATATTTATTTTCTTCTATTAACACGTTCACTGTAGTTGAATTATTCCTAACTTCAAATATATAACTGAGGTGAGTGTTGTTGTTATGTTCGAGAAGATTATCACGAAAATGAGATGTTCAATACGTTTTATTACTCCACAGATTTTTCGAATAATCGGTACATATATATATATAGTACACATACATTCATTTGATGACTAAGTATTGCCAATAAATAACGTGGCCGAAACGTCCCCGGCATGTGGCCGAAACGTCTTCGACACATGGCCGAAACGTCCACGGCATGTGGCCGAAACGTCCGGAATGGGTAGGGGCCGAAACGTCCATGGGCCGAAATGTCCTGCTACCCGGTTCGCCAGGCCTCCATCCGGCCATGTTGGCCCTGGAGCCGAGGAACTAGCTTGTGTAGGCCCTGGAAACAGTCTGGCATCCAGGCTACTAATAATGCCATGGTTAAACATTCTCCTAAACCCTGGAAGTTTTACCCACCCTGCACAGACGTGTACCTTTTGACATGCAAACAAATAAACATAATGATTATTTTTTTTAGCAAACTAGACAAGGCATTGCACATGTATAAACACAATCATTCTTTTCTCAATTTTGACATCCTTTATTCTTAACACATTGTGAATCATAAAGATCATACTGTAGCCTGAGATTTCAAACAGAAAAGTCAAGAAACCTACATGTCAGTTCATTGGTTCTTGCAATTTTGCATCATTGGAGGGCAGATAACATTGGAACTTGAAGAGTTAAACATCATTCACTGAAAGTTTACTTCCTCCATCAACTGTTACACAAAGTCCTAATACTGCTTGTTTTTGTTCACACATCACAACAGCATGATTTAATCCACAACTAGAAAAAGGCACATAAATCCCCACTTGTAGTAAGTACATTGCGGTAAAAACAGTTTTCTATTTCAGCATTCCTGATAAGATAAGGCCGTTTTAAATGAATATTGACATCTAAAACAAATGATTACATACCTAATAAAAGGTAACTAAAACTTTCAAGTGGATCTTGCAACAAACTGCTTTGAACTGAACAGAAACAACTAAAAAGTTTTGGATGGAACAACACAATGTATGCAGCTTAAAAATGCGAAAAAACTACTATTATTATATTATTATCAAATAATAGAAATATAAGAATTTCCTATTACAATTGAAAGTTACTGTACCACCACTACTAAATCTATCGTATATAGTTAAATTAGTTTCCAACTGGTATGGCATCACTAAAAAGGCCTCCCTATTTTTTTTCTTTTTCAACTGTAACATATTAAAAGGTCTGTTCAACAATAGCACTAGTTCTACATCAGGTACATATCATGCTTATCACCTCAATAAACTATTTACGTATGCTACATGTACTAAGTCTTTGATATGTCTTCTAGCTTTTACCTACTACCTCTACACACGAAGATAGTCTTAAACAATCTTTGCGTATTCAATCTAATACTGACCTTAAAATCACTTGAAAATTAAGATAAAACTTGTGGAGAAAAATTTGCTATATCAGAGGGTGAAAAATTAAATTAAATGTAATATCAGTACCATATTTCACAAAACACAGTCTAAGTACAGATTTCTGTCTTCTCTGTTACATAAAATTATGTAACGTTACAGTAGTTATAGTATCTCATTTTTAACTACTTCTCATTGTGCAAGCACGTCGGCAGAACGTACTGCACCTGCGTGAAACCAAGGTTTCTATTGGATGTTTGGTCAACATTATATCAGAATTTCGCCCTTTGCAGACGATATCTTTTCCAACACAAAGTTTGAAAACTACAGACAGGGTGTCATCCTTAAATACGCAAACACGACTTTAAACCATACGTTTTGTAGAAGCGCTATGCACATTACGTTACAGATTTTGCACAGGTGCAGTACGTTCTGCTGACGTGCTGACATTGTGCATAGATATTCTGACACAACAGCTGCCTTCTGAGGAAAAATCATATTCTAAAAAATTAATGTCGCTTGCTATAATCCTGAAACAAAAACACATTGTTGCTCAAAACAAAAAAAACGAGAGAGCCGTCACATATCATATCCAAATGCTGGTTTCATATATGTACTGTATTACAGTAAATATAATGTAAATATTTATATTATTAATTACTTACATCTTGGAGTGTAAAACACTGCAATATCTATTTCCTCATACAAACAGATGATATGGCGGTATCCTGAAGTTGATGGTCTTGTATACCAGGTCTTAAACATTGCATTGCAGTATCAACTACAGTACTTTTTGCACTTAAGGTCTTCAATGTTTCACACAGATACATGTATATCCAGAGAAGTTGTGAAGAGCTACATGTAATTGAATTTTCCCATTATCAATCATCAGAACATACAATGTACAATGTAGTTGTTCTTTAAAACTGAATCACCAATATGATGAAGGATTCACTTATAATAAATATTCTATCCATCATTTATTTATTTCTAAAAGTTCTATTGTTTCAAATCCTAACAATAAACTAACATAATAGCATTAAATTTGATCTGAGTTGGTACATTAAACTCAAGAAATTGGACTGAATTTTCAACTGACTCTCTCAGTCTTCTTCAGCTATCTGACCCAACCGCTCAGGACACATGACCTTCTATACGTGTGACCCCAGCAAAGGGTCTAACTCAGTCAAAAATTCCAGTGAGTCCAATTTTTGGAGTTGGAGAACAGCCTTAGCCTGGGTTCCATCCATGAATGCTATACCTGCTCCGCTCTACCTCTAGGCCAACAGAATGGAGCAGTTACACTTACAGCATTCACGGATGGAACCCAGGCTAGAACAGTTTAACTTTTCCACAATAAACTAACATGTTCAGTCATAACTAAGAAATTACAATCATAGATAAAATCTGTGTTAAAGCCCTGTAGTACAGAGTAGAGCGGATTTGTTCGGACATCTATCACGCAGCCGTCCCTCAGTAGGACATCTGGAGCCGCATAGTCCCATTTAGAACTTGTGTACAGTCTGCAAAAATGTTAAGTCATAACTAAGAAATTAAAATCATAGATGAAATCTGTGTTAAAGCCCTGTAGTCAGAGCCCCGTAGATGTTGTTCCCCCTGTGCCAGCCGCCGTCCACCAGAGCCCGGATGATGTGCTGGCTGCGGTGAGGCCAGATGGGGTGCAGCTCCCGACTCGCCCGGTCCGCCAGGACGTCCGCAGCCTCCACAGGCGTGATGTCCTCCTCCTCAGCCTTCTGCAGGATCTCCTTTGTGATCTTATACACCTGGGGAAATACACAAAGGTGGCAAGGTGGTCTCGTGTTCAGGCCTGGGAAAAAAATGTTGTGTTTCCTGTTTCCTGACCGACCCTAGAAAAAACTGCTGACCCAAGTCTTTTTTGTGTGGACCCCTGCAAAAGACATAAATTTTTCTCCATGATCTGACACTTGAGTGATGAAACGTTGTACAATGTTTCCCAGCATTGACATTGAAAATATAAGTGTCCTCATGCAAGTTTTGGATCACTATATAGGGATCGCCAAAGTCTAGAAAAAAAAGATAATCCCTACCTACCGACCCTAATTTTTTCATAACTGAAACACCAAACACAACATTTTTTTCCTAGGCCTCAGGGTTAATGACCGAAGGTTCTGGGTTCAAATCCTTAGCAGGCCCTCATGTTGTACCGTTGGGAGAGGCACTTTAAACCTATTTCCTCACTCGACTCAGGTGAAAACGAGTACCTACATGTAGCTCGGTTAACGTTAGGGACGTCCTCTCAGATGGGACATAAAGCTGGAGGTCCTGTGTTTGAGGAAAACCACACCTGGAGCACATTAAAGAACCCAATACACTTTATGGAAAAGAGTAGGGGTCCTTCCCAGTGTGAGTGGTTCAAACATTACATTACAGTCTAGTCTTAGGCATCTTGTACTTACTGTGCAATACTGGTGTGTCATGCCTAAAGGTGGTTTACTGGTTATGCAACACAAAAAATAAAGAACAACAGCTTACCGAGTTCTCCCAGTCTCTCCCCAGATGTCTTGTGATGGCAGGGTCATCAGGCAGCCGCCCGTACGTCTCATTGGCACAGTTCACTATACCCTGGAACAAAAAGAAATTTAGTCTGTGCAAACAAACACAGAAATAACAAAATTTTGCTTGCTTTATATTTCTGTCAAATATCCCAACTTCACAGAAGCCTACTAGTATATGATATAGCTTTTATTAGCTTCACTTAGAAGGTTAATGTTTTTGATAGCGTTTGTTTGCATGTTTGTACGTTTGGATGTGGTTTAGCATGGGAACCCTAGAAGTTATGGATGGATTGTCATGAAATTTGGTATGTATATATTGACCTGTCGAAGAAATGATTAGATTTTGGACCCCATGGTTTTTGTTGTTGTACTGCAGCATAACTTCCAGTTTTGATATCTTGAGTTCTGGACATGCTAGGACTTTTGCGTGGGAGATAACTCTTGGCCACCTGAGGAATTGGTGCACAAGTACATCATACATACACCACATGTACATCACATGTACACCACATGTACACCACATGTACATCACATAGACACCACATGTACATCGCCATATACATCATATGAACAACACATGAACATCGCATGTGCACCACATGTACATTTGTACATCGCATGTACAATCATGTACATCACATGAACACCACATGTACATGGCATGTACATGTACATCACATGAACAACACATGAACACCACATGTACATCACATGAACACCACATGTACATGTCATGTACATCACATGCACATCACATGAACACCACATGTATACAAATGTACATCGCATGTACATCACATGGTCTACAAGACTCACCATCCTATTGGCCACATAGTCCACTATGTAGGTGATGCCCCGTTCCTTCAGCAGTTGGTTGTCCTCTGGGCAGCCCAGCTGGTTGTTGGCTGCACCGCACACGATTGGGGCACTGATCTGCGGGATTGTGTCTGCGTTAAGAATCTGGGGAAAGGTGAGAACCACAGTAAAGAAATGAAAACTGAAGTGGTATGGCCACGTGTCACGGTCATTCATTTGGGACTAGCTAAAACCATCATACAAGGAACAGTACAGGGAGGAAGAAAGAGGCTAGGGGTAGTCAACTCTTCTTCACATTACATTATTTCACAAATTTAAGTTATGGTTGTTTTTTCAAGAATCTAAAATTCTTTCTGCTGCTACAGTTACAACTGTTACAGTAAGTACCGAATTTCAACAAAAAGCACAACAGAATAATCTTTCTCTTTCTTCTTTCTAAATGATTACACCTTCTTTATAGTCACAATGTCATGTAGAATCAACTGGTCAAAACACAGTCTTCCCGCCAATGTCCCCAAAAAGATCTCTAGATTACAACTAGTGACTTGACCTGTAAGGCCACACCAATTTATTTCCTTGGTTCTCAGACTTTTTAATTTGAGGTGAAAATATGGCAAGCAGACACTGTTAATAAAGCAAACGGCGGGGAGAAACTTTAAGACTTATAAGACTTAGTGCACCGAGGCATCAACCTGGTCCTCAGGCTTTGTTTTCATTGTTTTTTCAGTTGACCATATTTTTTTATGAATCCGAGAACAAACAAACAAATTGGTGTGGCCGAAGTCAAAAGAACAGAAGAAACAAGGCTTACCCCTCCGAGTGCACATGGCGAGAGGATGTCACATTTATAAGACATGATGCTGGTGTCTTCTATAGGAACCTTCTGAATCTCCAACCTGCCATTAGCCTGCAGAAAGGACAACAGGGGAATTGTTACACACTCAGGTTATCATGAAGAAACAGTAGATACAATACTCCAAGTGTTGGCAACCGCACAATGATACGGCACCATGGGTCAGTCGGTTTCTGTGTGTTTGTTACAGCATTTGCTGTGGCTGTATTGTCAGATTTTCCTCCATACTCCAAGTATGGACATGGCAATCTGATTATTCTATAGAAGTCACATGCTTTTTAACAGAGTTGGGACAAAATTGCCTTCCGATGCATGCCCGTAGCCAGGGGGGGTTCGGGGGGTTCGGAAGAACCCCCCCACAGAAGCAAAAAGGTCCACTTTTTCTCTAAAGGTCCAAGATTTTTCTTTAATAAGTGGACAGATTTGTATCACCAGCGGGACTGGAATCCTATTTGACTCTGATTTTCCCTTAGAAATCCTCTCAAAAACGCAGGAAATGCTATTTCAGAAGGTTCAATTTTCAAAATTTGCGGGGGAGCATGCCCCCGGACCCCCCTAGAAACCTCGCGCCTTCGGCGCTCGACTCGCGCCTTCGGCGCTCATTGGTCCCTTGGATAGTAAGAAGAACCCCCCCAAGCAAAATCCTGGCTACGGGCATGCGATGTAGAGCATTCAACAAACTAACTGAACTGTCAAACAACCAAAGTACCAAACACAAAGAATGTGACCATTACCAAACCACAACATCATACAATCAATGCTAAATGTGTTCTGTTAAACAGTGATGCCCACATTCCCTTGAAACTGTCATTTTAATTCTAACCTTTAGCAGACTGAGGTAACCATTTGGCTACCAATTCTCTATTGGCTACAGGGTTAGGCAGCAGGGAGAAGGTTATTACCCTTAGCACACTGAAGTAACCATTTGGCTACCAATTCTCTATTATTTGGTTTCAGGGTTAGGCATGCAGCAGGGAGAAGGTTAACCTTCAGCATACTGAACTAGCTGCTTGGCTACCAATTCTCTGTTGGTTACAGAGTTAGGCGGCAGGGAGAAGGTTAACCTTCAGCATACTGAACTAGCTGCTTGGCTACCAATTCTCTGTTGGTTACAGAGTTAGGCGGCAGGGAGAAGGTTAACTACATTACCTTGTCAGCTAAGACTCGTTTCATATCGTCCACCCTGTTCTGGTGGCACTCAGTGACGTAGATGTATTTCACTCCTTTCCCTAGTAGAGTCTCAATGATGACCACAGCTGGAAGTGTAAAACAACAACATGGTGGTTAAACATTAGACTGGACTTATGTGCGATAGAACCAACTGCCAACAAGGATCTAAGACAGCTTTTTCTGTGACAAGACAGCTGGATATTGCAGGACACATCCATGACTATGCCTAGAATACCTTCAGTTTGCAATTGTACGATGATTGTACCATTTATGTGACCAGTCCCTAATGGAAAAGAATTAGCGTACATTGTTAAGAGTTTGAATATAAAACTCCCTACCTACATTTACCAAGGCTTAATGTATTTTGTTTCATGTATCTGGTTCAAAGATAATGATGACAATATTTGATATTACAGCTTTTCTGATTTATGTCCCAAAGAAGAAAGTCTCAAGTTTTGTTACTGACAGTATAAAAAATAAATTTTAAGACTGTGTAGCCGTGAACGTTTTTAAGAATGTACATCTATGAACGCAATTCAGCCTTCAGCTGCAATGTTCATAATTAATCAATAAACCATTTTGATTTTGATTGCTTGATGGGATAAGTATGCTACTTGCCTACGTTCCCAGCCCCCTGTATTGCCACAGTTTTCTCCTGCAGGGTTCCCATGTTCAGGAAGTCCAGAGCAGCCTCCATTGCACACACCACTCCTGGATACATGGAACACACAACATTTTACTCTAATCTACATCAAGACTTTTACATGTACGTGTACTTTTGTACTTGACATTGAAAATGTACAGAAATGACATTGGAAAAATGACATTGGAAATGTACAGATTGGTAAGATAACAAACATAACATTAAGAAGAAATCAGAGATTTCAGACTTTGCAATCCTCGGCTTCCTGAATTCTCCCATGTCGACCACCATATTCCTACACACTAACTGGCTCACGCGCGGGTCAGATTCCGCGACCTCCACGATTGGACATAAAGCTGAAGGTCCCATGTTAATGAGAGCCACACTTTGTGTACATTAAAGATTCCTTTTCTATCCTCGGGTTAGTACCTTACAGTCTGGTCTCAGGTTTGACATGATCTTGAAAAGGTGATATATGTCAATCCTTTCACACAAGTGGAAAATCTTCATAGAGAAACTAGAGGTCAACGATCTCATGCCTTCGTCAAAGGATGTTATCGTTAAGAAGGTAAAAGTGATATACCGTTTGCTACAAGTACGTAAAAAAAAACCAAATGTGGCTGATACAACAGTTTGTAATCTTACATTGTGCGAGGGGTGCCTGGGAAACAGCTGTCATGAGATCACCTAACACTAACACGAGTGAAAGCAGTCTGCACCCACTAGACATGATTAATGACTTACCCACTTGGGACACTTTGGGGCAGACGTATCAATTACAGCCAAACCCAGTAGAATACATAATTATGTAGTCCTATCATGGAAGGTAACTGAATTATAGAATTCCTTCATTAATTATGCAAATTAGATCATAATTTGCATAATTGTCATCTAATTATGTCAAGCATCACTTAAGCTACCTACACACCAAATATCAGGACGATCCATCGACTGGTTATTGAGTTATCCTACTTTAAACATTTTCATACAAATGCCCCTGCAGTTCCAGAGCAAGCCGCTAGGGGGCCCAAACTTATGTCACTTCTTCCCGAGCACAAGAGCTACCTACCATCCAAAAATCATGACCCTAGCTTGTCCAGATTACCATATATCAAAACCGGAAGTTCCGCTGCAGTACCATAACGAGCCGCCAGGGGGCCCATATTCCTATCACTTCTAGGTCTCATCAAGACCTACCCACCTACCAAATATGAACAAGACAATCCATTTAAGCCTTCTCGAGTTATACTGTTGACAGACTCACACACACACGCACGCCCATGAAAACATACCCTTCTTGACGAAGGCAATAAATGATCTTCCTGACCTTTCCCAGTGAGTATGGAGGGGTTCCCTGATCCGCCCAGTTCCTCAGATGTACATGTGGTGTAGCGGGTTCTGTGCATCACGTTGTTCAAGTCGTTCACATTCAACCCTACGTCCTCCGCACTAACTGTTCAAACAGACAAAAAAAATCGCTTAGAAAAAGCTAGACGGGAAAAAAAGACATCTTTAAATGATACAATTTCAGAAATTGAACAATATACAGAAATACAGTCTTGGTGCCATTCTATCCGTATAGTGGGGCTCCCATACTTGTACTTAAAAATGATACGATTTTTTTCGGGCAAGCATCATAACAAATCGGATGGCACCTAGACTAAGCTGTATACGCAGCATAGCCCTTCTAGTTCTTTCACTTGCAAATATACAAAATTAATATGTAAGCTTCTAAACAACTGAAAAGATACAAAAAGAACAAATCAGCTTGCAATGCAAAACAGGGACAATGACAAATCAGCTGCCATGCAAAACAGGGACAGCTGGAAAACAATCAACATCTGTGAAACACATAGCAACACACATCTGATGGCAGCCTGAAAATAGGAATTTATTTATAAGATAATCAGGACTACAAATTCCAAAAATGACATCTATACTACAAGTCCTGAAGACAAGTTATAGTTTTATACCATTTTTCCAATATTTTGAATGAATCTATTATATTAGCACGTACAGTCACATTCCTACATGTAGTCCAAGTGAATTGAATGGACCAAATTGGAAAGTTAAGTTTTTCATCTCATAAAATACAAAATAAGGACAGATGGTCAAACACTACCAAAGGAGACTCAAACTCAAAAGATGAAAAGGGAGAAGGATTCACTGATCTTAATATGAAATATATTTAAATTAGTTGATGACTTTGAGAAATGGAATCACTGCTAGAGATGGGAAAACACATGGTGTTAGTATAGTAGTACACACTAAAGTCTTGTAAAGTTAGTTAACAGTCAGTATACAAAGGACACTTGTTAATTCAGTTAACAGTCAGCATACTAAGGACGTATCCAGGTGCCACCCTGGTAGAGCACTCTGGTGGGGAGAGCTTTAAACAAGACTGTGGATGATGAGATAAAATGTAGACTACATGTACATGCATGTGAGACGACAGATTTAAGGAACGGCAGTATGGAACACTTCACAACCACCACCTCACTACAGTACATACCGGCCAGGTTAACTGTGCTTGTCACCCGAGGGGCAAGGAGCCAGGGCATATGAGGAAAGAAGAGACCAAAAATGTGACTATAAGTCTTCTACTTTGATTAACTCCTGGATTGCAATTTGTGGGAGTAAACTGGTAAGTTGGTGAAGAATTTACTAAGTGGACAGGATTTGAAGCCAAAGTTGAAGACAGACAAAATATGAGCTACTGTATATGCTAAAAAAATTTTGCCTGTTAACTTTGAACTATGACAGCAAATGTAGTCTTGATATCTATATGACTGAGATATAATGAGAGCATAGGGTGAATGAAGTTGAGTTTGTAACAGAATGGCTTGTAAAATGTAAGTGAGTTCTGATTTTAGGTAATGACCATATGCATGGAAAAAGTATGATATATCGTAGGCTGGGTTAAGAATGCTCGAGCAGTTCACTATAGCAGTGCAGTATGCACCTATTATATCAACTCAAAAATACATGTCATATATTCATGTTTAAATACATGTCATAATTCTATATTCATGTTTACATATTCAGAAAGAAGATAAAGCTTCAACTGTCTCTTTGAGATTTGATTTTGTAAAAAAAAAACCCATCAGAAACAGATAGCCTAAAAATATCCTCCACATCTTTGAAATGCATATACTGTACATCTATCTGCAATGTAGAATAATAGATGAAGTACTACAAGCACGATTGTGCAAACTCCCATTGGTACCTACCATAGCAGCCATTCAGTGACGACAGGAAGTCTCCATAGTCAAAGAACATGTTCTGTCTGAAGGCAGGGTCTCTGTGTTTGTTGTGCATGGGCTCCTGTACCACACCCTTACCTCCGCCTGCCCTGTGGGAGCGACCAATACATGTATGTTTAAATTTTAATTATGCTGATGTTTCCCCTCCTTATTCTGTCCAACAGTGTCATTGTATCCAGAATCGTGCCTATCTAGTTCTATGCCTGAACAGGTTAAGGTTTTTTTTTATGAGTAGATCACACTCAGGTCTGTGGCCTGTTTTTCAGGTGTCCCAGGTTACAGGATCAAGCACGGTTCTGGATAGTCTCTGCGTATCCAAGAACGTAGATTTGTCCGAGGCACGGTCCTGGATATGTGTGGACTATCCAGAACTGTACCAGAGTCGTGCCTGAGCATGGTTATGGAGAAAGCATGGTTCTGGACAAAGTGTTGTCCCTAATATGTCTGTGTTGGTGTCTGGTCCAGATGACTGGAACAGATCACAATAAGCAGCAAATACATGACTTCCTTGATTTCCAGGAAAATTATACGTAACCACATCCCTTTAGACTATAAAATCTAATGCTAGAGGTTAGAGCCATACTCCTGCTTCTACCTGTGTTTGTGGAATTTACATCTCAAGCTGTACTGTGATAACATAACATACCAGAGTCCAGCCAGGGCAGACTTGACTCCCATCCCCTGAGCCAGTCTCAGTCCATCCCTCAGGTACCGGTCCATACCGGGGTAGTTCCACAGTCGGATACCTCCACACTGTAGGACACACAACAGTACAGAACTGTACATAACCACATTACAGGGAGACAAAGGCTTTAGGTCAGGTACCGGTCCGTACACATACCGGGGTAGTTCCACAGTTGGATACCTCCACACTGGAAAGACAGTACAAATATTACATTGCATTTATGACTGAACAAAATGCCTTTTGTATTAGGTGGTTTTGGATTTCCATCCCAAATATTGTAATACGGAATCACTAATAACAAGAGTTCTATGATCTCATACCTTCGCCAAATGATGTTTACCCTTTTCTTGGATGAATTATACATTTTTAGTAATTGATTTCGCAAATAAGAGCCCCATTTGCATGAATCATATCTGTTGATCATATCCTCCACCCATTGAGTCTTATCTTAAGAAAAAACGCTACTCTGACATCTCATAAATTATGCAAATAAGGTCATGACTTGAATAAATTATGTTGAATGATGTTCAGCTTCACTTAACTTCCAAATGCGGCAAGTGCTAATTACCACTATGATATTATAGCAATTTTCGACTAATTATGCAAATTAGGTGCTCATTTACATAATTAATATCTGCTAATGATCCCCTTGTTCTCAATTACATGTGTCACAAGTGTCCCATAGTCCTATTATTGAACGAAGCAGATTTATAGAATTTCCTAATTAATTATGCAAATTAGACCCCGATTTGCATAATTGTTATTTAGTCATTGCAAGCATCTATTTCACTACCTACATACCAAAAATCACGACAATCCGTCAACTGGTTCTTGAGTTATCCTCCTTAGAAGATTTTTCAAGAAACGATCCTGCAGTTCCAGGACAAGCCGCTAGGGGGCCCAAACTCATGTCACTTCTTCCCCCACCAAAGAGCTATCTACCATGCAAAATTCGTGACCCTAGCATGTCCAGATCATGAGATATCAAAACAGGAAGTTCAGCTGCAGTACCAACGAAAGCCGCCAGGGGGCCCAAAATCTAATCATTTCTAGGTCTTATGAAGACCTACCCACCTACCAAGTTTCATGACAATCCATCCATAGCTTCTTGAGTTATGCTGTTCACAAACAGACAGACAGACAGACAGACAAACGCTACTGAAAACATAACCTTCTTGGCGAAGGTAATAAAATGACCTAAATGTTACAACTGAGTATCTTATTTTTGACTGGGTTAAGGTGAGTACATAGGGTGACTGAGGCATATTTTGGAAATAGTTGGAAAAAAAAAATTCTATCTGATATGGTACTGCTGTCTTTTTTCAATGGGCCTATTTTTATGATCTGTATTTTTTGGGCCAATGTCACATTTTGGCCACTAACTTAAATGGTAAAGCTGGAGTAAAAGTTTTAAAGTTGATGGCTGGATGTACAAAAAGTCAAGTATATAATCATCAAACCATGTTTGCTTGTTACAACTGAGAATCTTATCTTATTTTTGACTGGGTAAAGCTGGCTGGATGTGTATGATTGTAATCAAAGGTGTCACCTTAACAAACACACTCTCCTGGTCCAAGCATATTGACATGATTTCCACCAAGTCAAGACGCTCTGCTGGCCTACTGTGTGCACTAAGAAAGAAGGTGCCAAGGGACATCCTACTCAAGTTGTACAAAACCATTACAAGACCTGGCCTTGAGTACGCCGACATCGTCTGGGCGGGGCTCACCAAGAGTGACGAGCGGAAACTGGAGTCAGTGCAATACCAAACTGCCAGACTGATCAGTGGACAACACGGACTCCCTTATCCCTCCTACCAAACCTTGTACACTCAACTGTCTCTTCCATCACTCCAGTTCAGACGGAGACTCCACACAGCCACCACCTTGTACAAGCTCCTTAACGGCCACTGTCCGCCGCATCTCCACACTCTGGTACCCAGAACCCGTGCATCTGCTACCGAGTCACGCTACCCTCTCAGGAACAGCAACCACCTGTCTGTTGAACTTACCAAAACTACCAGAGGCCAGAGAACATTTTTCCATCGAGCAACGTTACTCTGGAACACTCTCTCTACTGAAACTCGTACTGCCACCACTATCGCCTCCTTTAAAAGGAAGCTACGGGAGTCCCTTGGTGACCCCTACAAGCCTTAGATTGTGTGACCCTGACCTCTCCACGTTGATGTACTGTATTGTTGTGATGTATGTGTAAATGTTTGTCTTGTCAGCAGGGCAAGCCCTTAATAATAGCCACCTGGCTAGTTGGGCTGCCCTGGCTGTACAATGTCTTTTTACAGCCGAACAAATAAATAAAATAAATAAAATAATCAAATTTATGCCAATTGCTTTTTAGCGCAATTCTGTAAACAAGGAGCTACTAGTACTGGTATCCTGGTAGGCGATGATTACAGTCTACTTAAGGGCCCTGTCACACTTCTGCGTATCGTCGTTGCGTATGAGTTGCGTAAAGACATTTCTGCTGTACGCACAATACGCACTGCTACTGTGACGCACATGTAGCGTATAAGTAACGAATTCAGCGAATCAGTTGCGTATGATTTCCGTATGCAGTGCGCAGCGCTAGTTGTCTTGCTGCGAATGGTAGCGAATGTAGTGCGCATGCCGAGCGTATTTCGGACGCACACAACTTATGCCCACCGCATTCCTAACGCACTTCCGACGAATGCCAGGCGTATTGCGGGTGTATTCCTACTTATTCTTGCTGTTATTATTATTCACAGTCCTTCTCATCATAGGCCGCCCAAACGGGGACCAACTTTACCCGTCCCGGCTGTATGTCTGTTTCCACTTCGCCCAAGCCCTGGTCAAATGCCTATAATATATTGTCAAGTAAATTAAATACCCGTACCCGTATACAAACATAACAGTTAGTGTAAAAGACTTAATAATTTGGAGATGTCAAGAAATACCCTCCCCTAATAATTTGAAATCAATAAAAACACTGCATACTTTCAATACAAACAATTTACAATTACGCCCACGTGTATACACTGAGAGTACTTATATGGTATACATGGCCTACGGACACTTCATAGTCTACGTACACTACAAGCTGGTGATTTATGACTGTCTCGTTTTATGTATTTACAGCCATAGTTCAAAGTGTCTACTGTCACAAGTCCACCATCTTTAGATATTTCAGGCCATTGTGTTTATATTCACCCATACTTTTTATATTCCTATTTACAAGCAATTTTGTACTGACCTATGGACACTACACATTTTCTCGGACAAACAACCCAAAGTACAAGAAAGACACATATTTTGTGTTACATATAGATACCATGTATAACATACAAAATAGCGAGTTCTAGCACCATTTTGGTGGAATACAATAAAATATTTTGCTATAAAAAAGCTTTATTGATAACTGGCAATACATTATCATCTAGTTTTCAGCAGAAGATGCTAGAAAAAGCCTATGTTACTCAAACTCTTTTTTGGGTCACAACGTACTTAAAAATGCTTCAGGAGGTCTGTTTACCCTGGAGCCTAGAGGAGCAGGTGCACCCCAGTAATACCCCAGCTGTTCGGCAAGTACGCAATCTGTACGTTATCTTTGTGGTTCTCATAAGTTACAAATACGCAGAACGCGCTTTCCGGTCGCAACACCAACGGTACTAAAGCGCTGCAAGTACGCTAAGTATTCGTCCAATGTACGCGGTTCATGCACAGGTGCAGTTCAGCGTATAAACCGCGTATCCCATACGAACACCTAGCGTACTCGTACCGTGCTCGACCGATGCATTGCGTACATGTATTTATAACGAATGACCTGTGTACCAGCGTACGCAGCATAGTTTTGGGCGTGCTCAAAACTACGCTGCGTACTGAGTCGGCCTGTGCGTGTGCTGTGCGTATGCTGACGTACATAAAACTTACATAAAACGACTGTGATACAAATGACATGCGTATTGTGCGTATGGCTGCGTATGAAAGAATTGTCTGTATGCAGCTCATGCGCAATGACGA